>CM062806.1:518875591-519348992 GCA_031772625.1 Pinus tabuliformis | reverse complement strand
AGGAAATAAAAACTACTATTTTGGCTTCTTAAGGAATAGTTTCTTGAGTGAGTTTGGCTATTGGTAAGATGTCAACTTCCCTTGTCATTATATCAGTACCACACTCAAGGATTCCTTAGATTAATTAATTTCAGGCTTGGCTAAAATTCCAATGATAACATCTCGTTCTTCATAAATACAATTTTCAAAAGACTATGGATTCATTCCCTTCAGAGAGGAAGGCTCTAATAAAGTATCAACAAAGTCTTTAGAATTCCCTCAGGATGAAAGAACTTCGGGATCATTATATGAATCTAGGATAACAGTGGTTGTAGAATCAACTAGATAAGTTACATCTGATGAATTCAATGAAGCCCCCTATTCGATAGGACTATCAGGATGGACAACAAGTTCTTCTATTGAAGTGGTCACAACTTTACCAAAATTTGCAGTATCTAGTAAACTTTCTAGCCCTTTTAGTGCTTGGGCTATTGTCATTTCACGTTCCATCTGATTTGAAGTTGATACATCCTGAGTTCTTTTTTCTTTTGTTAGATGCTCGAGAGGGTTCAAGGAAATCTGATTCTGCTTTACAAGTCTAGCGAACCTCCTCCTTTTCTTAGGAAGGGAAACTAAAACTGATGCCATCCTTTTCTTCGCTTTGCTAAGTTTTTTTATATTTCTCAATCTTTACAATCTCTCATGAAATATTTCCTGTCATGGGGGTTTTATCTAAGTTTTCCTCACTGTCTCCCTATAGATTCTTATCACTATTTGGAATGTCCCTAGATGTTCTAGTAGTTTTTTCATTTTCCAAAGGAATGTATTGATCATCATCATGGTTTCTAAAGAACAATTCCCAAGTCTGTTGGACTTGGATAAGGCTTCTTATAGCTAATAGCTTGATGAGTTCATGGTGACTTACAACTTCATCTTGGTCCTTAGACCTCGTTAATCTAGTATCAGTCTCATGTAATACTAAACTAAGAAAATCTAGGAGGTTCAAAGTTACCTTTCACCTCAAGGATTCCATGTGTTTAAGATGACTTCCCCTTACCATGCCATATCTTCCATCATAGGGAATGTACCACTAGAAAATATCTATTATCTCCTTCAATGGATAAGGTAATTAATTGAGGTTTTGCCCTTTCCCCTTTCTGATAACTTATTCACCAGGATTTAAGAATAGAAGAGAAGCATTCTAAAGAGAATTGTGTATCTCATACCACTTTTCTCCTTCCATTGAAAACCATGTCACTTATGATATTTCAATTTCATTGAAATTCAGATAACAAACATCTTTTAGTGCTAGCTTCCCCCCAATAAGAGTAAATGTCATCCACGACTGTTAATCAAGTTTGACAAGATGACAAATTTGACACATTTGGAAGATAATGGTACAATAATGCAGTGCAATAAAGTGACCATTAAAAGGATAAATAGAAATCGTGATATATCTATGGCGCATGAGGAAATGATTATAATTTGTGTGCGGTAATGATAGTGCCATTTATTAAAACCCACGGAGGATGTGGACAAAAAAAGTCATGGGGAAATGTGTACAATGGACTAGATGGATGGAAGTAATAGTTATATCAAGTGTATCATTAGAGAAAATAAAAGAGATTAATTTAGAATGTTGATTTTCTGGAAAAAGAATATTTCTAGTATGTAGAATTATAGTGAAATGCTCATAAAGAACCAAACATCACCACATTTTCAAAAGGTTTTAAGAATGTCCATAAATAAATTTAACGTCCATTCTTGTCTTAATTTTAGAGGAATAAAAAAAAATCTATATTGTAATTCTTGGTTTTACTTCAATACCATAGGCATGGCCTCTTATACTAGTAGGCGTCCATAGCCTTGAGAGAGTTTCCCTTTTAACCCTTTGAGATGCCAGTGTCCCATTTATTAAAATATTTTCCGAATTTTGTTGTTATACTTTTTTTGAAGTATTTATAGAAGGCCATTATTATGGTGTGGTGACCAATTAACAACAATGTCATTTAGTAGAGCTAATGAGGTGAATAAGTCGTCTCGTGATGAGACCTCTTGTCCTTTGACTTAAAAGCCAAAGGCCATTACCCTAGTTTGATAACCGTAAATGGTAATTTTAGTCAACTAGATCCTATGATCATGGTAGGCTGACTCATGATGATACCTCCTATCCTCTATTAAATTACAATTTTAATTAATCTTAATAGGTTACTTAGTAATGGGGTGGCATGTCAACTCCTTAAGAGTCAGGGATGGTGTAAGAAGTATTATAATAATTACTTTTCTAGCTTGCTAATTTTTTACTCAATAATATTATGGTTGTTTATTGTCAGATATTGGAGTTAAAATATATTCCGTAAGTGGTGATGAAAGGAATGCGGTATAGGCATTATTGTAATTTTTGTACAATTATTAAAAGAATTAAAAATTCACGAAATTTCCAAAATTTTGATAATGGTTTCTTGTAAAATATTCTCTAATGATTTCCATAAAACAAATTGGTTTTCCATCATCATATAAGGAGAAATATAAAAATGTTCCTTTCCCTAAATGAATAAAGATATATAAAAAAATATGATAATTGAATGTTAAATATCAACAACTATTTTTGAAGGAAACAACACTATGCATAAAGAAACAATAACATAATGAAAGAAAAAGCTATTGTGACTGAGGGAACAACAACTGTGACTGCAGAAACAACAACTACGATTAAGGGAACAACAACTGTAAATGAGGAAACAATGACTCTGACTAAGGAAACATTAACTGTGACTAATGAAACAATGATTGTGACTAAGGAAGTAACAAATGTAAATGAGGAAACAATAGTTATGACTAAGGAAACAACAATTGTGACTAAGGAAACAACCACTTCGACTAAGGGAACATCAACTATAAATGAGGAGATAACAACTACGACTATGGAAACAAAAACTCTGATTGAGGAAACAATGACTGTGACTAAGGGAACACCAATTGTAAATGAGGAAAAAATGACTATGAATAAGGAAACAACAACTGTGATAAAAATTTAGCAATGATTTATTATTATTATTATTATTATTTTATTATTTTTATGTTTTTTTTTATTTTTTTAAGAAATAACAAAAAAAAGAGAAGAATTATTTACATTATGTACGAGATAAAGAAATTTTCTTCAAAAATATTTACCTGGTTGTGGTCGCAGGGAAATTGCCTCGATCAGCTACAACTTGCAAATTAGTATCATTATCGATTTCATGAAGAAAATAATCTTTGGTAAGTGGCTGATGGTATAGACGGAACTGATGCCCATTGGTAAGGAAGAAAATGCCGACATTGTCAATTGTAGTAAGGCATACTATTCCATTGTCATAAAATACAGTAATTTCGTAAGGGCCAAGCCACCTTGTTTGAAGTTTTCCTGGAAAATTTTGGAATCTCGAATCATATAGCGGTGCCCAGTCTCCTTTATGGACATTTTTCTTTTTAATCAAGCTATCATTCCATTTAGCCCTCTACTACTGAATTATGGCAGTATGTTGTAAAGCAAGAAGATGCATTTCATCTAATTCGTTGAGTTGTTGTAAGTATTGTGTCTATGCTTCTATGATGTCCAATCTGACTTCCTTAGTAGTTTTGAGAGTCTTAACTTCAAATTCTATTGGAAAAATGGGTTCCTTGCTAAAAACAGGATGATAAGGTGAATAGACAGTGGTATTGTGCCATTTTTCTGATAGGCCCATAAGGCCTCTGGGAGCTTGGCAATGTGGTCCCAATGATTGAGAGATACTATTTTAGTTAAACTTGCCTCTAAGACTTTATTAGTGCTTTCCACCTGCAAATTTACTTGTGGATGTTAAGGATAAGTCACTCTATATTTAACATGGTAATTTTGTAGCGTGGTTGAAATTTTGTGAGCAGTGAACTATGATCCCCCATTTGTTACAAGCTCCTGTAGCAACCCATATTGAAAAAATAGTTTGAACAAAAAATTAATGACTACTTCTTCGATGGCCCTCGGGAGTGCTACTGCTTCCACCCATTTAGTAACATAATATGTACAAACCAGAATTTATCCTTTATGATTTGAAGGCAAGTTAAGGAGGCCTACAAAGTCCATTTCCCATCTTTCAAATGATTCTAGTACAATTTATGGTTGAAGGGGTATTTCGTCAGAATGAATGGGATGGCCCATCCTTTGACAACAATCGCAACTCAGACATATTTCTTTGCATATTTAATTATTGTGGGCCAAAAATAACCCATCTGTAATAATTTATGTCCAATTCTCCGATCACCAAAGTCACCCCCACAAGGCTCATCATGACAGGCTTTGACGATATCATAAATTTCATCTTCTCTGACATGTCTTCAAATCTAAAGATTAACCCTTATATGAAAAAGGTAACCATCCATCCACAAAAAGTGTGCATTGTAATGGATAATAAGCTTCTTTTATCGAGATGAAAAATATCATGGCAATTTTCCAACTTCTAGATAATTTGCTACATTAGCATACCAGGGTGTTTTTGGCAATTATAGAAAACAAATGTTCATCTAGGAATTGGTCTTAAATCGAGAAGAATCAATAACAGCTGGAATTATTGAAAAAATGTGTGCGACAAGGTTTTCTTTCCCTGGCCGAACGTTTATGGTAATGCTAAACTCCTGCAACAACAATAACCAACGAGTTACTCTACCATTGCTAACATGCTTTTTAGCTAAATAACGAATGGAAGAATGATCATTGTACAGAAAAACGGGATATCATGTTGTGTAATGGTGAAATTTATTTATAGCATAAATAACAATTAAAAATTCTTTTTCTATCATAGTGTAATTTAGTTTGGCCAGTGTAAAGTTGCTAATGTAATAAATGGCATAAGGCATTTTATCCTCCTCTTATCTGAGGACTACTTCTATCGCTGTATTTGATGCATCTAAGGATAAATGAAATGATAAATTCCAGTTTGGTCCTCAATACATAGGAGTTGTTGAGGCCATCCCCTTCAGATCTGCAAAAGAAATATCACATTTATCTTTCCATTAAAATTCCACATGTCTAGTCAATACATATAGAGGTGTTGCGTTTTTCGAAAAATTTTCTATAAAATGACGATAATAACTAGCATAACCAAGGAAACTATGTACCTCTGTTTGCGTTCGAGGAGTAGGAAGTTTACCTCAATTTTGGCTAGATCTACCTGAATGCCTATAGCAAAAATAAAATGTCCGAGAACTATGCCCTCTGTCATCATCATGTGACATTTTTCTTGATTGAGGCAGAACCTGGTGGATATACCATGTGCAAGAACTTTCTCAATATTCTGCAAAGGCTGGAAAATTTTATCAGCATAAGGGGTAAAATAATCCAAACATAGTTCAAGTCCCTCACTAATCAAGTCGGAAAAAATACTAAGATTTACCCTTTTGAAAAGTAGCTGGTGCACTGCACAACCCAAATGGTAAGACTCTATATCCAAATGCTCCCCATGGACAAGTCAATGTAGCTTTGTCTTGGTCCTCAGGTGTAAATCTATATTTCATTATATCCACTGAACCCATCTAAGAAAGAAAATATTTCTGTGTAAATCTATATTTCATTATATCCACTGAACCCATCTAAGAAAGAAAATATTTCTTTCCAGTAAGAGTGTCGAGAAATTAATCCACAAATGGAAGGGGGAAATGATCCTTCTATGTGGGTTTATTTAATTCTCTGTAATCGACACAAATTCTCCATTTTCCATTGTTTTTGGGGACTACCACTAGTGGTAAAACCCGCCGACTATCAAAATAGGATATATAAAATTAACATCAAGAAGTTTTTGAAGTTATTGCTTTACTAAATCTTTGAGGTGTGGATTTAGTCTTCTTTGAAGTTGACGAATGGCACATGCATCTTTCTCAATATAAATATGATGTGTACATAGTTGTGGATTGATGCCCTTCATATATGAATATTCCCAAGAAAAATCTCATTTGTATTTTTGAATTATTTGGATCAGCCTTCAAGCTAGAGGTCATTAAGGTCAACATTAATGTTCAGCGTTTTTCCAGGCTCTATTTCAATAGGAATACTCTTGTGAACTGCAATCTTGGGTATATGTTCAACATTCAAAACATCTAATGGATCTCCTTTAGCTTTGTTATTAAGAACAACTTTCAGCATTTGACAGGTTTTGTTCCCAATAATAAAAGGTTGATTAATGAATCCATTAATTACATCATCCTTAGT
The DNA here is from genome assembly GCA_031772625.1 of Pinus tabuliformis. Lineage (NCBI taxonomy): Eukaryota > Viridiplantae > Streptophyta > Pinopsida > Pinales > Pinaceae > Pinus > Pinus tabuliformis. The sequence continues at coordinate 519,342,790 of CM062806.1, read as the reverse complement.
TTGTTTTTTAGAGATAAGGGATTTATCAACAGTAAGAGGAGAGCGTAAATTTCCTTCCTGATATTCAAGTGGGAAACATATAAAATCATTAGTCGATATACTAGGTTTAGCGAGAGGCTATGAAATAAGATTCTTGATGTTTGGTCATTTAGAAATGGTCATGCTTCCATTTAGACACCCTACATATGGATTTGCAATGGCAAGCCATGGTCTTCCTAATGTCAAAGGGTGTACTTGTTGTTTATTTCTACGATTGAGGACTAGAAGATCTGCTAGATATTCCAAAGAATCTTTAGAAACAATAATATCATCCAAAGTTCCCTTTGGTTTTACAATAGATTTGTCATCTAGCTCCAACATAGTTGGAGTTGGTTTAAATATAGTTATTCCAAGGAGTCCACATGTTTCAAGTGTTATAATATTTATGGGTTTTCCTAAGTCCATAAAGGTATTTGGAAAATTATATCCCTGAATTTGGATAGTAACACCATGGTTTCCAGGGTCACCACATTTAATGGGTATTTGTTTCCCCAGAATGAGATCAAAGAGTTTCCCTAAAACATGGATTGTAGGAGGGTCTTTCAATTTCCTCCAAGGATTCTTAACACAATTCTTTAATGGTTTTAACATAGATCGATATCTCTCTAATATCCTATAGGAAAGGAATTTTGATATATAAATTTTGTAACTCCCTAAGAGTTAAAAATTAGGTTGTTCAAGTGATTCTACTATGGTCAATTTCTCATGGAATGGGTGAGCAATGTCCATAATCTCCATAGGTGCTTGTTTTTCAGTTAGTTTGTTAGACAATTTTTCTTTCGCAATTATTACAACAAGATTAGATTGTTCTGTCAACAACTTCTCCCTAGTGATTTTATCATTTTCTTATTGCTCTTGATTTTTTGAGTGATCTTTTGGAAAGATGGTTATTCTGGATCTCAGAGATAGTTCACTACATTCTAAAGAAGAAAGGGGATCTGCACCTTCCAGAATTTTGAAAAATTGCATAGGTCTATTATTTGGATTCAGATTTGGCTATGTAGGCAACTGAGGTCAAAGTGGAGGTGGAGCGTTTGAAGGTAATTGAAATGGAGATTGTACCAGTGGTTGATTTTGTGGTTGAGGAATTTCCCCCAATGATTTACTAATTAGTCTGGTGGGGCATTGCCAATTCTAGGACCACATTGGCCCTTGAGTAGGTTGGTTTTTCCAATGTGTAGGATACAAATATTTGATGTATTTTTCCATGAAGTTGTGGAATATTCTTGATTCGGCCAAGAGGGATGAGGGAATGACTGATTTTTCTAGGGTGGTAAACTATATGGTTGTGTTGGGATAGGGTCCTCTGGGGTCAAATTTTGGCATTAATTTTTTTTATAATTGTAAAGTCTCTGTGTTTTGAGGAAGAGGAGTGTGAAGGTCATAGGATTCAAAAGGGGCTTTAGTCTCTTAGTTTGTTAGAAGATAGGGAGTTTTGAGACCCGCCCATGGTCCGCAGACCATGGTATTGTAAAGTTGAAGGCTATAAATATAAGAGTCATAGCGAGTCTAAGAGATAAATCGAAAATAGAAGATCATTGTATGGGTAAGTGAGCTAAGGCAGGAAAGTTTGTTTCCTGTACTTGAGCAAAGGGGAAGGCTCCTGTAGCTGAGTGCATGGGCCCTTGCACCTGAATGCGCAAGGAAGAAGAGTGTATAATTAAATATTATATCAATAAAAGACTGGTTTTGAAGCTCTACTTGTGTATCTATGCATCTGTATTTACTTCTCCAAGTTTCTATATTTTCACTATGTATGTAAATTTATATGAATGAATGCTTAATTGATTTGCGAAAGTAGTAGATCAGCTTAATTAACTAACTTTATGAATAGTTACGACCCTTCGCGAAGGATTAGATTATGTTTTGGTGAATTATTGCAATTATTTGTCTTTCAAGAGTTAGGGTTTGCGAAGACAAGAAGAAACCCTAGGAACCGAAGGATGTAGAAACTTGGTTTTGTCATCCCCCAATACTACCTCGCGTGAGACTGCAACTTGCGCTATGTGGGTTGCTTCTAAAAGGGCGAGCAGTTTAGGGTTTTGATGGTTGGCGCAACTAACTTTGAACCTAGGTTTGGGCCCATCAAGCCAACAAATGGTTCTGTTGCTAGGACCACAATCTATCTGAGGGATGTGTGATAAGTGGTTCCCCACTAAGAAATAGATTGAAAAGTGGATAGATCAGAAACTGTATGCATTTGCAGCTCAGGAAAAAAGGAATCTACGCTTGTTGAAGGAAGAGTGGCTGAATAGATACCTATTCACAAATGAACACAAGATATTCTTCTTCTCTTTTCCATGTGAATTGCATGAGTGGTTGTCCAAATTGGCGGATAGTCAGGGTATGTGGAAGCTTCACTGCCCTATTGTGTGGACCCTAAAACTGGTGAAGAACTTGGAGGCTTCAGAGAACAAAATCGCACTGGCTGTTGATTACTAGATCAATAGTATTCTGGGAGGATTCATTACCAAGTGTATGATCGATATGTCCACTAGTTATATCGGAGTAGAGCACAGGCTTTTCAAGGGACCAAGAGGTAAGTACCTGAAATCATTAAAGACCTGGATTAAAATGTTATTGTGTGAAAAGAGGGTTATGCCTTTAAATTGATGTTTTGGACTACGCGAAGTAGGAGAGTGTTCAAAAGGAACCTAGATTCAGGCACTCAGTATAGCTCGGTGTTAGGATCATCTAATAGTGACGACAAGAGCAGTATTTTGAAGACACCACGAAGTGCGCTATAGATTGTGAGCCAAGCTATCACAAGGATACCTCATCCATCCACTCCACCTCCACCTCCGCCTCACACACCTACAACTCTGTCTCCACCTCCACCTCCATCATTCAACATGGAAAACACGATGAAGATGCCTGTATTTAACAGTCTCGGGACTAAAGACCTTGAGAAATTTTGGTTTGTAAAAGATGTTGTATGGAACACACAACAGATTACTGATGATGACATGAAGAAATCGCAGCTGGCCACAATACTACAAGACAGAGCACTAAGCTAGTATATCAAGATTATCTAAGGTAAACCCAACGCGACTATGATAGAAACACAACAAGCATTGAACAATGAATTTAAGAAACCTAAATAACAAGCCCAGTCAGTGACGCAGTTTAAAGAGATCTAGTAGAGGGTAAATGAGTCTGTATGGGACTTTGATCAAAGACTAAAGTGTTTGATTCAGTAGGCTAACATGAGTATCATGGATGATCAACATAGATACTGGTACATTTCTTCGCTCTTACCTCATTTGAGATTACCACTGTTGCAATGGAGAATAGGAACGCAAGTTGAAGCCTTGGATATTTCCATGAGATTGGAGGCTTCACCTATGCAGGATATGAATCTAGGGGTACAATAGATTTAGTCACAACTGGCCAGCCTACATATGGATTTATAGAGAATTAAGAGGGAAAAGAAGTCTAGCCTAAGTTGCACATGGAAGTTTGGTTCCTGAAGTGTAAGGGCCATGGTGATGATAAGGACCACTGCCTAGTCTACTAGATTTATCTTATTGGGGGAGGTCTTGTCCCCCTAAAGCTAGAAAACATCGTTGGGCCAAGTGCAGGAGTATCCTTATGGTGTGCTATTTATCTAATCTCTTGGAAGCACGCGACTGATAATTTTCATCTCCTACAAAAGTTTGTGCAAACACCGCAGCAGTTGTTTTGCACTTTCTGCCAGTCGGTAGGACATGATGAGCACAACTTCCAAAGATATGAATTGATGATGGGATGGACCCCTACATATAGGATGCAGGTGGAAAATTGGCCTCAAGATCAAGGCACGCGTGCGGAGTGTGGAGGATTCCAAGGCCGAGGAAGATGGCGAGGAGGAGGAGCTGGAAGGGTTTGCAGATAGATTATTTGTTACAACTGCAGAGAGGCAAGCCATTTTGCACGAGACTGTCAGAATTCGATACACCCCTGTTGTCAGTGTTGTAGGAAGTTTGACCATGTCATAGAAGATTTCTCGGTACTTATAGCAAAGATGCAAGAAAAGAAGGCTCAAACACCTACGGAGAATATCCAAATGATGAGAGAGGAGCCTCACGAAGAGGAACATAGTGCCAATATCGTGACGTGAAGCAGTATAGCCACTGGAGAAGATAAGGGAAGAAGCCAGTAGTTGAAGAATGGGTATGCAAGGCTGTTGAGAAGGAAGTTGGGTTCGATTTAAGCCGAGAAAAGGAAACCTTTATGGAAGCTAAAAAGAGCTTCGTAGAAGCTTCTGCATCAGGAAGTCAAGGGAAGTTTGGAGGAAAAAATAATGCACAGGATGTAGACCCTTCATTGTTAGCAACATTTTTGAAGACTTATATGAAGCTTCTATAGGATATAAAGGTGATAGAGGGGCTATAGGAACTGATTGATAACTTTATGGGTAATATTAAACCTCCTCAGAAACACCGCGCAATATGCAAAGTGGGCAAAAGCAAGAAGCGAACAGGTCACTAGATGAGACTAACTGCACAAATTGGAGAGTATGAAATGGATTAGGTAATTCTTGATCTAGGATCTGATGCAAATTTTCTGCCGAAGCAAACTTGGGAAAGAATCAAGAGACCTATTTTGTAATGGTCTCCTATCCAGCTAGGTATGTCAAACCAACAAAAGATCATTCCTATGGGGTGCCTGTATGGGGTAATGGTAGATATTGAAGGAGCAAGTGCCCTAGCTAACTTTGAAGTGTTCGAGATAGTTGACGCTACTAGGAATTGACTGGGCCTTTGATATGGATGTGGTTATTAATCTCAAAAAGTGCATAATGACATTCAAAAGAAAGGAGCTCCGGGTTATTGTTCCATTGGATCCAACTGAAGGTGTGCGATATATTGAATCGGTCCATGATTATGAAGAGGAGGACAATCTTGATCATATCTATAAGATCACTATGCGAGATGAGGACTGGATCAACCCCACTATGGATGGATGGATCACATGGGATAGGGATAGTTCCTACACTTCAGATGATGAGGAGCTTGAGCATTGGCAGAACCAATTACATGAAGTATTCTCGTTGCGATGTAACATGTTGACGAAATCGCTTTGATGCATATCCATTGAGATACGAAATTTACCTTATTATGATGGTTTCTAAGATGTTAATTTGTTTTTGAATAAGTTTGAAAGGGATGTGCCAGAAGAGCATTGTTTCCAAGCGCTAGATCTAGCACTGCGAGCTACACCTGCCAGTTGGTGGGGTACACATAAGCACAACTTGGCCGATTGGAAAGAATAGCAGAGAATGATGAAGCTGAGGTTTTGGTACGCCAATACCCAGATAATGGAAAAATACACAGGGAAGGATTACTTATGCGAGCACTTGCCGCACCATAAAAAAGCATGGGGAGAGGAACTGTAGCATCTTTTGTTATACTTTGGATACCATATGAATGAACTCGTACTTGGAAACTAAGTTGTGACATGGGACGGCCAAATGGGATATCCTGAAGGAAAGATTTATGTTAACTTTCAGCTTTGAAGATGGATTTGAGTGTATCGATGAGGCGCTCCAAGAAATCAAATCTGCGATATTCAAAATAACTGAAGAGCCAGTTGAGTGGGTGCAGCCAAATTAGAATACGCAACCACGTCATGCACTTGAATGCTATAATTTGAATACAGAGGAAAGTAAATATTACCCCAAAAACTTCAATATTCCTGAGTCTAAAGGACAATGCAAGGTTGAGGAACCTAAGGCAGCAATCCCCGACATATCGGAGCCTTTAAGAATTAAGCAAGTAAATATTGGATCAGTCATGCAGCTAAAGTTTTCTAAGCTAGCCGACTATTGGGATGAAGATACAATTGATAAGGTTGTGGAGTTGTTGTGTGAATATCAGGACTTGTTTCCCACCAAGTTCTCTGATCTAAAAGGGATAGTAGGGGATTTGGGTGTCATGAATATTAATTTGAAGCCAGATGCAAAGACTGTAAAGCAACACCCCTACCAATTAAATCCCAAATATAAGGGAAAGGTGCACAAGGAGTTAGATAAGATACTAGAAGCTGGGATCATTGAACTTGTGGAGGAATCAGACAGGGTGAGTCCCATGGTACTTCAAAAAAAGAAGCAGCAGGATGAAATTCAGATATGCATAGACCTGAGGAAGTTGAATGATGCATGCTTCTGTGACCAATTTCCTATGCCATTTACAGACAAGGTACTGGATAATGTTGGCGGGAAGGAAGCCTACTCATTTACTGATGGGTTCTCGGGATACCATTAGATAAAGATCATGCCGGAGGATCGAAGTAAGACCACCTTAGCGACGGAATGGGGTTGTTTTCAATATACGGTAATCTCCTTTGGGCAGAAGAATGCGCTTGCAATATTTTCACGAGTGGCAATTGTGGCTTTTAAGGAATTTATCCATAATTTTTTGGAAGTCTACTTTGATGATTAGACCATGTCTAGGTTTGTAAAGGGCCATGTCGCTAGTTTGTGCCTTATGCTGGATACTTGTCGAAGACATCAGATAGCCATTAATCTGAAAAAGTGCATATTTTATGTACCGTATGGAATATTGTTGGGTCATGTAGTTTGAAAGCAGGGATTGATGGTAGACCCTGCCAAGATAGCAGCCATTGTTAATTTGGAGGCCTTGAAGAATGTAAAACAATTGTGCACATCATTGGTCCATACTAGATATTAAAAAAAGTTTATCAAGGCATATGCGCAAATAACTGCACCAATGGAAAGAGTATTGAAGAAGGATGCAACATTTTGCTGGGACAAATATTGCCAAAAAAAATTTGACGTTTTGAAGGAGAAAATGGTCACCACACACATTTTCATGTTCCCGGATTGGAAAAAGGATTTTCAGGTTGTGGACGCATCTTATATTGTGCTAGGTGCGGTGCTGACCCAACCAGGTGAGAGAGACATTGACCATCCGATAACATTCATGAGTAGGAAATTATCAAAGGTGGAAAAGAACTACTCGACCATAGAGTGCGAAGGACCAACGATGGTGTGCGTGATATAGAAATTCTGACACTATCTGTTAGGAGCATACTTCAAAATGTATACATACCATTTTGCTCTAAAATACCTGGTCAATAAGCCTGTGTTGGGGGGGAAGATTTGTAGGTGGTTGTTACTATTTGAGGAATAGGATTTTTAGATGATTGTGAAGCCCGGATGCCTGAATGATGGTCTTAATCACCTCTCGAGGATTCAAACTAGTGATGAGCCTACAAGTTTGGAAGAAGGGTTACCTAATGTGAAAATCTTTGCTATTTACGTTGCTAATGATCACTTTGCAGATATAATTTAGTTTTTGTCTACAAGAACAACCCCAGAAGGATATTCAATGCAACAAAAGAAATAATTGGTGGTCCAAGCGGCTAATTTCTCTGTGATCACTACACACTTGTACAAAATGGGCTCTGATGAGATACTGCGTAGATATGTCCTGTAGTATGAACGGCTAAGAATTATTGCAAAGTTCATGGAGGAGTAGCGGGAGAACATTATGCAGGAAGAGCGACTGCACAGAAGATCCTGCACGTAGGGCTTTAGTGGCCAACGATGCATAACAACTCAAAGATGTATTGTAGGGTGTGTAATGTGTGCCAGAAAATGGGGAGACCATCGCAAAGGGATGAATTTCCATTAAATCCAAAAGTAACATTATAGGTGTTTGATAAATGGGTGATAAACTTTGTGGGTGTAATTCAGCCACTGTTGGCTTGAGCGGGCCTGACTCAGGTTCAGTGTTAATTAGCGAAACAAATCCCTACACTACTAGCCCTTTCAGCATCAGCTCGCAGAGCACAGACCGAAGTCTCACCCGAAGCAGTATGGGGGGATGCTGGAACCAAGTTTCCGCACCCTGAGATGGTTGTGATGTCGTTTGATTCCCTCTAGTCCTGCCTTCGCACAGGCCACTTCACTCTAGGGCTTCCAAGACGAGCCCTTTATTCTATCCTTTAATACTTCTGCGAAAGGGTATGATCAACCTTTGCATAGCCCTACCCTCCTGCGTAGGTACTTTCATGCTGCTATGGTCGCGAGCTGTGCAGATTCCCAAATTACTCTAAGTGACTTGCTTATCATATCCAATAATTATAGTTATCACTGCGTAAACAGATAATCGTAATTACGTTCAATTACTCAATGTAATTGCATTAATTCGTGCATCACATAAGCTTAATAAAGGAAATTCATACATAACATATCAAGGTGCAATAACAAGCAAAGACACAGGAATGGCAAAATATCTTTCTTTTCTAATATCTTCCAAGTGTTTACAACTCTATCCACCCTACGCACACAGCTGCAAGGGTCCACGCACTTAGTTGCCGACTTCTACCCTAGGCCTCTACACACTCAGCTGTAGAGCCTCTACCTACACTACAACCCAAGACTTAGACTTCTTACTTTAGAGCTATGACTCTCTTACATGGTCGATCATTCTATGTCTTTAAAACTACTTAGAGCTTAGCTCTTTTGGTAGATCTCTTACAGTCGAATTTACTTGACAAAACTAAGGGCGGACTACCCTTTATGAAACATAACACCTTCGTGCTCTATGACCACAAAATGTGGAGAATTTACCATTTTATTACAAAATTTAACTCAAACATGGGCTTTTAGCCCCAAAAATTCCCTTGGGGGATCCTGCTCCTAACGGGCCCCTAACACAAACATCGTGGCTCGCCCTCGAGTCACTCGGTAGGCACAGAGATCTTTGCGCGAAGCCCATCCTACTCAACCCGTATGAACGCTACCTCGGCTGTTGATCCGAATGGAAAATGGCATCAACCATGGTACTCATCCACCCATATTATTCATCGACCCATGGAATTTACCCATGGTATTGTAAATGGCATCCGCCCGTGGTATTGTAAAATCCACCCATGGTATTCATTCACCCATGGAATTGACCCGTGGTATTGTAACTGAAAAAATACTATAAGTAACAAGTCATATTTTGTAAAAGGACCGATTGTCCGCCACAATGTAGCCTTTACAGTTCAGAGGCATGTAGCCGCCACATCTCTTCTCAGAGATAAGCTACCATCGCCCGAGCTGGTTTATTTCCATTACTGTTTGTAAGCTTTACAGTTATTATCGGTTTTAATAAAAAGTTTCTTTGTGGTTTTGTTTATGGAGAATTCTCCTCTTTTTTTTCTTCTGGCAATTCAACTTTTCAAATCTTGGGGGTCTCTACCCCAAGATCCATTTCAATTTTTCAGATCTTGGGGGTCTCTCCCCCAAGATCCATTTCAATCTTTTAGATCTTGGGGGCCTCCCCCCAAGATCCGAATCAGTGGTATCAGAGCAGGTTATGATTCCATGGGAATGAGGGTTTGATGTATATTTCAGTTTCAAATTTTGCAACAATATTCAACAAACTTCAGGCATGTACTACAACCTCCACAGAGCACTTTCTTGGGTCAAGCAGGAAGAATTTTTTTCTCATTCTTTTGCAGGAATTTTTTTTGGGCGGCGACTTTGCAGATCCGATATGAAATATTTGGTACAAAATTTACAAAAACAAATACCAGATCTAGATTCCTCTCGAAAAATCACCCAATTTCTAAAAAAAATGGGTCGAATTGGAGTTCGGATGTGAGAGATATCGCTGATTTAAAATCAGCTATTTTATCGGAACTTTTGTGATGGCGGAACTGTTGCAGCGTGAATCTGAGATCTCAGAGTGTCCAGATAAGGATTTCGAACTCATGGGAAGATGCAAAATGATCCTTCTGCTTCTAAAAATAGGTTATAATAAATATTCTGAGTTATATTGGACAAGTTATGTCCATTTTAATTCTGGAGCAACATTCAGAGTGGGTTCCCATTGGAGACGTGCCCTCCTACCCCACTTTAGTAGGCACCTGCTTCACATTCATCAGTTTCAACATAGCAGCATTTGGCTTGGATTATTTGGAGATGTGCCCTCCCACCCTAGGCTATGTAGGCACCTGCTACTTCATCAGCAACCAACATCATGGTTATGGGTCAACCGCATAAAATCCTTGTCATCGAAGTCCATTTGCTAGGCCGCACACTGTCAGAATCACAGTTGGTCACAAGCATTACAGGGTATCTCTATCCTCAGATCTTCGTTTATCAGGGTTTTGGGTTAACCACATAAAACCCTTATCTTTAGTGGCTCTTCATATTCAACAAAGGCTTCGCAGGAGGGAACTTTACGCAATGGGGACCATTGCTTCTTAAGGAGGGAGGAATGATCCGAATGGAAAATGGCATCAACCCATGGTACTCATCCACCCATATTATTCATCGACCCATGGAATTTACCCATGGTATTGTAAATGGCATCCGCCCGTGGTATTGTAAAATCCACCCATGGTATTCATTCACCCATGGAATTGACCCGTGGTATTGTAACTGAAAAATACTATAAGTAACAAGTCACATTTTGTAAAAGGACAGATTGTCCACCACAATGTAGCCTTTACAGTTCAGAGGCATGTAGCCACCACATCTCTTCTCAGAGATAAGCTACCATCGCCCTAGCTGGTTTATTTCCATTACTGTTTGTAAGCTTTACAGTTATTATCGGTTTTAATAAAAAGTTTCTTTGTGGTTTTGTTTATGGAGCATTCTCCTCTTTTTTTCTTCTGGCAATTCAACCTTTCAAATCTTGGGGGTCTCTTTGGTTGCCCACAGGGAATTGTACTTCGCTACTTCAGGGAGCTCTGGTGTGACTGAAGGGAACCGACTGTCCTCTAGTAGCTCCCACGCTACCATTATAATTGACAACAAGAGCCACATGTAGTGGAACGTCTTTCTTTTCTCTTTTGCTTTGCGGCAGTTTGCCAAGAACTCTCCACGAAGGTAGTCTAACCAGTTAAACTAGACTCCTTCCATGCACTATTGTGTGAGCATGACGACAGGCACCGGCACCTCATCGGCGTGACACTTCCACATCACCTTCCCTATAAGGATCTGTGTTACTACCTTCACAGCAGGGCCGCAGATGTTGGAGATAGCATACCTGCGCGGATTCTTCACCACCCTGAATTTCTCCTTCATTGACTCTACTAGAGCCTACTCACCACCCTTACCGCCAAAGATCATTATTGGATTCTTGTCTATATATGGCAGGCACGTTATCTAGTGAATCAACAGATCTGTGATGGGTATTGGCTCCTCTAGCCACAAACACCTATCATGCACTAAGCACAACTGCTGCTTGATGACCAAAACTGTCACCGGGGTGCGGTTATAGTGCGGCACCCAAAGAAGGATCAGCAATCCTTCCTTCTCTACCCCCTTGAGCCACCTCCACAGCTCCAAGGTGGTAATTCCTGTATTTGTGTCTATGATGCGGTGCATCAATTTCTCGGTTGCCAAGTGTGGGAAGTTCTCGTGGTCTGCCAAGTCTCAATCTTTAAGCTTCAGTATTGGCACCCGTGCCAAATATGGACCGTCGAAAGCAATTTCATCCTGTAGCAGAGGGGTTTGCAGGGGAGTCTTACTCTCATCAATGTCCTTTGGGACCTTGGACTTAGGCTTGCGTGGAGGGACATACTCCAACAACCGTGTAATAGGGTCCACATCATGGGTTTCAACCTCCTCTACTTCAACCCCCACATCCTCATCATCCATTATGATATCTTTGATTTCCTCCTCCTCTGCCTCTAAGTTTATGGTCTTGCCCTTCTCCTGCGCAGTGGGTTTTTGTGGGTTTCGCCTTGGTGAGGCATGCACTGGTATGGCACGCTACTTGCCCTTCTTGTCCCTCACAGTCTCGTTAGTTGGGGTTGGCTTCGATCTCGGCATTTTCGGTGACTTAGGGACCTCTGCCAATACTTCAACAACCTTTGGGGCAGCTTCTTCGGCCTCCATATCAATTTCCTGCACATTCTCCTCAGCTTCCACTTCTTCGGTGTCCATAGCTTCTGCGTGTGTTGACATGATGCTATTCAGTAGTTCCTATGTCTCCTTTGACAATTGTTCAAACTTTGGACTCGCTATCAAATCTTGAAAGAATTCATGGTTCATGTGCAACTGAGAGCACAACAACTTAATTCTTAAAATGCTAATTTTTTTTTGTTGGATAGCCACTTGTAGTTTATAGGGCATTTTGAATTCAAATCCGACTGTTCACCCCAAAATCGGTTCATTAATGCCAGATTGGTGGCAGATTTTTAAGGATCTAAGCTATAAATTTCATCTTAAATGCCGACTGCCTACACTATTTGGCCTCACTTCTGCTGTCATTTCATAAACAGTGACTTTAACAGTCACTTCCAGCCAAACTGCGTGATTTCTCCCTGGGTAGCGCAACTCCCTCCACACTGTCATGGACGCAGTGACACTTCCTTGCGTCGCACCATTTGCCAATCACGCAGCTCCCCAACCTATGCAGTGTAGTTTATAGTCCCGCACCTCCTTTCAGCTTCTTGGAGTGCTAATACTATGCCACCTTCATTTAGTCACATGGTTGGACCGCCGGTGTATGGCTTCAAGCGACTACCATTCACCTTTCCTAGAAAGGGTTCTCCATTTAATTTGACCAGCTGTACCGCTCCTCCGTTGGTAATTTCCTTAATGACATAGGGCCCTAACCAGTGCATCTTGAATTCCCTAGAAATTTATCAAAATTACTATCATATAGCAAAACCAGGTCATTTACCTTAAATGTGTGCAGCTTGATGTGTCGATCATGCCATGCCTTTTCGCACTGCTTTCTAACCTGCTGGTGAAATCTAGCCGAAAATATCTCTTCTTCAAGCTCATCCAGCTGTGCAAGCCTCTCCTTTAGGGCTTCACAATCTGTCATACGTGTGAGCACTACTATGCATAGGCTAGGCACAATATACTCCATAGGCATTACCGCTTCAACCCCATAGACGAGCCTAAAGGGGGTTTGTCGAGTCAACTTCTTACATTTCATTCGATAAGCCCATAATACTGTAGGTATGCAGAGGTCCCAATCACTTCACTAAGCATTACAAACCTTGGTCAGCACATTTTCAAGCACTTTGTTGAATGCTTCCACCGTCCCGTTAGCCTGCGGGTGATAAGGTGTGCTCTTCTGGTGGTATACCTGAAATTCCTCCATTAGCGCACTAATTGTCTCATTCAGGAAGTGCATATCGCGATCGCTCATCAAGATCCTCGGATAGCCAAATCACATTAGTACATGCTCAAAGAGGAATTTCACGGTAGTCGCACCCGTGCAACCCTTCCCAAGCTATGCCTATGCCCAATGAGTCAAATACTCTTTCACGGTGATAATGTACCTTGCTCTCGTCTTTCCTTGAGGCTGAATGGGGCCCACAAAGTCTATTGCCCATTTCTCAAAGGGTTGCAACATCATCTATGGATTCAAAGGCATCTCATCCCTTCTCGACGGCCTTCCAGTCCATTGACACACATCACATGCCTTGCAATATGCTTTTGAATCCTGATGAAGGGTTGGCCACCACAACCCTATGCATAGAATCTTTTGCGCGGTTGCTCTTCCTGCATAATTTCCTCCCGCGGTGCTCCCATGAGTGTTTGCAAGGATGCTACTTCTTTCAAACTCTGGTACATACCATCACAATATCTCATCAGTCCCCATCTTGTATAGATTCCCAACAATGACAGAAAAATCTGTCGCGCGCACCACTAATTCCTTCTTTTGTTGGACAGTGTATCCTTCCAGTTCAATACCTGTCATTAGGAACTGTATTATATCCTCAAAATGACCATCCGTGATGCACACTATAAATAGTTGCGTGTCAGGCAATCCCTCTTGCAAATTAGTGGGTCCCTCCCCTATTTCAATGCATGACAGATGGCCTGGTCCCGTGTTCAATCATCCAGGCTTCACAACAACTTCAAAATCATACTCCTAGAACAATAAGAGCCACCTACAGATTCTCCCCCCTCAACACAGGCTTATTGACCAGGTACTTCAACATGGAGTGATCTATATACATCTTAAAATGGCCTCCCAGCAAGTAGTGCCTATACTTCTAGAGCACATACACCATAGCTAGCCCTTCACGCTTAGTGGTGGAATAGTTCTTCTTTGCTTTTGATAGTCGTTGGCTTGCAAATGAAATAGGATGGTCCAAGCCTTCTCTGCCAGCCTGTGTCAGTACTGCTCCTAGTGCTATACATGACACGTCGACATGTACATGAAACTATTTCTTCCAGTCCAGGAAGACTAGAATCGGTGTGGTGACCATCTTTTCTTTCAATATATCCAAGCTCTTCTTGCATTCATCGTTCCAGCAGAATGTGACATCCTTCTTCAACAATTTCTCCATAGGCGCAGTGATCTGGGCATAACCTTTGATAAACTTTCTGTAATATCTCGTATGTCCCAGAGTAGCGCGCAGCTGCTTCACACTCCGCGACACTTCCAAGTTTACTATCATTGCGATCTTTGCGGGGTCTACCATCAGTCCCTGTCTGCAAACCACATGCCCCAACAGGTTTCCAAAAGGAACACAAAATATACACTTCTTGAGATTGAGCGTGACCTGGTATCTTTTCCATGTACCTAGCATCAGGCACAAGCTTGCTACATGGTGCTTAGCTAGCCCAAACACAGTCTAGTCATCAAAATATACCTCCAAGAACTTATGAATAAATTCCTTGAACATGGAAAAACAACTATGCACGAGAAGATTGTAGGTGCATTCTTTAATCCAAACGACATTACAGTGTACTGAAAACAATCCCACTCAATCACGAAGGTTGTCTTGCTCCTATCATCCAGCAAATTTTGATCTGGTGGTACGCAGAGAACCCATCAGTGAAGGAATATGCTTCCTGGCCACCTACATTGTCCAACACTTCATCAATGAAAGGAGTCGGGAAAGGATCATGTACACAAGTGTCATTCATTTTTCTGAGATCCACGCATATCCTTATTTCATCCTTCTGCTTCTTTTCCTGTACCACAATTGGACTTACCCAGTCAGATTCTTCCATGGGCTCAATGATGCTTGCCATGAGCATCTTGTCTAGCACTAGGCAGACCTTTGCCTTATATTTCGGATTCAGATGGTAAGGTCTTTGTTTAACTGGCTTCGTATCAGGCTTTAATGTGATCTTCATCATACTTAGGTCCTCGATTATCCCCTTCAAATACATGAACTTGGTAGGGAATAAATCCTGGTATTCGTGGAGCAATTCAGCGACCTTATCCACCATCATGTCGTCCAAGTATTCTCCAATCTTCACGAATTTGGGTTCTTCCTCTATACCAATGTTTACTTGTTTTGTTTTCAATGGCACAGTTATATCAGGGTTCTCAATCTGTGGTCCTTGAACCTCACGGTGACCTTTTGTTTCTGGAATGTTAATCTTTCGTAGATCCTCGTCCTCTTCTTCAGAAGTTACATTATAACATTCTAGCGCGTGACTCAACTGAGTATCCCATTCAAGCTGAATCGGGTCTAAAGGATCCTACGGTATCCTAAAGATTGCTGCTTTCACCTCTTGTAACGCTTCATCAATACTGTCAAACCCGTTCTCAAAACTGAATGTCATCATGAATCCCTCGTGCCAGATATCCCATTCACCTATCACGTGGTGAAGCTCTGTTTCTATATACCAGTTCATCAAGACAATATCTAGGGTATGACAGAACAAGTGCACCCATTCAGGTTGTGGCTTTTCTCCATAAGCCTGGGTCCACTTTTCCAAATGCGAGCGTGGATCATCCTACCCATCATACTTGTCTGTCATTTGCATCTTCGGCTTCCCAAAGTGAGTTCTCATCATTCTCCTGCATTCACGCCAATCATCAAAGCTTCCCTTGTGTGTACCCCACCATTTTGTGGGCATAGCATGCAGTGCCCAGTCCAAGGCCTGGAAGCATTGCTTTTCTAGTACCTCCCTTTCAAATGCATCCAAAAAGATATCTACCTCATTCAGACCATCATAAGTAGGAAAATTTCTTACCTCTAAGGACACACAACAGATCGATTAGGTCATCATGTTGTAGTTCAGCGTAGTCACTTCATGTAACCGGTTCTGCCAGTACTCTAACTCTTCATCAGAGTCTGAGGTGTAGGAACTCTCACGATCCCATGTAATTCATCCATCTGCAGTGAGATTCACCCAATCTTGGTCATGAGCTATTATCTTATAGATGCAGTCCAAATCATCATCACTCTCATAATTGCGGACTAGTTCCGTATAGCGAGATCCCTCAGCAGGATCTAGAGGTACTATTGCGCGTAGCGATTTATTCTCAAAGATCATCTTCCACTTCTTTAGATTGATTACCCTGTTCATATCAATGGCTCAGTAAATTCCTAGGAGTGCAAGATAGGGATTATTGTCATCCACTATCTCTATCACCTCAAAATCAGTCAGTGTGCTCACTCCCTCAATATCTACAGTCACCCCCTATAACCGCCCCATGGGGATGATCTTCTGCTGATTGGCTATTCTTAGCTGAATTAGAGACCATTGTAGTGCGGGTCTCCCCATTCATTCCCAAGTCTACTTTGGTAGGATGTTCGCATCTAACCCTAGGTCCAAAATAACCTGATCCATCTCATACTCTCCTATCTATGTGATCAGTCTCATCTCCCATCGCGTCCTTGTTTTATGCTTGCCAATATTTCGTACTATGTGCGACTCACTCGACACAATTCTAGCACATCTATTGATGAGATCTTGTAACCCTTTCAGAGCCTTACTATCGTGTAGTAACTTCATACAGGTCTCTAGGAAAGTTGTGAGCATAGAGGGGTCCATCTCCTATTCGGGCTTATCCTTGCTTCTTGAGGTGGAGGCCTCAGCGATGCTCTTCTTAGCTTCCATGAAGGTTTCACATGCGGGCTCCAAATCAAACTCAACCTCCTTTACTGGAGCTTTGTGAACCCATGTACTGTCTTCTGGCTGTTTCCCCTTGTCATCTCCTATCGCGATTCCACTTCTGAGCACTATATTTACATTTTGATCCTCTTTGCGTGGTTCAGACCTCATCATCTGTAGGTTCTGAGCCGACGGAGGTGGTAGCACCCCTTTATCACATATCCTAGCTATTAGCATAGGATAGTCTTTCGTTTCATGATCAAACAGTGTGCAATACTTGCACGACGGATGTGTTTGGTTAGTGCAATCGCGGGCATAGTGTTCTGGTCCTCCGCAATTGTAGGAAATCAAGTGTCCCCCACCTCTGTCAGGTCCTCCTCTACCTTGGCCTCGTACGTGCCCCTAAAATCATGTCTGCGCAATCACTGCACTCTGGTTAGGGGGCTACGTTTCATCCTGAAACCTATAGGTGTGAGTTCTATCCATCATCAATTCATAGCTCCTACAAGTACACTCATCATGCCCTATAGACCTACAAAAGTTGCAGAACATCTGTTGTGATGTCTGTACAAACTTTTGTAGCAAGTGACAGATATCTGTGGCATGTTTTCCTATTACCGAACAGATAGCGGACCATAATGCAGGCCCCACGCTAAGTCCTACTTGAGCTTTTGGCCTTAAAGGCATTGGTCCCCCCCTTGCAATATAGTTTGCAAAGACTGGCAATGGTCCTTGTCATGCCCCTGAGTCTTGCATTTCGAGAGCCATACCTCCTCGTGCACCTCTGGTCGAACCATTTTGTCCTTCTTCAGACTTTGCATCTCAAGGCACAGATTCTTCAGCTACACATGGATCTGCTAAACCCCTAGGTTTTGATCTTGCATTGGAGTTTCATGTAGCCTCATTTCAATCTCCAAGGCCTCTACCTGAGTTGTTATCTCTACTGCGACAGCGCAACCCTTAAATGTGGCAGTAGTGAAGCCACAAACCACTCGTGATGCTATTCGTTTGTCAAATTCATGTTGGCTTCACGTATTGTACACTTCATCCTCTGATCTAGTTCCCAAGGCATCTCGCCTAGTTGCATCGCAATTTCTTTGAATCCCACAAATAATTGTACCTCAGATTTAGGTCTACTGAATTCTCTATTCAGTGTTG
Source organism: Pinus tabuliformis (assembly GCA_031772625.1). NCBI lineage: Eukaryota > Viridiplantae > Streptophyta > Pinopsida > Pinales > Pinaceae > Pinus > Pinus tabuliformis. The sequence continues at coordinate 519,324,822 of CM062806.1, read as the reverse complement.
TCTGGATGTCTGCCACTCCAGCATTCTGGTTGTCATTAGAGTACTTAATATACTAGGTTAGCGTGCAATCTTGCAGAGAACTAACTAGTGTCGCCTTCTTTATGTGATCATCTGTAACACCTTGAGCTTCCCGTGCAACCCTCACAACGAACCATAATTGGTCTAGGTCCTCATTTCTCAAGCCTTCAAACAAAGGCAGCTTCATTGTATTTGCCATACTGAACTGTGGTGGAGTTGGAGCTGGTACGGGTGAAGTTGGAGGCGATGGTGGTGAAGTTGGAGGTGGTGTGGGTGGAGGTGGTTTTTGTGGAAATCCTTTTCTTATTAACTAAATAGAACTTCGTGGAGAAACCTTCGCTATCTCTTCCTCATCACCCTGCGGAGGTGAAATGAATGGGGTATACTTTGGACCCTTTTTTCCTTCGTTCTTGTAAGTTTTTCCACTTCGTGTAGTCCCAAACATCAAGGTAGCTTCATAACCCATTTTTCTCACAATAGCAGTTTAATCCAAGTATTCAAAGATTTTACATAATTACCTCGCGGTCGTTTGAAAAAGTGTCGCTCTGCCCTGCTGTAGCTAACTAAGGTGTCGACCTCGAATTCTCTCACAAATCCTACTATGATGCAATGAAGCCAATGATCAATAGTGTGGGCGATCTTATCCTCCGATGCTTCCAACCTTTGCACTAGCTCCAGGGTCCACAAAATAGGACCGTCAAGTTTCCACCTTCCTTGGCTATTTGCTAGCTGCGTGATCCACTTGTATAGCTCAATAGGGAAGGAACAAAAAAATATCCCGTGAATATCTGTATACAGATATTTGTCCAACCACTATTCCTTTGTTAGTCGTGTGTTTCTGTTCTCATGCGCCGCAAATTCATGGATCTTCCTATCCAACCAGTCTCCGATCTCCTTCTTAGTTGGATTCCAGTGATATGACATCACACATCTCTTATGCAGATTCCGGTCTCGGAAATGGAACCATTTGTTGGCTTGAGGGTTCCTGACCTAGGTTTAGCATTAATGAGGCAAACAAATCCCTACACTAATGGCCCTTTCGACATCAGCCCACGGAGCGCAGACTTAAGTTGCACTCGAAACAGTATGGGGGGATGATGGAACCATGTTTCTGCACCCTGAGATGGTTGTGATGTTGTTCGATTCCCTTTATTCATGCCTTCGTGGTGAGCACCAGTATTGTAGAAATAATGCTGCAACTCCTGGTCTATCTACTTTACTCTTATCAACCCAGTAGTTCGTAACAAACTTGGAAGCGACGGTGCTATGTGCACAAGTACTAGTTCTTACTGCAGGTTGTCACTTGGTCAGCCGACGCAAGATCACTAGGAGCTCAAGTCAACTTCTATGGATTCTAGAAGAAGATCTATATGTGATGAAAGGAAAAAGAGAGAGATTACTCTATTGATGCTATTCTACTTGCAGGAAGGAAGACTGAAATGTAAGCAAACCAAGGAAATCCTAGTTAACCACTAATCCTAGTTTTGCAGAAAGCACTATGAAAACCATGAAAATAATTTCATTACCTACTCAAGGAAGTAAACAACATCTACCAAAGATATTTCTGGAAGTAAACGAGCAAAAAGAACCTTTTGGACTTTTATGTGTTTTTATGTGAATGTGTCATGCACTTAATTTATTTTTTTGTGAATGTGGTAGCGAATAGGTGGCAATGGAGGGTAGTTTTGGGACTTGAGAGGATGTAGGATGGTGTGTATGGGTTGTAGGAGGTCTCAGGTGGCCATCTGGAGGCTTTTCCCACACTCGACCTTCAAAAGAAAGCCTACAGGAAAATCTACAAGAGGACACAGGAAATCTACAGGAGGAAAAACAATGTTCTACAAGAGGCCTACAAGAGGAGGCCGATAACGGTTTTGGTTTTTTTGAGGGTGTGAGAGTGGGTGGAAAAGGTGAATGAAGTTTGGAATGAAGTGTTACGGCACCTAGGGTCTACCAAGAATCATTAGGAGAGAGAAATATGATAGGATCTACTCAAGAAGAAAGGAAGGAATTCTATGGAAAATGCAGGAAACTAAGGCAGAATTGAGGGGAGACTTGGGTGACCTGTAAGGCATGGATCAAATGGAGAATGGAATGGCTGATAGGCTAGCCTACTGTTAGAAGATATTTGCTGCATAAACAACTGATAGGCAACCGATGAGATTAAGCAAGCAAGGAAATAAGTGTATCTAGAAAATCTGTGTTTTTGGGGCAGCAAGAGGAAATTTGCCTCAAATCATGGTCCCAAAGGGAGGAAGAGAGGCCAAGGCACTGTTGCTAGCCTTTTGGATCTTTTCTTTATCACTACTTAATCTGCTATAGGAAGCACAAATGAAAGCAAACTATTGAACCATCAAAAGCAACCTATTCTTAACCTGAAAAGAAACACATCTAGTAGCAACCTATTCTACAAATTGAAATGAAACATACAAATAAAAGTAAAGAGGAGCTTGGCTGCTTGGATTGGGCCTTAACCCAAGAGCTTCAGCCCTCTGAGGTAACTCAGTGCTAACTCAAAAGGGATTCCATCTTTATTTCCAAAATAATAACAAGATTACATGAACTGTCAAAATAATAAGCTTGAAGTTGAACAGAGTTTACATAAGCAATACTGCAGCAAAAATCCAACAAAAATCCGACCCTAGTGAGGCCCTAGGCCTCTCTACTTATACAAATGAAGCTACATCCAACTTCCTTAAAATCAGGGAGGCTTGCCTCCCAAAACTTAAGATAGTCATCAGTTATCCTCCACTTGCTCGACTACCTGCTAATGCATGACTTGGCTGCTTATACTCTGAGCTAAATGGAGGAGAATTCGAAGTGAGGAGTAATACATGAGGGGGACTCCCTCCTATAAGTCCTCTGCTTTGTTCACTTCAAGTTACAATTTCCATTTGTCCACTGGATCCTTGACTTTGACCACAAAATTCATCAATAATCTGCATTAAACACATATTAGACCACATGGAATCATAACTAACTCAACTCACTCTACAAGCATAAATATTATAAAAAGAGTTTTAGCGAAAATCACATGAAGAAAACATTTGTCAACGCGTTTTGAACCAACTAGTGTGGTTCATCGTCAGGACAAGTTGAAGAAACAGATCCAGCTTAGCATGTTAAATAGTCTGAGCAGAGCCTCCAACAGTTAACTTGACCAACGGCTAATTTTGACTTTAGGACCATGGTCAAGGAAATTAGTTATATTAGGTAACCAATCCCTTAAAATTTATATAAAAATATATATAAAATAATTGAATTGGTTTTTATAGTTAGTTAATAAGTATTATTTAATAAACAAAATTATAATCAAATGTAAAGTAGTTATATAAAGGACCTATCTTATAGTATATGTCTAGATTAAATGTATATATAAGTATAAATATATATTAAATGGTTGTTACGATAAAAGTTATTTAGTATTAATAAATATATTAGAACGAGAAATTAAATTAAGTTAACTTAAAAAAAAATAAAAAAATTAATTAATTAATTAATTAATTAATTAAAAAAATAAAAATAAATAAATAAATAAAAATGAGTAGATAACGAGAAAATAATATTAAAAGATAATATATATATATTAAAATACAAGCAATAAAAAATATTGTTTATATTATTATATTATAATATTAATCTCATTTAAATATTGAAACACTTAATTCTAATTTAAATTCATCCAATGAAAAATAAATAAATAAATAAATAAATAAAAACTACTAGGGGATAAATTATTATTGAGTAATGGTTAAAATAATTTCTAATTTTTAATATAATTAAATTTTTAAGTTAGAGAAAGATTTCGGCGAAAATCACATGGAATCTCATTTGTCGACGCGTTTCGAACCAACTAGTGTGGTTCATCGTCAGGACAAGATGAAGAAACAGATCTAGCTCCTCATGTTAAATAGTCTGAGCAGAGCCTCCAACAGCTAGCAAATCTAACGGCTAGTTTGACTTAAGGACAATGGTCAAAATTAATATAATAATTTAATTCGTAAAAATAAATAAACTAAGGTAAATGGTACGAGACCTAAAAATTAAAAACTATAAGTCAATTAATAATTAGTTAAAATATAAATAAAATATAATTTACAAGTATTAGGAATAAAAGTTAATAATTAAAAATTCTAATTTAATTCATAATTAAAAGGAAAATTAGTTAATTAAATGACCTAATGGATGAATAAAAATTATATGAGACCTAATAAATAAATTTTTTATAAGTTATAAGTTAATTAAAATAGAAGAAAGTAATTAATAATAAGTAAATTAAAGGATATATAAATAATTTTATATAAAAGTATTATTAAAAATATGTAATTAAGGTAAAAGGTACGAGACCTAATAAATCAAAACTATAAGCTAAATAATAAAAATGACCTTGAAAGGCCTAAAAAATGTAAATAATTTTATTTAAAAGTAAATAAAAAGGTACTAAAGAAAATCAAAGTTAATAATTAAAAATATAATGATTAGAAGGAAAATTAGTTAATCAAATGACCTAAAAATTTTTATAATCGGTATGAGACCTCATAAAATTTTTTATAAGTTAATTAATAATTTAACAAGGAAATTGGTTATCTAAAAGTATTATTGTAAGTTAATTAAAAATTATAAGTTAGTTAATAATTTAAAAGGAAAATTAGTAAAATTAAATGCTGTTGTAATAAAGGGTGGAGTAATATATAAATTAATAAAGTATTAATAAAATGAATGTTAAATAATAAAATGTAATTAATAAAGGAAAAGTTAAAAGAATAGAGTAATGCATAAATTAATTTTATTTAAAAACAAAGGATGATAAGCAGTAAAGAATTAGAAAATTAGTGAAAAATAAAGATAAAAGACATCAAAACCAAAGAGGACGAAAAAATGACTAGGAAGAGAGGGCTGGGACCCAGCACCTACTGACTTTCCAACCATCATCTCTATTGAGATTGCTTGGTCTCTTTTCGATCTCAAGCGCTTCCCTGAATTTTCGATGGTGGAAATGCGAAACCTTAGCAATAACACTGGCTTCTTCAATACAAACATGATGATTGGTTTTCTCAGCATGTTCAGCCAAAGCAGAAGACTTAGATCTCCTATGCTTTAGATCAGCTGCGTGCTCGCTAATCCTCTGATTAATGGAACGACCAGTTTCCCCAATATAGGGGGTCCCACAGGAACAAGGGATCATATAAACACCCTTCATATCTTTAGGGTCGATGGGATCTTTCGCTGATCTGAGGGACGAACGAATGGTGTTCAGGGGCCTGAAGGACACAGGGATACTATGTCTCCTGAGAATCCTACCAATTCTATCAGTGGTCCCTTGAACATAAGGAAGATGGACACCAGGAACACGATCTTTTGGTTCTCTTTTCGCTAGAAAATTCTTGGAAGCTTTGAGGAAAGCCCTATGACCCATGTATCTACTGTAACCATTCTCCACAAAGACATCCAGCAGATGGGATTTTTCCTTCTCAAAGCTCTTCTTGTCCGAGATCCTTAGGGCCCGAGTAGCAAGGGTACTAAGAACACCCATCTTCTGAGCCGGGAAGTGGTGGGAATTGGCATGAAGACTCTGCTCCGTATGAGTTTTCTTTCGAAACACTTGATGGGTGAGGGAACCATCATCATTCCTAGAAATAAGAATATCAAGGAAAGGAAGGCATCCCTCAACTTCCTGCTCCTTAGTGAACTTAATGGCTGAGGACTGCCTGTTAAGATGATCAAAGAAGAGATCAAGCTCATCCTGGCCATGAGACCAAATGACATTGGTGTCATCCACATACCTCTTCCATAGCTTAGGGAGGAGCCGGGAAGAGTTCAGAGCCTTGGACTCAAAATCTTCCATAAACAGATTAGCAACAACAGGGGAAAGGGGGGATCCCATGGCAACCCCACATGTTTGCTCGAAGAACTCCCCTTCAAAACTGAAGAAGGTGGAAGTAAGACAGATCTCAACCAACCTAGCCGTGTCAGGATCTGTTAAGCGGTTGATCACATCCATGGCCTCACAAATAGGGATGCAAGTGAAAAGGGAGACGACATCAAAACTGACAAGAATGTCCCCAGGATCAAGCTTAATGTCCTTGAGCTCCTCGATAAAGGAAGCAGAGTCTTTTACGAAGGACTCCGTTCGACCAACAAGGGGCTTAAGCTTTAAAGCCAGGAACTTCGCAAGAAGATAGGTAGGACCCCCAATGGTGTTGACGATGGGCCTTAAGGGGGCTCCTTCTTTGTGAATCTTTGGGAGGCCATAGATTCTAGGAGTAATAGGGTTGCTTTCAATGAGCTTATGGTGCAAGGAACTCAATGAGCCAATGGATTTAATGGCCAAAGCCACATTTCTAGCAACCTTCTTCAAGGGATTTTTGGAAAGCTTTTTGTAGCTACCACTATTATGAAGATGATCCAACATCTTGCTACGGTAATCAACCATGTTAAGAATTACGGCAGCACCACCCTTGTCTGCTTTAAGAACAATGATATCCTTGTTCTGGTTTAAGGATCTGAGAGCTAAAGATTCTTCTCTGCTCATGTTACTTTTAGGCGGCTTAGCCTTTCTCAAGGCCACTGCACAATCCTGTCTGATAGTATCCTTGATCCTATCAGGTAAACCTCGGATCCCAAACTCAATATCATAGATAATATCCTCCAGAGGGATTTTTCTAGGGGTTAAGGCAAAATTTAAGCCTTTGCCCAAAACTTTAAAAACAGCAGGGGGGAAAACGAAACTAGAGAGATTAATAACCTTGCTACTAGAAGGAGAAGAAGGGGTAATATCAATCTCTCTAGTTTCGTTTTTCCCCTTGTTGTTTTTAAAGTTTGGGGCAAAGGCTTAAATTTTTCCTTAACCCCTAGAAAAATCCCTGTGGAGGATATTATCTGTGATATTGAGTTTGGGATCCGAGGTTTACCTGATAGGATCAAGGATACTATCAGACAGGATTATGCAGTGGCCTTGAGAAAGGCTAAGCCGCCTAAAAGTAACCTGAGCAGAGAAGAATCTTTAGCTCTCAAATCCTTAAAACAGAACAAGGATATCATTGTTCTTAAAGCAGACAAGGGTGGTACTGCCGTAATTCTTAACATGGTTGATTACCGTAGCAAGATGTTGGATCATCTTCATAATAGTGGTAGCTACAAAAATATTTCCAAAAATCCCTTGAAGAAGGTTGCTAGAAATGTGGCTTTGGCCATTAAATCCATTGGCTCATTGAGTTCCTTGCACCATAAGCTCATTGAAAGCAACCCTATTACTCCTAGAATCTATGGCCTCCCAAAGATTCACAAAGAAGGAGCCCCCTTAAGGCCCATCGTCAACACCATTGGGGGTCCTACCTATCTTCTTGCGAAGTTCCTGGCTTTAAAGCTTAAGCCCCTTGTTGGTCGAAAGGAGTCCTTCGTAAAAGACTCTGCTTCCTTTATCGAGGAGCTCAAGGACATTAAGATTGACCCTGGGGACATTCTTGTCAGTTTTGATGTTGTCTCCCTTTTCACTTGCATCCCTATTTGTGAGGCCATGGATGTGATCAACCGCTTGACAGATCCTGACACAGCTAGGTTGGTTGAGATCTGTCTTACTTCCACCTTCTTCAGTTTTGAAGGGGAGTTCTTCGAGCAAACATGTGGGGTTGCCATGGGATCCCCCCTTTCCCCTGTTGTTGCTAATCTGTTTATGGAAGATTTTGAGTCCAAGGCTCTGAACTCTTCCCGGCTCCTCCCTAAGCTATGGAAGAGGTATGTGGATGACACCAATGTCATTTGGTCTCATGGCCAGGATGAGCTTGATCTCTTCTTTGATCATCTTAACAGGCAGTCCTCAGCCATTAAGTTCACTAAGGAGCAGGAAGTTGAGGGATGCCTTCCTTTCCTTGATATTCTTATTTCTAGGAATGATGATGGTTCCCTCGCCCATCAAGTGTTTCGAAAGAAAACTCATACGGAGCAGTATCTTCATGCCAATTCCCACCACTTCCCGGCTCAGAAGATGGGTGTTCTTAGTACCCTTGCTACTCGGGCCCTAAGGATCTCGGACAAGAAGAGCTTTGAGAAGGAAAAATCCCATCTGCTGGATGTCTTTGTGGAGAATGGTTACAATAGATACATGGGTCATAGGGCTTTCCTCAAAGCTTCCAAGAATTTTCTGGCGAAAAGAGAACCAAAAGATCGTGTTCCTGGTGTCCATCTTCCTTATGTTCAAGGGACCACTGATAGAATTGGTAGGATTCTCAGGAGACATAGTATCCCTGTGTCCTTCAGGCCCCTGAACACCATTCGTTCGTCCCTCAGATCAGCGAAAGATCCCATCGACCCTAAAGATATGAAGGGTGTTTATATGATCCCTTGTTCCTGTGGGACCCCCTATATTGGGGAAACTGGTCGTTCCATTAATCAGAGGATTAGCGAGCACGCAGCTGATCTAAAGCATAGGAGATCTAAGTCTTCTGCTTTGGCTGAACATGCTGAGAAAACCAATCATCATGTTTGTATTGAAGAAGCCAATGTTATTGCTAAGGTTTCACATTTCCACCATCGAAAATTCAGGGAAGCACTTGAGATCGAAAAGAGACCAAGCAATCTCAATAGAGATGATGGTTGGAAAGTCAGTAGGTGCTGGGTCCCAGCCCTCTCTTCCTAGTCATTTTTTCGTCCTCTTTGGTTTTTGATGTCTTTTATCTTTATTTTTCACTTATTTATCTATTATTATTATTATTATTATTATTATTATTATTATTATTATTATTTTAACTAATTTTCTAATTCTTTACTGCTTATCATCCTTTGTTTTTAAATAAAATTAATTTATGCATTACTCTATTCTTTTAATTTTTCCTTTATTAATTACATTTTATTATTTAACATTCATTTTATTAATACTTTATTAATTTATATATTACTCCACCCTTTATTACAACAGCATTTAATTTTACTAATTTTCCTTTTAAATTATTAACTAACTTATAATTTTTAATTAACTTACAATAATACTTTTAGATCACCAATTTCCTTGTTAAATTATTAATTAACTTATAAAAAAATTTATGAGGTCTCATACCGATTATAAAATTTTTTAGGTCATTTGATTAACTAATTTTCCTTCTGATCATTATATTTTTAATTATTAACTTTGATTTTCTTTAGTACCTTTTTATTTACTTTTAAATAAAATTATTTACATTTTTTAGGCCTTTCAAGGTCATTTTTATTATTTAGCTTATAGTTTTGATTTATTAGGTCTCGTACCTTTTACCTTAATTACATATTTTTAATAATACTTTTATATAAAATTATTTATATATCCTTTAATTTACTTATTATTAATTACTTTCTTCTATTTTAATTAACTTATAACTTATAAAATTTTTATTTATTAGGTATCATATAATTTTTATTCATCCATTAGGTCATTTAATTAACTAATTTTCCTTTTAATTATGAATTAAATTAGAATTTTTAATTATTAACTTTTATTCCTAATACTTGTAAATTATATTTTATTTATATTTTAACTAATTATTAATTGACTTATAGTTTTTAATTTTTAGGTCTCGTACCATTTACCTTAGTTTATTTATTTTTACGAATTAAATTATTATATTAATTTTGACCATTGTCCTTAAGTCAAACTAGCCGTTAGATTTGCTAGCTGTTGGAGGCTCTGCTCAGACTATTTAACATGAGGAGATAGATCTGTTTCTTCATCTTGCCCTAACGATGAACCACACTAGTTGGTTCAAAACGCGTTGACAAATGAGATTCCATGTGGTTTTCGCCGAAATCTTTCTCTAACTTAATATGGATCACAGAAGCCTAAACTCGATTAAATTTTTAAATTTTATTAATCATATTAATATAATTAAATTTTGTTCAAAAGGTCAAGGAAAAAGCTTAATAACAAATAATATTAAGAAAACCATGAAAAGGAAAAAATAAAAATAGAACGAGCGACAAATATTAATTACTGGAAGGACCAGAACAGGACAATAGGAAAAAATAAAACAAAGGAGAAACCTTAGGAGGAAGGAAAGGGCAACAAAAGGAAAAAACGGAATCTCAAAAAATAAAAAAGGGGGGAAGGGGGAAAAAGGAAGGACTAAGAAGAAAGGGAAGGGATCCAACAACTACTGATCTTCCAGCCGTCATCTCTATTAATATTGTTAGGCTTTCTTTCAATTTCAATCACCTCCCTGAATTTGCAGTGATGGAATTGCGCCACCTTGGTAATCACCTTGGCTTCCTCGATACAGACCTGATGCTTGGTCTTTTCCGCATGCTCCGCTAATGCTGAAGACTTGGTTCTCCCATGTCTTAGGTCAGCTGCATGTTCACTGATCCTTTGATGGATAGAGTGCCCTGTTTCCCCGATATAGGGGGTCCCACAAGAACAAGGGATCAAGTAGACGCCCTTCATGTCCTTAGGGTCAATGGGATCTTTCACCGATCGGAGGGATTTACGAATGGTATTGAGGGGCCTAAAGGTAGAGGGAATATTAAACTTCTTAAGGATCCGAGCAATCTTGTCCGTGGTTCCCTGGACATAGGGAAGATGGACACCTGGCAGGCGTTCTTTAGGAACTTTATTAATAACAGAATTTTTAGAAGCTTTAAGAAAAGCCTTCTGACCTAAGCGCCTACTATAGCCATTCTCCACGAAGACATTAAGGAGATGGGATTTCTCCTTATCAAAGCTCTTTTAATATTATTTTCTTGTTATCTACTCATTTTTATTTATTTATTTATTTTTAATTAATTAATTAATTAATTAATTTTTATTTTTTAAAGTTAACTTAATTTAATTTCTCGTTCTAATATATTTATTAATACTAACTAACTTTTATCGTAACAACCCTTTAGTATATATTTATATTTATATATACATTTAATCTAGACATATACTATAAGATAGGTCCTTTATATAACTACTTTCCATTTGATTATAATTTTATTTATTAAATAATACTTATTAACTAGCTATAAAAACCAATTAAATTATTTTATATATATTTTTATATTTTTATATAAATTTTAAGGGATTGGTTACCTAATATAACTAATTTCCTTGACCATGGTCCTAAAGTCAAAAGTAGTCATTGGTCAAGTTAACCGTTGGAGGCTCTGCTCAGACTATTTAACATGCTAAGCTGGATCTGTTTCCTCAACTTGTCCTGACGATGAACCACACTAGTTGGTTCGAAACGCGTAGAAAAATGTTTTCTTCATGTGATTTTCGTCGAAACTCTTTTTATAATTGATATGGATCACAGAAGCCTCAATTCAATAAAATCATAAATATAATTAGAAAATCATACAATAAGCTAAGAGAATGGTTGATTTGACTAGGTTAGGAGGTAAAATGAGCCCATATAATTACCCATTTATGAGGCTCATCATCACCCCCTACTGAAAGTGTTGCTCATCCTTTGAGCAACTTAGTCCATCTCCTCATCTTTTATGGCCCTGGTGGCCTCCCTAGCATCCCATGCTTCTGATGTGGTCTCCTCTTCCTTGTCATAGAATCCTGCCTTCCTGTCTACCTCTTCCCACTGCTGTTGCTCTTCTTCTTCTTTTCTGCCTTCCAGCATGCCTAGCAGTAGTGGGGGACTCAATTTTAGGCCAATCCAATTGACCTTCAACCTCTGCATGGAGCACTTATACATGGGCACTCTCCTTAATGCCTCCCTCATCCTCATTGGGGAATGATATTCCCTGATCTGCAGACTGTGTGGTAAGGTATTCCATCTCCTCATATAGGCATGTACACAATGATCCCCAAGTAATCTTTCCATATCCTCAAAATGTGTAATGGCTTGTTCTTGGTCACTGATATATCTAGGTGCAATCTGAGGATTATGTGCAAGCAGGTTATGTGTGCTGATGAGGGCCATGGGGTTTGATGGCTCAGCTCTGATCATTAATGGCTCATTCTACTCCTTTATCATCAACCTTCTTATTTCTACTACCCTTAACTCTTCATGGTTCATCCATGAGGCCATGGCCATTAGTTGCAGGTCCCCTAGCCTAGCTTTGGGGTCCCACACATTCATTTCTGTGAGGGCCATATTATGCAGGGAGAATTCTTCCATCTTTGCCTTATCTTCTAATGTGCTTTGGTCACACAGGTCCATAAACTGCCTATAATCTTGGAAAGGCATGGTGCCTATTTGTGCGAAAGTCTTTATCTGAAATTGCAACCATTGGTCCTTGAGATACAAGCCATAGGATTTTTCTGGTTGCCTACATTGCAATGCCTCCATGGACCAGCTGGCCATGCATGCCAGTTGGGTCTCTTTCTCTTGCAGCTGTCTTCTTAGCAATTTATTTTCAATTTCAAGGTGGCTCCTTGTGATTTCTTCTCTGTGTCTGGAAACACTTAACTCTCTGCTCATTTCTCTGAGTTTGTTCTCCATATGGCCAATATCCTCAACCCCTTTGGATTTAGCTATTTGCATCCATCTATGGGTCCTTATCCTTTCCTTCTCTAATTCAAAGAATAGAGGGATTGAAAATTTTTGTGGAATTAGTCTTCCCCCCTCAAGAAGACTATAATAGGAGCCAAGGCTTGGCTGGGGATCAGGTTCTTGTAGCTCTGTTTCTTCCTCCTTTCCCCGTGGCTTTCCTTCTACCCTTTTCTCAAGTTCCTAGGTCTCATGTAGTTTTGATAGGGTCTCTTATAGAATTATTTGTGCCTCCTGTACGACTGCTTTTTGGTCCTGTAGTTCTACATTTTCTTTCCATGTGGGGGATCTAGGAGTTCCCCTTTCATATGTGATAGGTGCCTTGGAAGGGGATTCTTTTCCTTGGGCAGAGGGTGAATCTTCAATAATAATTGGTACTTTTGAAGAGGGCTAGGGTTTCCCTGATTTTATTCTTGTGCTCTTCCTCGCCTTGAAATACATTGAGGTTTGCCTCTTCCTCTTCTATTTTGGCTTAATTGGTGTGCTGAGGGCAATGAGGGTAGCTTTTGCCTCTCTTTCTAGGGTCTTACGGGACACTTCTGTCTTTTCTGCATCTTTTGCTGTCTCTGTTTGCTTTATTTCCTCCTGCTCTATTTCTTCAGCTTTCTCTTCCTCTATCTTGGTTTCTTCCTTCTTCCCTTCTGTTCTTCTAACTCACCAGTGTCTTCACCTTCTCCCCCTTGTTGCTCTTCCTCCTCACTGCCAGCAGGACTGATATCATAGGTTAGGGCTTTTATGTCATCTTCTGCTGTCATGTTTCGGAAGATTTCCCATGCTATAGGGAGTGTAAATGTATGGAGGGCTTCTTCCACTAAAATTTTGATTAACCCATGGTGGGCTCGCTGCTCTGAATTCCATGCTTGAACTTTAATGCTAGATTCAATGAGAGACTGTAGGAGGAAGTAGGGAATGTTGAACTTCTAAGGGGCTGGAGTGTCCATGCCATATCTTAATTCATGAAGGATTCTAAAATGGTAACCATGTTGTACCTCCCCTCACAGGGAATATATTTCATTATTTGGTAGCTACCCTCATCCCAAGGATATGGTATGCTAGCTCTTCTTATGCCATTTTTATCTTCTACAGGGGTTTCATTGTTTTGGAAGAAGTTTTTCTTAGCAGCTTGTCCAATTGGTTTCTCATCCTTGCTCCAAGGCAACCCAAGAGGAAGGGTAGTGACCCTACTGATAAATTCAGGGGTTATCTCCATGGAAAGGCCTCTAAAGGTGACAGTGGCATGTGTTCTGGTGTGAGGGACCAAAGAGTGGGCAAATTCTTGAGCAATTTCCTCATCAAACCCTCGGAATTTCTCAAAAAAGTTCATCCAATTTGCTCTTGTGAATATGTACACTACTTGGGGATGTGCATGGAGCCTAGAGGAGTTGGTGGGCTCCTTCCTCATAAAACCTCTTGCCATTTTGTTTATGCTTCTTTGGGAAACCAAATGAGAGACAACAACTTTTTGAAGAAAAACAGAGAAACAGAGAGATTGTGTTTTTTCAAGAAATAAGAAAAAGTTCTCTTATGTATTTCCTCCACCTAAAGGCTTTATTTCCTCTTCAAAACTTAACCACTGCTTGCATATTTTGATATTCAATGGGGGTATGCATAGAACCTACCTCCTCAGCCCGAGAATTGTGCTGAAACCCATGTTTTCTCCCTTCAAAACCACTCACTGGCCCTCCTGTAGAACATTGTTGTCCCTCCTGTAGAATTCCTATAGGTTCTCCTGTAGAACCTATAAGTGCTCCTGTAGACAATGCTGAGAGTAGGAATATGGGAGAGATCAATGGAGAACGATGGTTACGAGGCTGTGGGGGCATGAGGAGATTGCAAGAGCGGAGTTTCGAGGAGAGAATGAAGGAAAAGGTGGTGAGAGTGCTCGGGGAGGAGTACTTATTGTTGTTTATGGATATTTCCGGTGATGGAGGGTGAGATGGCCAAGTGTACATTGGCCATATTCAGACCGTTGGTCCCCACCTGCCTTTTCATCATGGCCCTTTCCTCGTAATCATCCCTCATGATTGCATCAGAGTTCACACTTCCACCACTACTTGTCCTTGACATCTTTCCTAAGTTGACTGTGCGCATGTGTGGGTGACATCTTCGGATGAGTGGAGTCAACTAGCTGAAGGTGGCCAAGTTAACTGGCCACCTTTCCCTCATTCAACCTCAACCATCTCATTGTTGTTGCATGCTTTCTAACTATACAAATGCAAACAGAGGAGAGGGTTAGTTACTTACTTGAGATCCGAATGATTTTACTGTGAGGTGTTGTGGCTCTCTCTCTCTGCGTGCCTTCATTTCCCTTTATGCAAGCTGTGTTGTTGTGTGTTTTTGTAGGTTCTTCTTTTTCTGGAGCTGAGCTGCATGTGCTTTTTCATCCTTCAGATGTGCTATCCCTTGCTGTTGGTGTTGGACTTCTATGGAATCAGTTGTTGTGAGTTTGCAGGACAATGACTTGTTTTGTCCATATCTCCCAAAAAGTAGACTGGATTGACTTGAAAATTTCTGAGCATGTTTCCATCATCATTATGCACCTCCCCATAGAAAAATTTTGGTCAATGGATGCATGGATCTCAAGAAAAACCAAAACTGTCTGACGGTGATGGAGCTCGATTTCTTCGAAACTGTGCAATGGAATTTGTTGAAATTGCTTGGGCATGTTACCATCATCCATATGCATCTTCCCATGAAATAGTTTTTTAAATGGATGCGCGGATATTGAGAGAATACAAAAATGGCTGAAGGTGATGGAGGCTAATTTCTTGGTAATCGTGCACTAGAATTTGCTGAAATTTCTTGAGAATGTTACCATCATCCATATGCATCTCCCCCTGAAACAATTTTTTAAATGGATGCACGATTTTCAAGTTATGGAGAAAACAAATTTCTACTCTATGTATTTTTGTATGCTATAGTAAAACAGAGTAGCCTGTAGTTTTTTAGGAAAGCAAGGAGAATGAGTGGTAGAAGCTCGAGAATGATGGGTGAATGGCGCTGCTTCCTCTCTTATCTTTTGGTTTTCTTCTTTTACTGAAAACTGTTTTTCCTGTGTTTTTCTTGGATAGGAAGAAAAATGATGCTTGGAGTGTGATGTAGGTTTGGAAATGATGGAAAGGAGGTTTGAAGACTGTAGGAGGATTTATAGGTTCTTCATGAAGCTTCCCTGTCCCTCAAACTGCCTTTTGTATCCATTTCTGGCTCTCTGTAATTCCTACAGGAGCCTCTTGTAGAAAACACAGTTTTTGAAAAAGAAGCACAGTGGGGTGAAAGAAATGCCAAAAATGATGGAAAAAAGTGTGGATAAGATGAGATGGGTGCTGGTATGAATGTCAGGGTCCCCTTGGCACCTTCTTCTACTCCTTGTATTCCTCCTACAAACCTGCAATGCACCAAAAAATTCTCTTTTTTTCCCTTTTTTTTTTGAAAACAACTAGGGTGCCTCAAAGAGGTTTTCACCCTAATTTCCAGCCCTGGGCACCTCCAAGGGAGGTTTTCCCCAGGGATCTTATTTTTCTCTTTCTTTTTTTCCATCACTGGGTTGCCTCAGAAGAGGTTTTCAACCCAATGATGGGATCCAAGCGCCTCATGGAGGTTTTCACTTGAGTCCTTATTATTTTTTCTCTTATTTTTCATTTTTTTTTTCTCCTACCCTACCCTTCTTGAAAAACAAAATCAATTTCAAGTATAAGAATACTTCCAATGGAGCCATGTGGACATCAAGATGATAGAAAAACGATGTGGAGGCTTGAAATGTATGCTTTGACATGTACCTGGATTTCAGAGACCAAATGATTTGACTTTGAAAGGATCAAGCATAGTTGAGGAAGAGAGTGATGCTGCAACTTAGTGACTATCTAGAACCATATTTCAATATAGTTGTGATGTCCTTGGTCCTTTTGCTGATCTGGATCATTCTTCATGTCTTCTTCTACCATGACCTTCACATATTCCTCTTTTTACTGATTTTTCTCTTGAATACATGGAGGATTTGATGGTAACCATGAGGGAGCTCTCTCGATCTCTGATTTTGATGTCTTCTCTTCATCAAGTGCAGCCCATGGTTCTTTGATCTTCTCTTTTGAATCTTCTTCTTATAGATGTGGTCCTTCAATGATATCAATATAATCTCTTTTTTGCAATACTCTTCCTGAGCTATGTTGAACATCATTGAGCTCAAGAGGAGTTATTTGGAAGTGTTGTACCTCAGCATTGTAAATGGGTTGAGCTACTTCAATGTGTGGGTTTGGAAATGGTGGTACAGGTAGTCGAGTGGGAGTGTATATTTGAGATGGATGTGGATGGGGTTGTGGTTGGGTAGGTGGTGGAGGCAGAAGAGTGGGAAGAGGGATGTATTGGGGCCTCCACCCCTGATGAGATGCATTCCATTGAGGTTGCGGCTAAGCATAGGGTTGAAATGAATGGGTGGCTGGTTGGGCATGATATGGAGATGTGAAGGACCAAGGAGGAGGTGTGGACTAGGAAGGATGAATAAGGGGGCCCCAAGAAGGTATGGATGTGATTTGGTTGGGGTTGTAGTATGCCTGAGATGTCACTTACATCCCCTGCTGATATGGTCTAGGTCCATGTGGCCTCCTTTGGTTTATGTAATAGATCTGTTTAGTGGCTCCTTTGGCCCCTTGGTATATAGCTTTAAGTACGGGCAAGGAAGGGCACTTATCTGTAGAATAATTTTCTTCATAGATTGAACAAACCTCTATAGAGTTCAATGGGAATTCATTCCTAGGATGCCTCCTGGTGCATCTAGGGAAAAAAATAGCCAAAGCCCTCTGTGCTTCCTCTTGTTTTCTTTTGATATGTAAGGTATCCATTTACATGGAAAGAATCTGTAGCATCTCACTCTTGAAGTCTTCCAACTTGTTTCCAATTTCACCTTTAATGGATGAATTGGAAGAAGACGTACTACCCCCAACATTTTTTTTTTCAGCCATTGGCTCCAGAGGAACATTTTCTTCTTCTTATTCCCCTATAGGTTCTTCAAATATGTCTTGTCATTCACCTAAGGGTTCTTCTTGATCGCAACCACCGAAGAAGAGGGAAGGTTGGCTATGTGAAGCAGTGGGGATGTTGGGCGAAAATTTTCCTGAATTATCTCTATTTCTATGAGGCATGAAAGGAAATCTTTTTGGCTAGTTTTTGTTTCTTTTTCCCCACACTGATAGTACCTGCAAAATTGAAATTGATTGAACAAAACAAATTGCAACTAACTAAAATGAACTTGCTGAAATGGAAATTTGCAGAATTGGAAAGGAAAGCAAAGAAATGCAGAACTGAAGGAAAGGAAGTGACTAATCTACTTTTCCTGAAATGGAAATTGTAGAAAGGAAAGAAAAAGAAATGCAGAACTGAAAGAAAGGAAATGACTATTCTACTTTTGCTGAAATAAACTATTAGCAGAATGTTGCAAGAAGAAAATAGAAGAAAGCAGTAATTACATAATACTCTGATGCTTCCCTGGCAACGGTGCCAAAAAGTGGTGAGCACCAGTATTACAACAATAATGCTGCAACTCCTGGGCTGCCTACTTTACTCTTATCAACTCGGTAGTTCGTAACAAACTTGGAAGCGATGGTGCTATGTGCACAAGTACTAGTTCTTAGTGCATATTGTCACTTGGTCAACTAGTGCAAGATCACTAGGAGCTCAAGACAACTTCTATGGATTCCAGAAGAATCTCTATATGTGATCAAAGGAAAAAGAGAGAGATTACTCTACTGATGCTATTCTACTTGTAGAAAAGAAGTATTAATGTCAGTGTCTTCACACTGCCATCAATGATCAAAATCTGCTCTTTTTCATTTCATAGTAGGAGTCCCATACTGATGAGTTTGCATTCCATTAGGTCATGGATTCACTGATGGTAGAGTTTTCTTCAAATGTTTCCCTCATGATCTGTACTTGTTGATCCTCTTCCATATATTTCAGTCATGGCTCATGTTCCCTTTCCAATTCATTTGATTAGGTTTTAGGGTTTGGTCTCATTAGTTTTTAGGGTCCCACCATGGTCAAATCCAATAATTACATGCCAATAATGATCAACAAGGACATGAGGAGGCCAATAATGATTGGTAAAGCCATAATTTATCATTTTGAAAGCCGAATGTAGTTCTCACCTCAAAGCTTGTTTTTAGGTGAAAACAAAGTATTTTGTTTTTATCTTCATTTATGATGTAATTTTATCTTTTCATATGTAATATTGGTTCCCATATGCTCCAAAGAATCTTAGGATGTTGCCAAGCACCTGCCACTGCAAAAATCAAGTCATCTTGGGCACCAATTCACCTGCAAAAGAACAAGAGAAACAAAGCACTAAAACCCTAAATTCCTCTCCCACTGAGCTAGGGTTGGCTATGGGATCATAGATATTTGAGCAGAGGACGCACAAGGGATATCGGAAGGTATGAGACCATTTCATATCATCAAACATCAGGTCTCCATCATTTGTCGAGAAGTCATTCCAAGGAACAAGCCATTCACCACACATAAGGAACGGTTTTTCTTCAAACTATGTTTCTGAACAAGAAAAGATGAATTTGACAAAAGTGAGAGAGGTTTTTGTCCATCATTGACCCAAGAATAAGAAAATATTTCCGTTTTTACACCGGTTTCATGGTTTCGGAGAAATGTTGAAAACATCATTTGCCTCAGGAGGGTTAATGCACCACTGGAGTGACCTTGGTAAAATCCATTTTTCTCCTAGATGGAATGACCAAATGACTTTCTTGATGATTCAACTGATAAGTAGACACAAAGAGCTTTCCAGGGAGATATTGTGAACTCAATTTGGAGTTGAGGAAGACCTTAAAAAGTTGACTGCAACAGCACTATACATTTTGGAAGCCTCATTCTGCAGATTTTGACCAGTCTCAGGAGATTGAGCATTAGATAGGGTCAATGAAATCAAAGTTGAAAAATTCAAGCTGTTCTGGAAATTAGACTCGACAGGCTTTCCAACGAGCTATCCCACGACCAATTTGGACATAGGGAAAGCCTCCAAACGTTGCCTGCAAAAGGCGTTATGCTTTGAGAGGGTTGCGCTCCGCTTTGAGGGCAGCGCTGCGCTTTGAGGCAAAATTTCCAGTGCAAAAAACAATTGGCACTGCGCTTTGAGGGATGCATTGCGCTTCTAAAGGGTGGCACTGTGCTTTGGCTAGCAAAGCCAAAAATCACTCCAAACTTCAAATTTCACTCAAATTTCCTCCAATTTCATGTTTTGCAAGTAAGTACTCTCTCCTATACAGCGTCTAGATTGCACATCTCATGTTTTGAACCTCTCCTCCATTCTTATTGCTAAACCCTAATCCTCCTCCATAAAACCCTAATATCTTTGTTCATTTCACTAAAACCCTAATCTCTTTGTCCATTTCACTATTTAGCCTCAAAACTCAAGCCTTTCACTTATCATTTCCTCCATACTCACCTACTTTTCATCACTTATATTTCAGTCCCATAAACCCTCCTTTGACCCTTACAGTTTGTGTCCTAGCCACATACATTCACTCATAAACCCTAGGGCATACCCCTCACACCATTTACATTGTCCCATCTACATTGTCAACATTTGTGCAATTAAACAGTTAGTTCAATGGACAGAGGAAGTGATTCTGACTATGATGAAGAGACAACTGGGCCTTCAACTCATGTGGAAATAGGAGATGAACACCAAGAGAAAAAAAATTGTTGAGATACTGGTGTTCATGACATATCAGAGAGGGTCAAGGGAGATGTTTGCAGCTTCCAGACAGGTGTTTACTCCACAAGGTGTGGAAGGGGTTTTGCCTTTTTCGTCAGCAAAACAGGTATAGGTTGAGCATCTGAGAAAAGGCAAGGAGAAGATACTAAAGGATGACTTGGATGATGATCAAGAGAGGGGGTTTTAGTTGGAGGAGCATGATGATGAGCCCAAGCAGCATGACACTAAGATCATTGATCTAGAGGCTCAACAGAGGGAAAATGTCAAAGATGTCATTATTTAGGAGAAAGAAGCCCGAATACAAGCTTTGACAGACAACGTAGAGAGAACTAAGTTTTTCATTTCTTACCCGTAGCAAGAAAACAAACAACTAAGTCATAAAAAGGTCCTCATGGAAATTGAGCTACTGAAGATAAAGAGGCAAAGTGACAAAGAGGCTCATGTCACTTTGACTCCCATTGAGCAAGAAATTGAACAAGATAGGGAAACTTGGCTTGAAAGAGTCAACCTACATCTTGAAGGGCTCATTGAAAAGGCCAACAGGGATAAGAAAATGCTCCGACACATGGCATACCATTACATGGCTTGTAACAAAATTTGTAACATGAGAATTAGGAAGCTAAAAGCTAGGTTGAGGAGAGCCTTAGAGGACAAGAAAGAGAAATATAGGTTGAAAATGTTGGCTAAGACCTCCTTGGCCAACCAAAGCACTTGATGGTGGTGCTCCATGCCAAATTTGGGGAAATTTTGAGGAGCCTTTGCATTTTTGAAATTTTGAAATTCTTAACATAGAAAATTTGCCCAGAAGCGGTGCTGCGCTTTTTCCTAAGGCATCCATTGGAGAAAAGGTTGACATTTTTGGATTTAGAATGATAAGGACATGAACCCTAGAAATTTTCAAAAGTTTTGGAGCAAATCTGGTGTACCAAAAGGTCCAAAAACTACCAAAAAATGACCTTTCTACCTCTTTTAGGACACACAGAAGTAGTCTTGGCAGATTCAAGTTTTGTGGGGGCAAATGACTTCCAAATTCAAAAATTCTAGGTGTTCCAGAAGCTAGACTTGTAGACCTTTCCAATGAGCTATCATGGGCTCAATTGGGATGCTGGGAAGGCCTCCAAAGGTGACTTGAAAGTGGCGCTATGCTTCTGGCCAGTGGCACTGCGCTTATGGCCTTTTTTGCTCAGGAAACCAAAATTCACCTGTTTTGACTATGAATTGGATTTCTCTCTCCTCATGGATGATTTCACTGATGTAATTGATGACATGGCATGTAAATGTAATAGTAAAATAGTATTAGAGGGTAGATTCATTAGTTAGAGGTGGTTTTGAGGCAAATGAATCTGTTTCCACTCTTTTAGAGGCAGGTTGTTTGACTGCCTATATTCCAGTTCTTAGTTGGGAAATGGTTGAAACAGCCCCTCTTCTCATGGATTCAACCCCTAAAGGTCAGGATGAGTAGTTTAGATGTCTATATTATGTGTTTTATTGGTCATTTAGTGAGGTTGGATTCCCTTGGATGCTCTGAGCTTGATTGTACACCATTTTAAGCAGTTTGGCAAGGAAATTAATAGGAATTGCAGCTATTTTTATGGAATCCTTGTGGTATGGTGTTTTAGCATATTTTCTTCTTTTTTTATCAGTTGTTCACATATTTTATGTATGCCATCATCTATTTCACTACTTCTAGTTGAATGATATCAAGATACATAGGTAGAATCCATTGTTTGTAGTGCTCTACCTTGGGAAATCATTCAGTATTCTATGTTTTCTGCTATTTGAGAAGGATCCATGATTGCAGATGCCCTCCTCAGCTCCTCACCAGTATTAGACACCTCACCTCACTTAATTTCAAGTGCTAAATCCTATATCTACCTTGCCCCATAGAACACCCTGCATTTCTGACCTAATTTCCCAAACCTAAAACTGCGTAGCTCCATCTGATCCACAACACCAAAAAATTCAATCCAAACCTTCTGAGCTACTATACTTAGCCTAAAATCCCTATCTGATATAGTCATTTTGACTGAGATCCATAAGGAGAGAGCCCTCTCCTGACCTAGTAGGGCTAGCTACCAGGTTAAGCTTGGTTTGTGGTTACCCTGGAATTACCTCCCTTCAGCCTGAGGTCAAACAAGGTGATAACATAGTGTAACCATACTGGGGACATAGTTTTATGTTCCTCAGTAAAATGTATCAAGTTCAGATCTGATTCTTGATGGTGGACAAAGATCAGACACAGGAAGGCTGAAATCATTCACTTG
Organism: Pinus tabuliformis; assembly: GCA_031772625.1. NCBI lineage: Eukaryota > Viridiplantae > Streptophyta > Pinopsida > Pinales > Pinaceae > Pinus > Pinus tabuliformis. Next base: position 519,302,371 of record CM062806.1, on the reverse strand, counting down.
GCAAATCCAAATCAGTTTCGAGATCAGATCCAAGGACTGCACTAGAGGATGAATTTGACCAGCAAAAAAATGAAAGGACAATATGGAAAGATCAGGCATTCAAGTTGGAATTTCATCTAAGACATTATGTTCATTGTTATAAATTATTTCTTCTCTTTTCCCGAGAATGTCAAGAAGGCTTTACAAAGTACACTGTATTCGAGAAAAGATCCTAGACCTGCATTTGATTCTTTCCCTTTGAAGATTGTGAAACAAAATGTTTACATGCCTTTGATCTTGATCGAGACCCTTCTTCTGAATCTTATGATGATTGTCTTCAAACTGATGAGCCTCAAGAGACCAAGACTGATTCTACAGCTTTTGTATATATTCCTATACCTTGTAAGATTCTAGATAGATACAAACCTCTGATTTTACCTCCTATATCCCATGCTTTCCCTAAAAATCATTACCTATATCTTCCAAGATTTGATGGTGAATGTGACAACATCACTGCTGAGAGACATGTACTGAATTTTGAGTTCTTGACCTTTTTGAAGTTGATGAAGAGGATGTCAGTATTAGGCTTTTTGCTCTTTCTTTGTAAGGAAAAGTCAAGAGTTGGTTCAAAACCCTGCCTGATGCGAGAATCTCAGATTTCCAGTAGTTTGTCAAAGTGTTCCTCGACAAGTGGGTGGTCAGAAAGAACCCTTTCTTTCTTCTAGAAGAATATAACAAGCTGAAAAGACTGTCAGGGGAGACAGTGCAACAGTTTTCTACTAGGTTTAACCAAGTCTATTTTTCGATGCCGGTTAATATAAGACCTCCTCCTGGATCTGCTCTCTCGCACTACCCGGAAGCCTTTGATCTGGAAATGGAGTTTCAGCTGAGGGAAAGGAAACTTGCAACACTTGAAGAGATGAAAAACAATGCAGTAGATGTAGAGGCTAATTTGTTGATGAGAAGGGAAAAGTTGAAGGAAGAAGAGAGGAAGAACATAGATCCAGAAGAATCAACATCTTTAGAGGTAAAGCTCAATATTTTGGTAAGTGAAGTGGAAGAGATGATGCAAAAGATCACCACAAGGAATGACTATGATGTTCAAGACCATGGCTCGCTGATTGAAGAAGAACAAGTGGCTGATCCAAAACATTTCCTTTCTTATCCTAGTTGTCATAGATCTGATAGTGATTATTTTATAGATCATCTTGGAGAAGAGAGATCTATTGATATGACATGTATGCTTGATGATGTGTTTTATACTGATGATTTCCCTCAGTTTGATCAGTATGATGATGATTATGTTCTCCAAATAGAAGCTAGTCTTGTAGACAAATCAACAGCTGGTTTGTGGAAGGAGGAAGTTCACTTTCAGCAGCTCGAATACAGTGATTAGCCGTTGCATATCAGCTATGGAAGTGAGGAGGAAAGTGCAGCAAATGTTGAAGTAAGTGAAGGATATTTTCCTTTTTGTTTTACTTCATTTCAGTTCATCAGAGACAACTTTCGTGTAATCAGAAATCAACCGTCAATAAGTTTGGATCTGGACCATCTAGAGGGCAATGAAATCCTTGTTCAAGACTTCTCATATCTAGATTTGCAGCCACCGAATGCCATTGAATGTCAGGTTGCAGATGAAGACTTGGAAGTTGGAACATATGATCAAATGATGCAAGATGATTCTGTACCATTCTATTTTGAATCATTTCAGTTTTTGAAGGGAAATTTGCATAGTATATCTTCAAATGAGCAGCCTGTTGAAAATCATGCAATCTCATTGGAACCAATAGAAAATGGGTTGCAACAGTATTTTCAAGTTTTCACAATCCAATAGCTGATGTGTTGGATGATGTCTACAGTCAAAGTCCTTCTCCATTAGCTAACTGTGAGCTTGAAAAAAGTATTGATACAAACTTGATCCGACAGCCAGCTTCTTTATCATTTTCAGCAGGAGTCTCATCACAAAGCTCAGATGAAAGTTTGCATTCCTGGTATGAGAAGAAGCAAATTAATCCATTGGATGAGCTAAGTCCCAGTGGACATGAATTTCAAGATCCTTATGTAGTATTTTTGGAGTCAGATAGAGCATCCATATTATTCAATCTGGGAAAATTTGGATCTGTTTATAAGTTTTCATGGGAGTTGCATTGCAGTAGTTTTCTCTTCTTTCTCATAAAAAAGCACTTGAAGAATTCAAACAACATCCAAAATGCTTACTTGGTTGCATTGGTTGTTTCATTTCACTTGATCAGGTGATGAATGAAACAATTAGAGTAGGTTTTATTGAATAAGCTCCACTCCGAGTGTCTTTTCCAATTTGTTAGTTGTGTTTTAGTATTGAGTCAGTTTTTAGTTGAGTAAAAGTCAATTTGTGTTTTTGAGTCATCAATATTCAGTCATGTAGTTCAGATTGAGTGTTTTGACCCCATTTCCCAATGGATAAGGCTACTAGGTCTACGGTGTTCTTGGCACCGTGTTCTTGGCACCTCCAAGGAGCTACCATTCCCATTGGAGCCAATGTTAGTGTCAGTGTCTTCACACTGCCATCAATGATCAAAATATGCTCTTTTGCATTTCATAGTAGGAGTCCCATACTGATGAGTTTGCATTCCATTAGGTCATGGATTCACTGATGGTAGGGTTTTCTTCAAATTTTTCCCTCATGATCTGTACTTGTTGATCCCCTTCCATATATTTCAGTCATGGCTCATGTTCCCTTTGCAATTCGTTTCATTAGGTCTTAGGGTTTGGTCTCATTAGATTTTAGGGTCCCACCATGGTTAAATCCAATAATTACATGCCAATAATGATCAGCAAGGACATGAGGAGGCCAATAATGATTGGTAAAGCCATAATTTATCATTTTGAAAGCCGAATGTAGTTCTCACCTCAAAACTTGTTTTGAGGTGAAAACAGAGTATTTTGTTTTTATCTTCATTTATGATGTAATTTTATCTTTTCATATGTAATATTGGTTCCCAGCTGCTCCAAAGCATCTTGTGATGTTGCCAAGCACCTGCCACTGCAAAAATCAAGTCATCTTGAGCACCAATTCACCTGCAAAAGCAAAAGAGAAACAAAACACTAAAACCCTAAATTCCTCTCCCACTGAGCTAGGGTTGGCTATGGGATTAGAGATATTTGAGAAGAGAAGGAATAAGGGATATCAAAAGGTATGAGGCCATTCCATATCATCAAACATCAGGTCTCCATCATTTCTCGAGAAGTCATTCCAAGGAACAAGCCATTCACCAAACATAAGGGACGGTTTTTCTTCAAACTATGTTTCTGAGCAATAAAATATGAATTTGACAAAAGGGAGAGAGGTTTTTGTCCATAATTGATCCAAGAAGCAAAACCTCTTTCAGTTTTTATACAGGTTTCATGGATTGGGAGAAATGTTGAAAACATGATTTGCCTCAGGAGGGTTAATGCACCTTTGGAGTGACCTTGGTAAAATCCATTTTTCTCCTAGATGTAATGACCAAATGACTTTCTTGATGCATAAAATGATAATTAGACACAAAGAGACTTCCAATGAGCTATCGTGAGCTCAATTTTGAGCTGAGGAAGACCTTTAAAAGTTGACTGCAACAGAACTATGCATTTTGGAAAACTCATTCTGTACATTTTGAACAGTCTTGGGAGATTGAGCTTTGATAGGGAAAATGAACTCCAAATTAAAAAATCAAGATGTTTTGGAAAATAGACTTGGTAATATTTCCAATGAGCTATCCCATGCCCAATTTGGACACCGGGAAGGCCTCCAAAAGTTGCCTGCAAAAGGCACTGCACTTTGAGAGGGTGTTGTTGTGCTTTGAGGGCAACACTGCGGTTTGAGGCAAAATTTCCAGCGCAAAAAACATCTGGCACTGCGCTTTGAGGGAGACACTGTGCTTCTATAGGGTGGCACTGTGCTTTGGCCATCAAAGCCAAAAATCACTCCAAACTTCAAATTTCACTCAAATTTCCTCCAATTTCATGTTTTGCAAGTAAGTACTCCCTCCTATACAGTGTCTAGATTGCACATCTCATGTTTTGAACCTCTCCTCCATTCTTATTTCTAAACCCTAATCCTCCTCCATATAACCCTAATCTCTTTGTTCATTTCACTAAAACCCTAATCTCTTTGTCCATTTCACTGTTTAGCCTCAAAACTCAAGCCTTTCACTTATCATTTCCTCCATCCTCACCTACTTTTCATCACTTATATTTCAGTCCCATAAACCCTCCTTTCACCCTTACAGTTTGTGTCCTAGCCACATACATTCATTCATAAACCCTAGGGCATACCCTTCAAACCATTTACATTGTCCCATCTACATTGTCAACATTTGTGCAATTAAACAGTTAGTTCAATGGATAGAGGAAGTGATTATAACTATGATGAAGAGACAATTGGGCCTTCAACTCATGTGGAAATAGGAGATGAACACCAAGAGACAAAGAACTGCTGAGATACCAGTGTTCATGACATATCACAGAGGATCAAGGAAGTTGTTTATAGCTGCCAGGCAGGTGTTTACTCCACAAGGTGTGGAAGGGGCTTTTCCTTCTTCGTCAGCAAAACAGGTACAGGTTGAGTCGCTGAGAAAAGGCAAGGAGAAGATACTAGAGGATCACTTGGATGATGATCAAGAGAGGAAGTTTCAATTGGAGGAGCATGATGATGAGCCCGAGTAGCATGACACTGAGATCATTGATCTAGAGGCTCAAGAGAGGAAAAATGTCAAAGATGTCATTATTCAAGAGAAAGAAGCCCGAATACAAGCCTTGACGGATAGCTTAGAGAGAACTAAGTTTGTCATCACTTACCTGGAGCAAGAAAACAAACAACTAAGTCATAAACAAGTCCTCATGGAACTTGAGCTACTGAAGATAAAGAGGCAAAGTGACAAAGAGGCTCATGTCACTTTGACTCCCATTGAGCGAGAAATTGAACAAGATAGGGAAAATTGGCTTGAAAGAGTCAACCTACATCTTCAAGGGCTCATTGACAAGGCCAATAGGGATAAGAAAATGCTTTGACACATGGCATACCATTACATGGCCCGTAACAAAATTTGTAACATGAGAATCAGGAAGCTAAAAGCTAAGTTGAGGAGAGCCTTAGAGGGCAAGAAAGAGCAAGATAGGTTGAAAATGTTGGTTGAAGCCTCCTTTTCCAACCAAAGCACTTGATGGTGGTGCTCCATGCCAAATTTGGGAAAATTTTGAGGAGTTTTTGCATTTTTGAAATGTTGAAATTCTTAACACAGAAAATTTTCCCAGAAGCGCAGTGCCACCAGCGCTTCGCTTTTTCCTAAGGCATCCATTGGAGAAAAGGTTGAGATTTTGGGATTCAAAATTATGAGTACATGAACCCTAGCAATTTTCAGAAGTTTTGGAGCAGATCTAGTGTACCAAAAGGTCCAAAAACTACCAAAAAATGACCTTTTGCCTCTTTTTGGACACACAGAAGTAGTCTTGGGAGATTCAAGTTTTTAGGGGGAAAATGACCTCCAAATTCAAACATTCCAGATGTTCTAGAAACTAGACTTTTAGAACTTTCCAATGAGCTATCATGGACTCAATGTGGATGCCAGGAAGGCCTCCAAAAGTGACCTTAAAGTGGCACTATGCTTCTAGCTATTGGCGCTGCGTTTCTAGCCTTTTTTGCTCAGGAAACAAAAATTCACCTGTTTTGACTATGAATTGGATTTCTCTCTCCTCATGGATGATTTCACTCATGTAATTCATGACATGGAATGTAAATGTAATAGTAAATTAGTATTAGAGTGTAGATTCATTAGTTAGAGGTGGTTTTGAGGCAAATGAATCTGTTTCCACTCTTTTAGAGGCAGGTTGTTTGACTGCCTATATTCCAGTTCTTAATTGGGAAATGGTTGAAATAGCCCCTCTTCTCATGGATTCGACCCCTGAAGGTTAGGATGAGTAGTTTATATGTCTATATTATGTGTTTTCTTGGTCATTTGGTGAGGTTGGATTCACTTGGATGCTCTAAGCTTGATTGTACACCATTGTAAGAAGTTTGGTAAGGATATTAATAGGAATTGCAGCTATTTTTATGGGATCCCTGTGGTATGGTGTTTTAGCATAGTTTCTTCTTTTTTTATCAGTTGTTCACATATTTTATGTATGCCATCATCTATTTCACTGCTTCTAATTGAATGATATCAAGATAGATAGGTAGAATCTAGTGCTCTACCTTGGGAAATCATTTAGTATTCTATGTTTTTTGTTGTTTGAGAAGGATCCACGATTGCCACATTCCCCCCTCATCTCCTCACCAGTCCTAGACACATCATCTCACTTAATTTCAAGTGCTAAAGCCTATACCTACCTTTCCCCATAGAACACCCTGCATTTCAGACCTAATTTCCCATACCTAAAACTGCCTAGCTCCATTTGATCCACAACACCAACAAATTCAATCCAAACCTTCTGAGCTACTATACCTAGCCTTAAATCCCTATCTGATCTAGTCATTTTGACTAAGATCCATAAAGAGAGAGCCCTCTCCCGACCTGGTAGGGCTAGCTACTAGGTTAAGCTTGGTTTGTGGTTACCCTAGTGTTGTTGGGAAAAGTATCCAATACGGAATGACCCTATCCCACTCTAAGGGTGATAGTACCTCAGCAATAATCAAAGCAAAGCTATTCAAGATTACTTCTTTATGAGATGTAAGAGAGGGGAGAAAGAGATCCACTAACTGTTATCTTCCGCTAATGATTGATCCAATCTTCTCTCTTTGTTGCTTGCTTCTAGCTCCTTGCTCTTTCACTGGCCCAGCTACACCAAGATCCTGCAAAATAACAAGAAAAGGAAACTACAAGAAGCATACATTCATAACTGATTCAAGGATTAGAATAAATCAAATATACAAGTATCAATACGCCATTGAGACACATGCATATAGAAGAACCTCAAATGCTTTATTAATGGAAGAAGTAAAGTTCTGAGAGTGTTACAACCATAAGAGGCCCAATCCAGCAACACCTCCCAGTAGAAAGAAATCTCCTCTTCACCTCCTTCAAGCAAATCACCCAATAGTTCTATACTCAAACCAACAGCACTCCCTTACATTCACAAGATTCCAGCCTCCTTATACCTCATGAGAGAGCTCTATATATAGGAGTTTTGGAGAAAGGATGAGTCAGCTTGAGCTTGGCATGGAGCTGACTAGTGTCCTCTCCCACTTCAGTTATTCTTCAGTTCTTGAGTCCACTTGGAGTTTCTTGCTTCCACTTGGAGATCTAGATCCTCTTACTCATCACAAGGAAAATTCCTTGATCCAAGTGTCATTTTGGAAGCTTCCTGGGCATTTGACACCTTGCAGAATGACTGTGCCACTTGGCCAATCTCGCCCAGCGCAGGTAGCCTTCGTTAGAGTTGACATTCAACGCAGGTACAGAGTGGAGCAGTTGACATTCAGCGCAGGTACAGAGTGGAGCAGTTGACATTCAGCGCAGATGCTCAGTGGAGCAATTGACATGATCCAGAATTAGCTTGTTTTTGAGTGTTTTCAGGTGGAGAACTGATATTTAGTGCTGTGGTTTGCTGACCTTGTTCCTCTAGGGGTAGGAACAACATGTTTAGGGACTTTGGATCCCTCAGATTATTGACATTTCATGCTTCATGATGTAAGGCCCAAAAATGTTTATAACAGTTGCCCCCTAAAGTATGAGGTCGTTTATCGGGTGAAATGCTTTATCAGGAGGATCCGAAGTTCATTCAATCGCTGAGAGGTGACCTGTAATAAAATACAATACAATACATTATGATTCATTCTTCTTTCATGATCTAGCTGAGGCGGGCATTCCCATGCTTAGCTTTATAAATTCATTTTGGTCATAGAACAGACGATCGTCTGATGGTAGACTGATAATTCTCTGCTGAAATTATCATCCTTTGAGTAGGATGATCATCTGCTGCAATGATGTACATGTCAAATGTCTTTATATTTCCTGAATATATATCGCAGCCCGGATGGATGAAACTAGATCTGGGGTCTTCAAAATTGTTCGATCTTCACTCTAAGTACAAGTCGATCCATGTGAGAATTGCGCTGAAGTCGAACATGGAAAGACATCGCTTGATTACCGACCAATGATGTAAACCGTTAACAAGCGCGAGAGGAATCACCAATAATGACAATGACCCTCAAGGTACTGCAGTACAATTCACGTGGTGTGAATAAAGGACTTGGCGTCGAACACCACGCAAAATCTTCTGGTCGAAGGTCATTGATGTATACCTGTCACCGGAAGTGAGAAACTTGCCATTGAGGCATGCAAGCTTCAAAGTACTGGGGGGGTTGTCCCTAGATCAACTTCTTGGATAATGAGCTGAAGTCGACAAGAAGCGATCCGTCAAAGGAGGGCCTTAATGAATCCCACATCAGTGACACGGAACGGAGCTAATGATTTTAGTGGAGGTGAAAACAATCTGTGAAATATGATTCAGGGTGGCGATCATGGATGGATGAAGGATAATGTATGGCAGTGGATGGGACACGGTTGACTCTTTCTGAACAACATCTCTTGAACATATAACGACACTGATGTGATGGATCGGTAGCATTACCCCAAGTGTGGAGGGTTTGGCGAAGACCATGGTGATGAGACCGGTGAATGAAACAACCCAACCCGATGTGATACGGAGGACAAAGTGTCATGTTCAAGAGCGACTTGCTACCATTAAAGCTTTGAGGTTCTCCCAATTTTTCCCCAGTCATTTCTGACCAGTACATCTTTATTTTTGTCAAGCTTGAGGAGGATAACATATGCTTGTTCTATAACCTACCCTTCGGGCAAGCCCATCGCTATGTTTTAACGAGCCTAGCGATAGGGAAACTCGTTCTCGTCTAAAGACAAGTTTGTCGCTATTTAATCATTTTAACGAGTCTAACGACAAGGAAAACTCGGTCCTTTTCATTTTTAGAGAGTCTGAAAAGGTACAGAAAGTTAACTCCAAAATTCCTTTTTCGTCATCTAATCCATTAAGTCCGAAAAAGTATAAAACACTACAGAAGGGATGAGTTTTCGATAACTTTAACAAGCCGAATAAAACAAGCGCTCGACCTTTTTGTGCAATAATCCCTCAGGTCGAAAAAGATTAAAATATAGAGGAGGGATAGCTCTTCCGGTCCTTTTAATGAGTTGGAAGGCCAAAACTCGGCAAACTTTTCATATTTTACGAGTCAGATGAAAAGAGCTCAAAGAATACTCGTCTTTTGAGGAACGAGTGATAAACAGGGATAGCAGCAGATTCTAGGTACAGGTTGGAATTTTCCAATCACGGCAGTGTCACAAGGATGGCTAGGTGAAATCACTCTTCGCAGCTGTTCCTCAAAATGGGTAAACAATCATATGGAGGTGAACGATTGGCCAAATGGAATGGAGGTGGCGGGTGCAAACACGACCAAGGCTTTTTATGGCTAATAAATTTACGATCACAATGGTTATTTACCGGAATAGGTTCATTTTTTAATGAGCTTAAACTCTAAAGGAAACTCTTGCTCACGCTTTTATATTTTTTAACGAGCATAAATTCCACGGTAAAACTACTCGATCTTATGTTTATTTTTTAATGAGCATGAACTATGTGCTAAAACTGCTCGGATCTCTCTTTTCTATTTTTTAACGAGCATAAATTCCGCGGTAAAACTGCTCGAAATACCAGTCATAAGATAAGAAATGTCTCTTGTGAGATAGCTATTTTTTATGGAGCTTTATCTCACGAAGCTATGCTCGTCATATCCTTTCTTTATGCAAGTTCGGAAACGGCTAATCCTAAAAGCAGATAAATAACCGCTCTTAGCTTACACTCCGAAAGGTTTGCATGCCCCCAGGTGTTGGAGAGGTAAATCCCCTCTACGGATAGAGGCGATTCCTACTAGCCCAGCAAGGGTCTAGCAACAATCAAACAATGCTGCTATGCATGTTCCTAATTACAGTTAAACAAGAGGTAAAGAGCACCCACTTGGATTCCCGCGCTGTTGTTTGACGAAGAGATGCTGCCTTCGCTCCTTCTCTTCAGCTGGTCACGATCCCTCGCGATCTCCGCGAACAGACACCTGCACACACGAAGGGGAAACAAACACAAGCGTGAAATCTAATAAAAGCAACCATACATCGGTCAGAAAAGATGTAATTCACATTTAACCATTGCAAGTACAAATGAGAATGGAACAATAATAGCAGTCATCTATTATTAATCAGGATAGAGAAGAGTACAACCAAATGTTCTGACGTCGGTAACCTTCTCAGGAGGGGCCGGTCAGCATGTATCTCAAGCATTCACCGTTGAGGATGATTCTCTCAAGACAAACAACTCTCTCTCACACACAAGCAACTCAAAACAACCTTCCCTAAGCAATCAATCACTTCCACACCTAGCACACCAAATATCTATAGTAGCAGCAATCTGAACACTATAAGCTCTATACAATCCAAGCTATGTCTAACTAGCTGCTCATGGTAATGGTGGAAGTTTATATAGGAGAAGGAGCCTCCTGAAAGGGTGGAAGGATGAGCTTATCCTTGAGGGAAATGTTTGCAAAGGGTCGAACAGACATGCCATAGAAGGGAGTCGATATTCACAAAGCTAACAACCAAGCCCGGAGTTATCTGGAAGGCTGGTTGTTTGAACAAATTCGCCCAAACTCGATCAGCATGGATTATGAGGCAACTGTCGTGCTGTCGCCGCGCCTCAATAACTGGGATAGTCATGTCAGCTCGGAAGTACACGGGAAAGGCGCGCTGTCGACCAGCGCGGAAAAGTGATGTCCTTCCGCGCTGGCAGCGCACGGAATACATTGTGGGGCGGTAGTCATCGCGGTTATTTAGGTAACAGACGCGCTGATGAACAAAACTTTAGAAAAATGGGTTTTGGGCCAGTTCAAGAAGCATGAAATTAGTGATTGGCACAGCAGGGTGACTGACAGGAAGGCAGTGACAAATTACTGTGTAACAGATGCCCCCTAAAGCATGAAGACCGAGAGAGTGGGAGGGGTGAAATGCTTTACAACACACGCCGAACTGGAACACCACCAGGAAGGACCGAAAATCTCTGACAATCAAGTACATGCAGTCTAGGCATGGGCGCAGCCATCCAAAAAGACATGTGAAAAGGTCTGTGGAATGGACGCAGCCACCCAGCTGAAGAGACCATAATAATGACAAGGTATGGTCGCAGCCATCCATGAAGACTCAGGTATGGGCGCAGCCATCCATCAATGAGTCATGTAATGATCATCCACAAAATCGCAACCTGGACCATAACAGACCGGGATCCAGGGTCTTGCACTCCGTCCCGATCCGAACAAAGTACAAGTTCAGGCATGTGAATATATGAGTTGGAGTCAAACACGCATGAACATCGTCTGATTACCAGTCAATGATGAAAACTGTTAACAGACGCGAGAGGTACCACCAATAATGACAATGGCCCTCAAGGTACTATAGGTACAATCCACGGCATGTGAATCAATGAGCTGGTGTCGAACACCCGCAGAATCATTCGATCGGAGGCCAATGATGAAAACCTCTCGTCGAACACGAAGAACCTGCCATTGAGGCATGCAGGCTCTAAGGCACCTGAAGGGAGTCTCTAAGTCACCTTCTCGGATAATGAGCTGAAGTCGACAAGAAGTGACCTTGACCGAAGGTGGGCCATAACGTTTCCCACATCATCGACGTGAGATAGAGGAAAGATGATTTGTGTGAGATAGTAGATGAGGTTGTATTATTGCAGAGGTCAACTTCTCTTGAACATATCGGCGGCACTGTAGCGGGTTTGGCAGTATTCGACATCAAATGAGCAAAGGGTATAGTGATGATGGCAATGGGCAGATGAGAGGTCGAATAGGATAACCAAAACCCATGGAGGCCAGTGAAAAACAATATGAGATGGTCCCACCCAGACACGAAGCAGAAGAGTGCCATGTTCAAGAGCGACATACTGCCGACACGACTATGATTACAGTTCCATTTTCCCCACCATTTCTGGTAGGTACTCCGGTTATTTTTGGAGGACAAGCTTGACGGGGATAGCATATGCTTGAAGAGTGTCATTTCGACAAGATCCAATGTCATCAAGTGTTTAACGAGCCTGACAAAGGAAAAACTTGGCGTCTTTTCTTGTTTAGAGAGTCTGAAAAGACAGCAGAAAAGAAGACTCCAGGGGGGTCCTTTTTCGTACAGTTGTGTCTTTCGAGCCCGAAAAAGTATAAAAAAATGCTCGAAAGAACCGCCCGACCATTACGATCGAGGAGTACTTTTCATAAATAGTTTTCCTGACCCGAAAAAGTAAAAAAGCGGCCAGAAACACGTCGTTTTAGAGCCGATATCGAGTGCGAAACGACAAACACCCGGCAATCTTTTTAGTTCAACGGTCGAAAAAGAGCTTAAAATGACCGCCTTTCGTTCCTTTTAACGAGCTGAAAGGAGGCTCGGCTATCTTCTCTCGTTTTATGTCGGAAAAGAGCTTAGAGACGACATGTTTGGAGACCAAGTGCATGAAGAACCGTTACGACCATGCTGGTTTATCTGAACCTGCACAAGAGCACTACCCGCATAAATCCATTCGATATGTGTAAAAAACATATTAAAACATGCATTCGATAAATCTAGGGCTAAATCTATGGCAAAAGATGGTAGAAACCCAAAAATATGGACATTTATGAGTTTTTACTATAAATAGGGGGGGTGAAAAATCATTTTTACCATTTTACCATTTTGGGACGTGAAGGACGTAGAGAAGCCAAAAAGTTGACGGAGTGATTTCCAGCTCGTACGGACACCATTCTTTGAACCGTTTCTTCCAGGTAGGTTCTCCTCTCCTTGCCCTGCATTTTGATCATATTTTATAGGATTTTAACGGTCGAATTTGCCCAATTGGGCAAATTCTTGGCGCATGGATGCGCTCTCGGTCAGCGCGGATTTCCCACGCGGGTCCGCGCTGGCCGAATTAGGACAAAACGCACCCAACTTCGGGTCAGCGCAGAAAACCCGTGTTCTTCCGTGCTGACCTTGAAAAATAACACAGGGCTGCCATGGCCAGCGCGGCTGTTTTTAAAACAGCCGCGCTGGCGCGGAAAAAATTTTTGTTTCAATTTTGAACGTGAAAAATTTCATGCCAGCACTTCTAATTTCTTTTCATGGCTTGTGCAGGACGCAATGGCTTTCCAATGGCAGGAAAGAGTGCACGAGGTTGAGGACATAGCTGCATTTGCAAGTGTGGATTGCTGCAATGCCATGCGGGCATGCGGGTTCATGAAGTTCTTCCTCACACCGCGCCTAAGGGCCCAGCATGATCTCCTCGAGCTACTGATCAGGGCATGGAACCCGGTGGATGGGAAATTCACCATCCGAGGCCAAGACATTGAATTCGACCATATGGACATTTTCTTTCTGACTGGGTTGTCACGCCGGGGTGAAAGGCCCATCATAGAGGGACAACGACCTGGCGGCGGTCCTCTAGACGATCTCATGGCCCGAGTATGTCCGAAGGCCGAGAAGACGCGGAGTGGGAAAGTGGCAATCCCCACAGTGGGAAACATAGTCCTTTGCACCATCCTGTTCATGGTGACCCGGGCAGCGGGAAGCATGTCCAATCACGAGGCCTCCAAGACCCACCTCATGGTAGCTCTCGATTGCCTTGAGCCTACAGTGTTTGATTGGGCCACAGCAGTGACCAACAACACGAAGAGGCAGCTGAGCAACTGTCGTCGCGGAGAGACGAAGCAGTTTGGCTACGGGTCTATCCTGGTCCCGCTTATCCTAGAGCGAGTGCCAGCCATGCGGCTGCAGAAGATGGCCGTGGATGCTCCTAGGGGTCCTCGGGAGATGAGGGCCACACGATGGGCTCGCATCATGCCACGCGGAGGTGGTGGCCGGCCACATGCCTGGGGGGCATTCTTCCGGGACTGGCTAGATCAGCAGGTTATCTTCGTGGAGGACTGGCCATACACGGGTATGGATTTCCGCAATGAATCTGATATGGTGCTGCCCCCAGGGGAACAGTGGGATGATGCAGGTATAACCCTTGACTTTTTGAGTTTTTTAATGTTTTTGAATTTTTCATGTACATGTCCTAATAAATGTCATGGTGTGCAGATGTGGGACCCACTAGACCGATTGGCCTAGCTGCCGAGGCACGGAGAGAGGGACAGGGAGCTGGAGCCCTGGCCTTACATGTGATGATGTTTTGTTTATGTTATGCAATTGTTCAGTACAACTGTAATCTTATGTATGAATTTGCACGACACATGACCCATGGATTTTATATTTTTAAACAAGCTTAAAGGCACACACATGCAAACTATGCTTGAAATGATTTATTTACATATGCTCATGGTCTTACTACGCTATCTATGTTTTCCTGCATGATGTTCATCTGTTACGCAAATGTCTATCTAACACATGATTTGCCAATGCATCAGTCAACGTATTTAATCGTCTTGGAATGTGTTGATAAGTAATGTAATCAAAGTTTCGTTCCAACAATCTTACACGTAGGTACAACCTTAGTATGCATTGGTCTCTGACGGAATATCGCCCGTTAAGTTGATGGACGACCAGCTGGGAGTCCAGGTTCACCACTAATTCTCGGATGCCGAGGTCAACCGCTTCGGCAAGTAATTCAATTACAGCGCTGTATTCGGCAACGTTGTTAGTGGTACGACCTAGGCAGACACCTTGAAGGTCTAACAACTCTCCGTGAGGATCATAGATCGCCCATGCCGCAGAAGACAAATTGCAGGTACTACGGCAGGCGCCATTAGCGAAACCAACATAAGGTGCACTAGACATCTGCACGAGAAGAAGAAAACACAATAAGAAGAAAACACGCGTTCACACCAAAGAAAAACATGAAATCATGCACACAAAACACACTAAACACGCGTATGTACAAACTGAGTGCACGAAGTCATGCATAATATTTCTTCAGATACAGCCCGTTGCGGGGCTTGTCAAGAGGATTTCCTTCGTAATAATCAACTCATATGCACCCTTTTGTAAAACTCTTTTCACGATATAGGGCCCTAGCCACATGGACTCGAGTTTTCCTGCCCCCAGCTTATCTTTAGCTTGATCGTAGAGCAGTACTAAATCTCCCTCAACAAAGGAACGAGGATGAATATTCTGGTCAAAGTGAGCTTTGACTCTCTTCTTTTGCGCTTCGATAGCCAGAGAGGCTAAACGACGAGTCTCGTCTAACCGTTCTAGGTACAGAAGCCGTTCTTCCACTGGAGTGGTGTTGGGAAGCAACTCAACAGCTAATTTCAACGAAGGGATCTCGCATTCGACAGGAAGGGTAGCCTCCAGTCCATAAACCAATTGAAATGGAGTGAAGTCGGTGGCATCCTTCACAGAAGTCCGGTAGGCCCACAAGGCTGGGAAAAGCATAAGGTGCCAGTTAGACTTGTGCGTATTGACGGTGCACTGAAGCATAGTGATCAAAAATTTGTTCACGGCTTCAACTTGACCGTTAGATTGTGGATAGTACGGTGACGAACTATCTTGGCACAAGCCTAGTTGGGTCGTTAGCTCCGTCATCATATGATTTTGGAAATGCTTTCCATGATCTGTAACGATAGCCTGAGGGACTCCGAAACGAGTAATGACTTGATTGAATAAAAACTGCGCCGCTGTGTAACCGTCTTCGTTTAATGTAGGCATCGCTTTGGCCCACTTGGTGAAATAATCCACAGCAACGATGATGTACCCATGCCCCCCGGCCGAACGAGGGTGACAGGACGTATAATCGATGCCCCACTTGGAAAATGGATCTACGGTGACAACAGGGTGCAGTGGTGCGACTGGTGCACACATCTTCTGGTGGTAGACCTGGCACTTGTGACAGGTACGCACAGCAAGGATGCAATCCTTGAAGATGGAAGGCCAGAAATAACCAGCCCAGAGGATCTTCTGGGCGGTAGCATATCTGGACATATGGCCGCCACAAGCGCCAGAGTGGTAGTCATTCAAGACTCGCTCAGCCTCCTCGAGAGTTAAGCATCGGCGAAGAACAGAATCGACGCCGAGGCGGTACAGGGTATCGCCCAAGATACGATATGGTTGAGCTTGGTGATGAATTCGTCGTCGAGCATCTTTCGATACGTTTGGATGGAACGAAGACGTTTGTAAGTATACGATAATATCCCCGTACCACAGGTCGAGGGTGCTAATGAGAAACAAAGTTTCATCCGGAATATGCTCCTCTGAGCGGGATGGTGCAGAGTGAGATGGTAAGGAACAGAGCAGTTCAGCAAAGACCAGAGATTTCTTAAACTTGGCCGCAGTGAATTCCAAGTCGAACTCTTGGAGGATTACAATCCACTTCGAGTATTTTCCCCCCAGCAGCTAACGTGACAAAATGTAGGTCATGGGGTTGCAATCAGAGATCACGGTCGTTGTGGGCAACAGGATATAGTGACGGAATCGTTGGACGGCACAGACAGCTGCCAATGCCAACTTCTTGACATATGCGTAGCGACTTTCCGTATCCAGAAGGTTGCGGCTAAGATAATAGATAACGTGCTCGGTGCCGGCATCATCGTCCTGCACTAGAACCATGCTGATGGTGGTGTCAGCGGCAGCTAGATAGAGAATGTAGTCACGGTGGTAATTCGGAGGTCTTAGGAGCGGAGCGGAGACAAGAAGGTCTTTAAGGCGCTCGAAAGATTCCTGGGCGATAGCATCCCAACGGAAGGGTGTGTCTTGCTTTAGCAACCGTGTGAAACCCTTAGCCACCTCGGCATAATTCGGGATGAATCGTCTCAGAAAATTAGCTTTACCCTGCAAGCTCTACAATTGCTGCAAAGAGGCAGGGGGAGGAAGATTCAAAATGGCCTCGACTTTCAGGGGATCTAGACGGATGCCCTCCCGGGAGACGATAAACCCGAGTAGTCGGCCAGCTTCCACGCAGAAGACACACTTATGCGGATTGAGTCGAATACGGTAGTGTCGACAGCGGAGAAATATTTCGCGTAAATGAGATGGATGGTCTTGACGTTTAGCTGAATGAGCTGGAAGGTCATCCAGGTAAGGCTGTACGATGTGTCGGATATCATGAAAAGCATACGACATCGCACGCTGGAAAGTGGCACCGGCATTTTTGAGACCGAAAGGTAGCTTCTTATAAGCGAAGGTGCCCCAAGGACAAATGAAAGCTGTCTTATGCTGGTCGGCGGGGGCTATGTTGATCTGGTTGTAACCAGAGAAGCCGTCCATGAACGAATAAATCTCACTTCCTGCGCAGTCGTCAATGAGCTGATCAATAAAAGGCGTAGGAAAGTTATCTTTTGGACAGGCGCGATTAATATCGCGGTAGTCAACACAGACCCGAATAGTACCCTGCTTTTTATTCACAGGGACTATATTGGATACCCATTCCGTGAGGGGAATGGCATAAATGAAACCAGCTCGAAGAAGCTTTTCAACCTCGGCCTTGATGGCTGCTGCCTTTCGAGGGTGCACAGGACAGGTTTGGCGCCTGGATAAGTAGGAATTTCATGCACCACAATACTAGGGTCGATGCCGGGCATTTCCTCGTAAGACCATGCGAAGACATCACGGAATTCACAAAATAAAGCGGTATAAAGTTGAACTTCCTCAGGAGTGCATGTAACTCCAATGAAAATATTCTCGACAATCCCTGGTTTAACCGAGATGTTGATAGCCTGGGTCTGCGTGATGTTACCCATATTGCCCTCCGACGACACTTGATATAGCTGAACAGGTGTTTGGAGAGGCGGAGATGGGACACATGAAGCAAACCGCTCGAGACATGCGACCATTTCCGAATGTGGAGGGAGGAACGAAGAGCGATGGTGGTGATCTGACCAAGGGAGCTCCTCGAGAGACATAGTCTCAATGATAGCCTCATCGGAGGGGAATGATTCCTTCAAGGGATCCGAAGTGGCCTCATCTCCCAACCAAGGGAAGTGATCATATGAATCGGAAACGCTGCTTGGAAGAGCAGGTTCAGGGGGTGGAGCCGATGCAGCGACAATCTCGATGTAATTGAGCTCGGCGGGACTCAATGGCATCATATCGCCCCAAGAGTCTTCCTGATTCGGGGGAGGAAGAACCCATGGATCTGAACGTACAGAGATCATATTGACAGAGGCGAAATTGGGAGGTGGGAGGGGAAAAACTCCCATCAAAGCAGGATCTTTGAAAAGTCCGGCTCCCACACTTTCTAAGGACTTGGAGGTATGCTCCACAAATGGCACATTACCTTCGGAGGAAGAGGCGAAGAAAGAGAGCTGGTCCACCGTGACAATCTTTCCTTGGTGAGGGAAACGAATGACACGGAATAAGGAGGACGCTACGGCCTGCATGGCATATGTCCAGCTGCGGCCGAGGAGGAGGTTGTACGTGAGATTTGCGTCAACGACCTCTACCTCTACTTCGACTGTCTTGCCTTCTAAGGAAATGGGTAAACGTTGGAGAATACCGTAAGGGCGAGATTCTCTTCCATCGAACGCTTCTAGGGTCGTAGGAGACTGACTCAGAGCGGGGGAACCAATAGCCTTCCAGCAAGCGACTGACATGATACAGGTTGAGGCACCTTCATCAATAACGGTACGATGAATCATTTTGATATTAATGATGACTTGGATAAGGAATGCTACTTGGTGAGGCAGTCTCTGGGAAAAACCCTCGAGATCAAAAGTAATCAAATCCGAATCTGCCGGGTCGATGCCACCAATGGCTGATAGCAGGGACTTCCTCTGTGAGGGGCAGCTCTGGAGGACTTCTAACGCGGACATAGCAGACGGAGCCTGAGCTAAGTCCTCGACAATGCTATAGTGCTGGGCGGCACGAGCATTGGGGTTATAGGATGACTTCCTGAGTACACCTTTAGGAGGGGGTCGGGGGATCGTCTTAGCGCTGGGCCGTTCGATGTGAAGGGGACCAGAACTGGACAGAGGAGCGCTGGAGGGAATCTCCGGCTCCTTCCCGGCTGAAGAAGGATAATCTTTTGCTCGAGTCGAAACATGGATGGGAATGGTGCCAGCCATGAACACTTGAGAACCGAACGAGGGAGAGGACTGAGAGGGGTCAGCCACCTGATGCATCTGTTGGGAAGGGAAAGGTTCTTTCAACACGGCAGGAGGTCCAGGAGTGCCTTTCAATAACCGACTAACCTCGGACCGCCTAGGGCAGTCTTTGGTATAGTGATCTTCCTCACAGATGAGGCAAGGATACTTAGGTTTTCGCTTGGCTCCATCTTCAGATGAATTTTTAGAAGGTTCCTGATTGGGTTGTTTATTCTCATTTTCCGGTTTTCCTTTCCCCTTCCCTTTCCCTTTCGAGGATTTGTCTGCCGCGGTGGACTGAACGGCGTTAACCTCTGAGGTACTAACAGAATTCGATGGGCCCTGAGAAGCATTTTCATTGGAAGCATTTTGCTTTTGCTTTCCAGGGTTTGCGGAGGATTTCTTCGACGATGAATTGACAGAGCCAATGACTCCATCTACTGATGGTTTCGGCGGAGCCTTGGTCTGCCCAGGCCTCGGAGCATCTGGCAAATACTCATATAGAGTACATGACTGAGAATAGACTAAGTCTAGGTACTGAGCTCGCGCGATCGCTTACTCTTCAGTTACACAAGCTCCCATGGCAATATCTTTTGAAGTTTTGGGCACAAAGGAGGTTGTAAACCAGTCGGTCAGGAGTTGATCACGAATCCAGAATTTGATCAAATGACAACGCCTTCTCCATTCATGTATATGATCAGAGATATGCATAGCCGTGTCCTATTTCAAAGACGTGAGGAGATTAGTCCCAGTCTCGTACCGAATGGGCAACTGAAAATGGGTTAAAAATGCCATAGCTAACGAGTTGAAGTCTTGAAACATACCGCGATTCAGCTCAATATACCATTTGGCAGCTGCACCGGTGAGAGTCCTCTGAAAGAGGCGAAGCCGGATAGAGTCATCAAGCCATGAGTTCGATGAACACCAAAGATGATAAGTCATAACATGTGCTTGAGGATCCTCTCCTGCCTTACCGTCAAAATTTGGACAATCACCAGGTATTTTAGTTGGAACCGGTGGCCAATATGGCTTATGCAAAATGGGATCATTTGTTAACTTGGACACATCCGGAAGTTCCAATGTTGCTAAAAATGGAAGCTGAGGATTAAAGGACATCCGAGGCTGAGGGTTCGAGGCAGTATTAGGGTTCCAACCAGATGGTGGTTGTCCCCAAGGATCTTGTCCAGATGGACCTGGCCCGAAAGGGCCTGGAGCATAAGAACTTTGTCCCGACGGACCTGGCCTGAAAGGGCCAGGCGCATAAGGACCTTGTCCCGACGGGCCTGGCCCAAAAGGGCCGGGTGCGTAGGGACCTTGTCCAGAGGGGTTCTGTCCATACGGATTTTGTCCATATGCGGACGATTGACCCTGATACTGCCCCCTAGCACCCCATGTATTAGCAGCTTGCCCCGCAGGTGCACCATATTGATAATTTTGGTAAGGAGTGACCTGTGGTTGCTGATAATTTTGATACGGAGCAAACTGATTTTTCCCCTGGGGTTGCTGGTAGCCATATGGTTGCTGGGCCCCATACGGAGCCTGATAGGTAGGCTGCGTTTGGTAAGGAGGTTGATCACCTGTTTGAGTTTGAGGTCCAGGGTAATGTCCTTGAACCGGCTGGGGTTGAACCATCTGTCCCGAAGGTTGACTTGGTTGGATTTGAGGTGGGCCTGGTTGGCCAGCAGGATAAACTTGCTGGGTACCAGGTTGTCCATGCGCCACCAAGGGTTGTCTTTGCAGAACGGATGACTGAGCTGGCTGGATAGCTGGTTGACGCCGAGGTTGGCCAGCTTGTCCAGCTGGACGATTAGGGCAGACAGCGGGTTGACCTTGCTGCGTAGAAGGTTGGCCCGTTTTCCCCCTAGGGTGACCAGACTGAGCAGAGGGCTGGGCTTGCTGCATAGCAGGCTGCTCTCCTTGGTGCATAGGCTGAGCAGAGGGTTGGCCTTGCTGTATAGCAGGTTGCCCCCCTTGCCCAGAAGGATTCATGGATTGAGCAGTGGGTTGACCTTGTTGAACATAGGGTTGCCCCCCCTGCCCAAGAGGATATCCCTGCTGGATTGCTGGTTGATTTTGAGGATTATAAACTGACCCAGTTTGTCCAGATGGGTACCCTTGCTTGAAACCAGGTTGGCCTTGCTGAATGTAAGGCTGCCCTGGTTGTCCAGTTGGGTAACCTTGCTGAGTACCAGGTTGCCCTGGATACCCAGTAGGTTGACCTTGATACGAATACGACGGACCTCCAATGGCAGAGGGTTGTCCCTGGTAGGGTTGTCCTTGTGGGCCCCCAGATTGTCCTGGGTAAGGCGGGCCATAAAGTGGTTGCCCTTGAGGGGTTTGCACATAAGGCGGCTGGCCTTGATTGGGTGGTCCTTGAGGCTGCACGGGAGGATCCCGGTTCCCATAAAAAACATGAGAGGTGGGATCGTACCTCATGTTCAAAGGTTCCTCGTTCTCTTCGAAAGGACGATGAGGGAGGATCGAAACGTTCTCGAGGTACTGACCATTCGCATCATAATAAAAGAACGGACCTTCGTAATCTGGATCCGTAATAGGCTGCCCAAAGGCAACATACAGTCCCGATCCTGGAACACCGCCAGAAGAGGGTTGAGCACTTTGGGCAGGGTCGATGACTCTAGACAAAACCTCAGGTTGGCTACTATTCACTTGAGCGTGAGAAAAGCCAGCTCCTGGTTTTGTAGATGAAGATGCTGTGACAGCACTAACGACTGGAGTAGAATAGGCCACACAAACAGTTGGAGTTGTGGGAACTGAGGTAACAGATGTAGTATGAGGTTGTGAAACAAAAGGCCCAGTGGTAGGAGTGACATTAGGATCCCACATAGTCGATGCAGGCATTTTAGCAGCCATCTTATCCCTCATTTGTCGATATCGAGGAGGGAGGGAGGCAGAGGCTGAGATGGGAGTAGAGACGCTCGAAACCACAGGTGTTTCACTGACACTGGGAGATGTCTCCCCCGAGGTAGACATTGGAGACGACATACCGGGAGGGGTATGAAAAAGGTCTTCGTCGCCTTCCCAAGAAGGGCTCCAATCTTCTACGTAATCCGCGTCGCCTGGGGCACGTACGTTGATGGGCTGGATACTCGGAATGACAGGAAGAGTATCGCTTACAACTGGTACCTCAGGAGCAACCGAAGATGGAGAGCCTTGATCGCTTGGATCGGGGGTGGACAGGTCAGCCAGGATGACAAACCCCACACAAAAACCTAAGGGAAACTAACGATAGAAAACCCTACTCAAGCTAGCGCACACAAGATCTAATAGGAAATGTTATCGGGGCCGAATAAATTTTTTAAGACATTAGACTTGACCTTTTCATGTTTCAAGAGTCGAGAAAAGGACGAAAAGATGACTCTAGTCTCCTTCGAATGTTTAATGAGCACAAAGTGACAAGACGCTCACTTACACCTTTTCATTTAGGGAGTCCGAAAAGGATCAAAAGTGACTGCTCTGGAGATTCTAGGTAAAAGGTGTGCCAGACTTTTCGCAAAACCACAGAATACTTTTTAGGGTACGGGTGGTCAATCTTCGTGAATGCTGTGTTCACTGCATTGCGAATCGTAAGGCGGCAGACTCGGCTTCCTATGGATCAAGGATAAAGCCTAGTGGGTGTTACACAGTAATTTATCACTGCCTTCCTGTCAGTCACCCTGCTGTGCCCAGAATTCACAATCACTAAGTGCTTGATCCCTGAACTGGCTTAAAAACCCATTTTTCCAAAGTTTTGGTCATCAGCGCGTCTGTTCCTAAAATAACCGCGATGACAGGTGCCTTCCAGTGTATGCTGTGCGCTGCCATCGCGGAAGAACATCCCTTTTCCGCGATGATACACAGCGCGCCTTTCCCGTGTTCTTCCGTGCTGGACATGGCTTTTTCAGTTATTGATATGCGCTGCCAGCGCGGCAGTCTCCCTATAATCCGCGCTGATCCAGTTTGGGCGAATTTGTTCAAACAACCAGCCTTCCAGATCTTTCCAGGCTTGGTTGTTAGCTTTGTGAATGTCGACTCCCTTCTATGGCATGTCTGTTCGACCCTTTCCAACAACTTCCCTTGAAGATAAGCTCATCCTTCCACCTTTTTAGGAGACTCCTTCTCCTATATAAACTCTCACCATTACCATGAGCAGCTAGTTAGACTTAGCTTGGAATAGCTTGGATTGTACAGAGCTTGTAGTGCTCAGATTGCTGCTATAGGTTTGGTGTGCTAGGTGTGGAAGTGATTGATTGCTTAGGGAAGGTTGTTTGTGACATTTGTGTGAGAGAGAGAGAGTTGTTTGTCTTGGGAGAACCATCCTCAAAGGTGAATGCTTGAGATACATGCTGACTGATCCCTCCTGAGAAGGTTATCGACGTCAGAACATTTGGTTGTATTCTTCTCTATTCTGATTAATAATAGATGACTGCTATTATTGTTCCATTCTCGTTTGTCTATGCAATGGGTAA
Source organism: Pinus tabuliformis (assembly GCA_031772625.1). Lineage (NCBI taxonomy): Eukaryota > Viridiplantae > Streptophyta > Pinopsida > Pinales > Pinaceae > Pinus > Pinus tabuliformis. The sequence continues at coordinate 519,278,872 of CM062806.1, read as the reverse complement.
ATGTGAATTATGTCTTTTCTAACTGACATATGGTTACTTTTACTAGATTTCACGCTTGCGTTTGCTTTCTCTTCGTGTGTGCAGGTGTCCGTTCGCGGGGATCGTGGAGGACTGTGACCAGCTGAAGCGAAGGAGCGAAGGCAACATCTCTTCGTCAAACGACAGCGCAGGAATCCAAGTAGGTGCTCTTTACTTCTTGTTTAATTGTAACTAGGAGCATGCGTGGCAGCATTGTGTGATTGTTGCTAGACCCCTGCTGGGCTAGTAGGGATCGCCTCTATCCGTAGAGGGGATTTACCTCTCCAAAAATTTGGCGACTCCGTTGGGGATGAGCCTTATTGTCTCTTGAGTCCACTTTTGTCTTGGTTTTGATTGACCTCTTTTCGAGTTTTTGGGATTGTCTTTGTTGCTTATGAACTTTCTGGGTGTTTCTGGAAAACGTTTGTATTATTGAAAAGCTCCTGCCTTTGGTTTGGGAAGTTTTTATTTTGGCTGTCCTTGTTTTTGCTCTCAGCGCGTTTTATTTCGGAACAGTCGCGCTGACATCGCGACCCCGTTCTTTGGTTTTCTCTTCATCGCGCCTGTACGTCTAACAGCCGCGCTGACCTCGTTTTCAAGGGCAGCGCGCTTTATTCGTGTTCTTCCGCGCTGACATTGCGCCCCCTCTTCTTTGTGATTTCGGTCATCGTGTCTGTGTGCTTTATATCCGCGCTGACCTCGTTTTTTTGAGACAGCGCGCTTTTTCCCTGTCCTTCCGCGCTGACGTCGCAAAGTTGCTGAAGGCCTCCCCCTGTCAGCGCCAAGTTGCTGAAGGCTACCCGCGCTGAGCCTGAAAAACTCATTTTTGACCAAATTGGCCTCCTGAACCTCTTGCTGTGACTTTCCCTTCTTCTCTCCACCTGTCTGATGACTTGTTTTTCACTGTCTGGACTTTGAACTGTTTGATTACGGAGCTTAGCTTCATAGGGTTTCGTTTTGCTCAGTTTTGAGTTTGCAAATACCTTCCCTTCTTTTGCTTTCACTGCTTGGTTCGTGTTTCCATCCTTACTTTTGCAATTGCTGGATTGTGTTGAGTCTCTAATTGACTGGTTGTGACTCTGGTCCGTCGGGTGTTTGCTTTTCTCTATTGATTTCGCACTCTGAACCCTAGGACATCTAGTGGCCGTGTGTGTGTCAAGCCTCCCGTGAAGATCTCTGTTTGCTTGATTGACCAGCTCGTTCTAGACTTGTTTTTGCATTTGTTCAGTGATTGTTAGAGTGTTTTGGATTGTGCTTCCAAGTGGTCTTTTTCGCTTCCTCCTTGCTTGCGATCCTTGCTTGTTTTGCAGAGCTTAGATCACGTAGCTCGTGCATTGCTTTGTTTTCTTTTGATTTCGAAACTTTGGTTGAGTGTTTCGGGAACTTTGTGTGCTCTCATTAAGTAGTTTACTTGGTGTTCAGGTTCCTCCAAATTCCTTTAGGTGCTTTATGTCACTGAAAAGAAATCAAATTAGTAGCTTGCTTTAAAAATTCGAAAAGGAAAAGAACATTTCGTTGACTCACATTTTCAAAAGAAAAGTTTCCTTTCCTCGCTTTAGTTGCATTTAGCTACTTGTTTGTTTGTGTTCGTTTGGTTTGGTTAAAAAATTCTTTGCTCTCTCGTAACTAGAATTCATCGAACGAAACGAATCTCTTTTGCATATAGATTGCACCTAAGTAATTGTGAGCGAACATACGATAGAGCTTGAAATCGAAACTTAATCTCAAGATCAACTGTAAAATGAACCAAATGAATCTAAAAACGCATTGGAACTAAACGAAAATACTTAGAGGTCTAGGTTAGAGACGTGTTCCGGCGTCTTAAAACATAGTCACTGTTGTTTCACATTAGGTTGGGTGATTCCTCCTTCTGTGACTCGATAGTGGTCTAATACGGACTGCGCTCCCACGTACCGTCGAGTATATAGGGAGACCCCACTAGGCTTTTATCCTTTATCCATAGGAAGCCGAGTCGGCCGCCCTACGATTCGCAATGCAGTGAACACAGCATTCACGAAGATTGACCACCCGTACCCTAAAAAGTATTCTGTGGTTTTGCGAAGAGTTTGGCACACCCTCTACCTAGAGTTCCAGAGCAGTCGCTTTTGATCCTTTTCGGACTCCCTAAACGAAAAGGTGCCTGTGAGCGTCTTGTCACTTCGTGCTCATTAAACATTCGAAGGAGACTGGAGTCATGTTTGTCCTTTTCTCGACTCCTGAAATATGAAAAGGTCAAGTTTGGTCCTTGCGTCTTAAAATTAATTTGGCCACGATAACATTACCTTTTCTAGATCTTGTGTGCGATAGTTTTGAGTAGGGCTTTATCGGTAGTTTCCTTTAGGAGTTCTAAGGGGTCTGGTCATCCTGGCTGACCCATCAACCCCTGGTCTAAGTGATCAAGGTTCTCCATCCTCTGTTGCTCCCGAGGTACCAGTTGTAGGCGGTACTCTTCCCATTGTTCCGAGTATCCAGCCTATCAATGTACGTTCCCCAGGAAACCCAGATTACATAGAGGATTGGAATCCCGTCTGGGAGGAAGATTGGGATACCCCCCGCACTCCCCGTACCCCTTTAGGTATGTCATCTCCAATGGAGGGGGCAGCTTCCAGCACAGGTGAGACACCTGCGGTCACAGACATCGAGACACCCGTGGTCACAGACATCGAGACCCTGATCCCGGCATCCTCTCCCGTCCCTTCACGATATCAATCGCTGAGGGATAGGTATGCCGCTAGAACAACTTCTACCACTATATGGGATCCTAGTCTCGCTGCCTCGATTGGCCCTTTTGTTTCGCAGCCCCTTTTTCCACCCCTCACGACAGAACTCAACCCTCCCGTCACCTCAGTCACCACTCAACCTACTGTTTGTATAGCACGCTTGACTCCGGTCATCAGTGCTGTACCGGTTTCCTCGTCTGAAGTCCCTCAAGCTGGTTCTTTTGTTGGAGGCATTCCAGGATCAGGACCGTATGATGCTTATGGGGAACCTATAACGGACCCAGATTACGAAGGTCCTGTCTTCTTCTACGATGAAAATGGTGAGTTTCTTGAGGAGATCTCAAGTCTCCCTCGTCGCCCTTTTGAAGAAAACGAGGAATCTTTGAATGTCATGTATGACGACACTACGAAGTACTTTGGAAACCGAGACCCTCCTCGGCAGCCCATAGGACCACCCAATCAGGGCCCGCCATTCTACGTGCAGCCCCCCCAGGGGCAACCACTGTATGGCCCGCTTGACCCAGGACAATCTGGGCACCCACAAGGTCAACCTCACCAGGAACAACCTATGGGCATTGGAGGTCCGCCATATCCATATCAAAATCAACCTACTGGGCAGCCGGAGCAACCGTCTTTTCAAGACCAACTTGGTTTCCAGCCAGGGTACCCCTCTGGACAAACTGGCTCAGTTTACAATCCTTCAAATCAACCAGCCGTCCAGCAAGGGTATCCCCTTGGGCAGGGTGGACAACCCTATGTTCAACAGGGCCCACCTGCCCCTCAAATCACGAATCCTTCTGGGCGAGGGGGGCAACCCTCTGCTCAGCCCATATACCAAGGAGGGCAGCCTGCCGTACAGCAAGCCCAACCCTCTTCCCAACCCGGTTACGGTGGGGGACAAACGGGCCAACCGTCTATACAGCCAAATCAACCCGGGGTCTTCCCTCATCGTCAACCTGGACAAGCTGGCCAACCTCGACGTCAACCAGCTATCCAACCAATTCGACCACCCGTTCCGCGAAGACAACCCTTGGTGGCACATGGACAACCTGGCGTTCAGTAAGGCTATCCTGCTAGCCAACCAGGTCCATCTCTAATTTGACCAAGTCAACCTTCGGGACGTATGGTCCAACCTCAGCTGGTTCAAAGACAGTACTCTGGGCCTCAGACTCAAACAGGTTATCAACCCTCATACCAAACGTAGCCTGCCTACCAGGCTCCGTATGGGACCCAGCAGTCACATGGCTACCAGCAACCCCAGGGGAAAAATCAGTATGCTCCTTACCAAAATTATCAGCAACCACAGGTCACTCCCTATCAAAATTATCAATATGGTCAACCTGGCGGGCAAGCTGCTAATTCATGGGGAGCTGGGGGGCAAACACAGGGACAGTCGTCCGCACATGGACAAAACTCCTACGGACAAACCCCCTATGCGCCAGGTCCTTTTGGACCAGGCCCATCGGGACAAAATTCCTACGCGCCCGGTCCTTTCGGGCCGGGTCCGTCCGGACAAAGTTCGTGGGGGCAACCCCAATCTGGGTGGAACCCTAATACCGCCTCGAACCCTCAGCCACAGATGTCCTTCAACCCGCAGCTACTATTTTTGGCTACGTTGGAACTACCCGATGTGTCCAAGTTAACAAACGATCCTATTTTGCATAACTCATATTGGCCACCGGTTCCGACCAAGATACCAGGTGACTGTCCAAAGTTCAACGGCAAAGCCGGAGAGGATCCTCAAGCCCACGTAATGACATATCACCTTTGGTGTTCATCTAACTCATGGCTTGATGATTCTATCCGACTGTGCCTCTTCGAGAGGACTCTCACTGGTTCGGCCGCAAAATGGTACATTGAACTTAATCGCGGCATGTTTTCAGACTTTAAGTCGTTGGCTATGGCCTTTCTTACTCATTTTCAGTTACCCATTCGGTACGAGACTGGGACCAATCTGCTCACGTCTCTGAAACAGGATACGGCAACGCACATCTCCGATCATATACATGAATGGAGAAGGCGCTGTCGTTTGATTAAATTTTGGATTCCCGATCAACTCCTGACTCACTGGTTTACCACGTCCTTTGTCCCTAAAATTGCCAAAGATATTGCAATGGGGGCGTGTGTAACTGAGGAGCAAGCGATTGTGCGAGCTCAATACCTCGACTTAGTGTATTCTCAGTCAGGTACTTTGTATGACTATTTGCCAGATGCCCCGAGGCCCGGAAAAACTAAAGCTCCACCAAAACCGTCTGTTGATGGGGTTATTGGCTCCGTGAATTCATCAAGTAAGAAATCGACCGCGAACTCTGGAAAGCAGAAACAAAACGCCTCTAATGAGAATGCTTCTTAGAGCCCATCCATTCCTGGGAATACTTCCGAGGTAAATGCCGTTCAGTCCACCGCGGCAGACAAATCCTCGAAAGGCAAAAAGAAAGGAAAGGCCAAAGAAAAATCCGGACAACCTAAGCAGAACCCTCCTAAACCTCCCTCAGAGGAAGGAGCCAAGCGGAAGCCTAAGTATCCTTGCCTCATTTGTGAGGAGGATCACTACACCAAGGACTGCCCCAGGCGATCCGAGGTTAGTCGGCTTTTGAAAGGTGCTTCAGGGTCCCCTGCCGTGCTTAAAGAGCCTTTCCCATCCCTGCAGACGCATCAGGTGGCAGACCCTTCTCAATCCTCTTCCTCGTTCGGTTCTCAAGTATTCATGGCGGGAACCATTCCCGTCCATATTACGACTCGAGCGAAAGATTATCCATCTTCAGTCGGGAAGGAGCCGGAGGTCCCCTCCAGCGCTCCCACGTCCAGTTCTGGCCCTCTTCACATTGAACGGCCCAGCACCGAGACGATCCCCCGACCCCCTCCCAAAGGTGTACTCAGGAAGTCATCTTATAACCCCAATGCTCGTGCCGCTCAGCATTATAGCATTGTCGAGGACTTAGCTCAGGCTCCGTCTGCTATGTCCGCGTTAGAAGTCCTCCAGAGCTGCCCCTCCCAGAGGAAGTCCCTGCTATCAGCGATTGGTGGCATCGACCCGGCAGATTCGGATTTAATTTCTTTTGACCTCGAAGGTTTCACGCAGAGATTGCCTCATCAGGTGGCTTTCCTTATACAAGTTCTCATCAAAGGCAAGACGATTCACCGTACTGTCATTGATGAAGGAGCCTCAACCTGCATCATGTCGGTTGCTTGTTGGAAGGCTATTGGTTCGCCTGCTCTGAGCCAGTCTCCCACCACCCTAGAGGCCTTCGACGGAAGAGAATCTCGTCCACATGGTATCCTCCCGCGTTTACCCATCTCTTTAGAAGGGAAAACTGTAGAAGTCGAGGTTGAAGTCGTTGACGCTAATCTCACTTACAACCTCCTCCTAGGACGAAGCTGGACTTATGCCATGCAAGCCGTGGCTTCCTCCTTATTCCGTGTCGTTCGTTTTCCCCATCAAGGAAAAATCGTCACGGTGGACCAGCTGTCCTTTTTTGCTTCCTCTTCTGAAGGGAATGTACCGTTCGTGGAGCATACCTCCAAATCGCTAGTGAGTGTGGGTGCCGGATTATTTAAAGATCCCTCTTTAATGGGAGTCTTTCCCCTCCCACCTCCAAATCTCGCCTCCGTTAACATGATCACAACCCATTCTGATCCATGGAATCTCCCTCCCGTGAATCAGGAAGACTCCTGGGGCGAGATGATGCCGGTGAGCCCCGCCGAGCTCAACTACATCGAGATAGTCGCTGCATCGGCTTCAACCCCTGAACCTGCTCTCCCAAGCAGCGTTCTCGGTTCACCTGACCCCTTCCCTTGGTTGGGAGAGACGGCCACTTCGGATCCCTTGAAGGAATCATTTCCCTCCGACGAGGCTATCATCGAGACTATGTCTCCCGAAGAGCTCCCTTGGTCATATCACCACCATCGCTCTTCGTTTCTCCCTCCTCACTCGGAAATGGCCTCGTGTCTCGGACGGTTTGCTTCATGTCTCCCACATATCCCTCTCCAAACGCCTATCCAGTTATATCAAGTGTCTTCGGAAGGGAACATGGGTAACATTACGCAGACTCTGGCTATCGACATCTCTGTCAAAACAGGGGTTGTCGAAAATATTTACATTGGAGTCACATGTACTCCTGAGGAAATTCAACTTTACACAGATCTATTTCGTGAATTTCGTGATGTTTTCGCATGGTCTTACGAGGAAATGCCCGGCATTGACCCCAGTATCGTGGAGCACGAAATCCCTACCTATCCTGGCGCTAAGCCTGTTCGTCAGCGTTTACGCCCAGTGCACCCTCGAAAGGCTGCAGCCATCAAGGCCGAAGTTGAAAAACTTCTTCGAGCTGGTTTCATTTATGCCATTCCCCTCACGGAATGGGTATCTAATATAGTTCCTGTCAATAAAAAACAGGGCACTATTCGGGTTTGTGTTGACTATCGCGATATCAACCGCGCCTGTCCAAAAGATAACTTTCCTACGCCTTTTATTGATCAGCTTATCGACGATTGCGCAGGAAGCGAAATTTATTCATTTATGGACGGCTTCTCTGGTTACAACCAGATCAACATAGCCCCCGCAGACCAGCACAAGACTGCTTTCATTTGTCCTTGGGGCACCTTCGCTTACAAGAAGCTACCTTTCGGTCTCAAAAATGCCGGCGCCACTTTCCAGCGTGCGATTTCGTATGCTTTCCATGATATCCGACACATCGTACAGCCTTACCTGGATGACCTACCCACTCATTCAGCTAAACGCCAAGACCATCCATCTCATTTACGCGAAATCTTCCTTCGCTGTCGACACTACCGTATTCGACTCAATCCGCACAAGTGTGTCTTCTGCGTGGAATCCGGCCGACTACTCGGGTTTATCGTCTCCCGGGAGGGCATCCGCCTGGATACCCTTAAGGTCGAGGCCATTTTGAATCTTCCTCCCCCTGCCACTCTACAACAGTTACAAAGCTTGCAGGGAAAAGCTAATTTTCTTAGACGATTCATCCCAAATTATGCCGAGGTGGCCAAGGGTTTCACGCGATTACTAAAGCGAGACACGCCCTTTCATTGGGACGCTATCGCTCAGCAGTCTTTTGAGCGTCTTAAAGACCTTCTGGTCTCAGCTCCGCTCGTAAGACCTCCGAATTACCACCGTGACTACACCCTTTATCTGGCCGCTGCCGATACCACCATCAGCATGGTTTTAGTGCAAGACGACGACGATGGCACGGAACACGTTGTATACTATCTTAGTCGCAACCTCCTGGATACGGAGACTCGCTATGCATATGTCGAGAAGTTGGCATTGGCTGCTGTCTGCGCCGTCCAACGTTTCCATCATTACATCTTGTTGCGCACGACGACCGTGATCTCTGACTGCAACCCCATGACCTATATTCTGTCACGTCAGTTGCTGGGGGGCAAATACTCGAAGTGGATCGTAATCCTCCAAGAGTTCGACTTGGAATTCACTGCCGCCAAGTCTAAGAAATCACTGGTCTTTGCCGAATTGCTCTGTTCCTTACCATCTCAATCTGCACCATCTCATTCAGAGGAGCAGATTCCGGATGAAACGCTCTTTCTCATCAGCACTCTCGACCCATGGTACGGGGACATCATTGTATATTTACAAACGTCTTCGTTTCGTCCCAATACATCGAAAGATGCTCGACGACGAATCCGTCACCAAGCTCAACCGTATCGCATTTTGGGCGACACCCTGTACCGCCTCGGCGTCGATTCTATTCTTCGCCGATGCTTAACCCTCGAGGAAGCTGAGCGAGTCTTGAATGACTGCCACTCCGGCGCTTGTGGCGGCCATATGTCCGGATACGCTACCGCTCAAAAGATCCTCCGCGCTGGTTATTTCTGGCCTTCTATATTCAAGGATTGCATCCTTGCTGTACGCGCATGCCATGAGTGCCAGGTTTACCACCGGAAGATGCGTGCACCTGTTGCACCACTGCACCCTGTCGTAACCATAGGTCCATTTGCCAAATGGGGCATCGATTATACGTCCTGTAACCCTCGTTCGGCCGGGGGGCACGGGTACATTATCGTTGCTGTGGATTATTTCACCAAGTGGGCCGAAGCGATGCCTACATTAAACGAAGACGGTCACACAGCGGCGCAGTTTTTATTTAATCATATCATCACTCGCTTCGGAGTCCCTCAGGCTATTGTTACAGATCACGGAAAGCATTTCCGAAATCATATGATGACAGAGTTAACGACCCAGCTAGGCTTGCGGCAAGATAGTTCGTCACCATACTATCCTCAATCTAACAGTCAAGTCGAAGCCGTGAACAAGTTTTGATCACCATGCTTCAACGCACCGTCAATATACACAAGTCGAACTGGCATCTAATGCTTTTCCCGGCCTTGTGGGCCTACCGGACTTCTGTGAAGGATGCCACCGGTTTCACCCCGTTTCAACTGGTCTATGGACTGGAGGCTACCCTTCCCGTCGAATGTGAGATTCCTTCATTAAAATTAGCTGTCGAGTTGCTTCCCAACACCACTCCAGTGGAGGAACGGCTTCTTTACCTAGAACGGTTAGACAAGACTCGTCGTTTGGCTTCTCTAGCTATCGAAGCACAGAAGAAGAGAGTCAAAGCTCACTTCGATCAGAATATTCATCCTCGTTCCTTTGTTGAGGGAGACTTAGTACTGCTCTACGATCAAGCTAAGGATAAGCTGGGGGCAGGAAAACTCGAATCCATGTGGTTAGGTCCCTACATCGTGAAACGTGTTTTACAAAAGGGCGCATATGAGTTGATTGATTATGAAGGAAATCCTCTTGACCAGCCCCGTAATGGACTGTATCTGAAGAAATACTATGCATAGCTGCTCACATTCACTTTGTATATATGTGTGTTTTTGAGTTTTTAGTGCATGAGTTTCTTTTTGCTTTGGTATGAAGGCGTGTTTTGCCTCTTATTATGCTTTCTCTTTCCTGCGCAGATGTCTCGTACCCCTTATGTTGGTTTCGCTGATGGTGCCTGCCGTAGCACTTGTAATTTGTCTTCGGCAGCGTGGGTGATCTACGATCCTCACGGAGAGTTGTTAGACCTTCAGGGTGTCTGCCTAGGTCGTACCACTAACAACGTTGCCGAGTACAGCGCTGTAATCGAATTACTTGCCGAAGCAGTTGATCTCGGCATCCGAGAGCTAGTGGTGAACCTGGACTCCCAGCTGGTTGTCCATCAACTCAACGGACGATATTCTGTCAGAGACCAGCGCATATTAAGGTTGTACCTATGTGTAAGATTGTTGGAGCGGAATTTTGATTACATTACTTATCAGCACATTCCGAGACGACTAAATACGTTGACTGATGCATTGGCAAATCATGTATTAGATAGACATTTGCGAAACAGATAAACATCATACAGGAAAGCACAGATAGCATAGTAAGACCATAAGCATGTGTAAATAAATCATTTCAAGCATAGTTTGCATGTATGTGCTTTTAAGCTTGCATTAAAAATATAAAATCCATGGGTCAAGTGTCGTGCAAATTCATACATAAGATCACAAATTGTACTGAATAAACGCTTAACATAAAGAACACATCATCACATGTAACAACGACTCATCCAAAAATCAGTATGTATATATATATATATATCGTGTGGCGCACTAAGGCGCTCAAAAATAGAAGTGCATGTCCCAAAATCTCAATACATCTGAGTCATATGTCTCAAAATAACAGTGGAAATAAAACCTGGGCAACTAGTCAGCTGGATGGTGCTCTCTGTAGTACACAGCTGCTCGTGCTACCCGCCGCAGAAGGCGGTGTACTCTGGGCTCCACCCCCACTGTGTGAATCTGATGCTCTACGGGGACCTCCTCGACCCCCTGGTAGTCTGGCACCCCCTCCAGCAACCCCTCAAGGTTGCGAGCCACAGTCTCCGATGTGTTGGCCCCTGGAGGGGCTAAGGCCAAAGCTCCGGCTCCCGGGCCCTCTCTCCGTGCCGTGACAGCCAGCCCAATCGGTCTAGTGGGCCCCACATCTGCATGACAAGACATTTATTAGGACATGTACATAAAAAATTAAAAAACAATACAAAACTCAAAAAGACAAAAAGTGTCATACCTGCATCGTCCCACTGTTCACCCGGAGGCAGTACCAAATCAGGATCATTACGGAAATCCATCCCCGCATATGGCCAATCCTGCACGAAGATCTCCTGCTGATCCAGCCAGTCTCTGAAAAATGCTCCCCAGCTATGTGGCCGGTCGCCACCCCCACGTGGCATGATACGAGCCCATCGTGAGGCCCTCGTCTCTCGAGGACCCCTGGGGGCATCCACAGCCATAGACTGCAGCCGCATGGCTGGTACTCGCTCCAGAATGAGCGGGACCAGGATCGATCCATAACCGAACTGCTTCGTCTCCCCGCGACGGCAGTTGCTCAATTGCCTCTTCATGTTGTTGGACACTGCCGTGCACCAATCAAACACGGTAGGCTCGAGGCACTCGAGAGCTAGTAGGAGATGGGTCTTGGACGCCTCAGGGTTCGCCATGCTACCCGCTGCCCGGGTCACCATGAACAGGATAGTGCGCAGCACTATGTCTCTCACTGAGGGGATCGAGCACTTCCCGCTCCGCGTTTTCACCGCCCCTGGGCAAACCTGAGCCATCAGGTCATCCAGAGTACCGCTGCTAGGTCGCTGCCCCTCCAAGATGGGCCTCGCACCTCGGCGCGACAACCCAGTCAAGAAAAAGATGTCCATGTGGTCAAACTCAATGTCATGACCACGGATGGTGAATTTTTGGTCCACCGGGTTCCATGCCCTGATCAGCAGCTCCAGAAGATCATGCTGGGCCCTCAAGCGCGGCGTGAGGAAGAATTTCATGAATCCGCAAGCCCGCATGGCGTTGCAGCAATTCACATCTCCCCAAGCAGCTACATCTTCTACATCGTGAACTCTCTCTTGCCATTGAAAGGCCATGATGTCCTGCACAAACCATAAAAACAAATTAGAAGTGCTTCCATGTAAAAATTCACGTTCATTTTCAAAAAACAAAATTTTTCCGCGCCAGCGCGGCTGTTTTTAAAACAGCCGCGCTGACAATGGCGGCTCTTTGTAAAAAATGCGAGGTCAGCGCGGAAGAACACGGCTTTTCCGCGCTGACCCGAAGTTGGCCACGTTTGTTCTTTTTCGGTCAGCGCGACCCCGTGGGCGATATCCGCGCTGACCGAGGGCACACCCATGCAAATAAAAAATGCCCAATTGGGCCAATTCGACCGTTAAAAACCTACTAAAATGAACCAGAATGCAGGGCAAGGGAACGAGAACCTACCTGGAAGAAGCGGATCTGAAAATGGTCTCCGTACGGGCTAGAAATCGCTCCGTCAACGTTTTGGCTCCTCCACGTTCTTCACGCTCCAAATAGTAAAATGGTAAAAATGACTTATTACTCCCCCCTATTTATAGTAAAAACTCCTAAATTGCCATATTTTTTGGGTTTTTACCATTTTTAACCATAAAACTAGCCCTGATTTTGTTTTAAGCATGTTTTAATGTGTTTTTTACGTATATCGAATGGATTTATGTGGGTAGTGCCCTTGTGCAGGTACAGGTATAGCAGCTTGGTCATGCCGGTCCACAATTCATGTGATCCCCAAAAGTGTCGTCTCTAAGCTCTTTTCCGACGTTAAACAAGAGAAGATAGCCGAGCTTCCTTTCAGCTCGTTAAAAGGAATGAAAGGCGGTCGTTTTTAAGCTCTTTTTCCGACCGTTAAACCAAAAAGATCGCCGGGTGTTTGTCGTTTCGCGCTCGATATTGGCTCTAAAACGACGTGTTTTCGACCGCTTTTTTACTTTTTCAGGTCGGAGACACTATTCATGAAAAGTACTCCTCGGTTGTAATGGCCGGGCGGTTCTTTCGAGCATAGTTTTATACTTTTTCGGGCTCGAGAGACACAACTGTACGAAAAAGGACCCCCCTGGAGTCTCCTTTTCCGCATTCTTTTCAGACTCTCGAAACAAGAAAAGAAGCCGAGTTTCTCCTTTGTCAGGCTCGTTAAACACTCAATGACATCGGATATTGTCAACATGACACGCATCAAGCATATGTTATCCCTGTCAAGCTTGTCATCCAAAAATAATCGGGGTACCTGCCTGCAAAGGTGGGGAAAATGGAACTATGATTACGGTCGTCTCGGCAGTACGTCGCTCTTGAACATGGCACTCCGCTGTTTCGTGTCTGGGTGGGGTCATCTCATCTTGTTTTCACTAGCCTCCATGGGTTTGGGATATCCTATTTGACCTCTCATCTGTTCATTGCCATTACCATCTTATCCGCTGCTCATTTGATGTCAAGTACTGCCAAATCCGTCACAGTGCCGTTATATGTTCAAGAGAAGTTGTCCTCTGCCACAATGCAACCTCGTTCGCTATCTCATCACAAATTATTATACCTCTGTCTCGTGTCGATGATGTGGGAATCATCATGGCCCACCTTCGATCAAGGTCCTTTCTCGTCGACTTCAACTCATTATCCGAGAAAGTGACTTAGAGACTCCTTCCAGGTGCCTTGGAGCCTGCATGCCTCAATGGCAGGTTCTTCGTGTTCGACGCAAGGTTCACATCATTGACCTTCGATCGAATGATTCCGTGGGTGTTCGACACCAACTCATTGATTCACACGCCACGGATTGTACCTATAGTACCTTGAGGGCCATTGTCATTATTGGTGGTGCCTCTCGTGTCTGTTAACAGTTTTCATCATTGACTGGTAATCAGACGATGTTCATGCATGTTCGACTTCAACCCATGTATTCACATGCTTGGACTTGTACTCTGTTCGGGTCGAGATGGAGCGCAAGACCCTGGATCCTTGCTCACTATGGTCCAGGTTGCGATTTTGTAGATAATCATTACATGACTCATTGATGGATGGCTGTGCCCATACCTGAGTCTTCATGGATGGCTGCGACCATACCTTATCATTATTATGGTCTCTTTAGCTGGGTGGCTGCGTCCATACCATAGACCATTCTCACATGTCTTTTGGATGGCTGCGCCCATGTCTAGACTGCATGTACTTGATTGTTAGAGATTTTCGGTACTTCCTGGTGGTGTTCCAGTTCGGCGTGTGTTGTAAAGCATTTCACCCCTCCCACTCTCTCGGTCTTCATGCTTTAGGGGGCATCTGTTACACAGTAATTTATCACTGCCTTCCTGTCAGTCACCCTGCTGTGCCCAGAATTCACAATCACTAAGTGCTTGATCCCTGAACTAGCTTAAAAACCCATTTTTCCAAAGTTTTGGTCATCAGCGCGTCTGTTCCTAAAATAACCGCGATGACAGGCGCCTTCCAGTGTATGCTGTGCGCTGCCATCGCGGAAGAACATCCCTTTTCCGCGATGATACACAGCGCGCCTTTCCCGTGTTCTTCCGCGCTGACATGGCTTTTTCAGTTATTGATATGCGCTGCCAGCGCGGCAGTCTCCCTATAATCCGCGCTGATCCAGTTTGGGCGAATTTGTTCAAACAACCAGCCTTCCAGATCTTTCCAGGCTTGGTTGTTAGCTTTGTGAATGTCGACTCCCTTCTATGGCATGTCTGTTCGACCATTTCCAACAACTTCCCTTGAAGATAAGCTCATCCTTCCACCTTTTTAGGAGACTCCTTCTCCTATATAAACTCTCACCATTACCATGAGCAGCTAGTTAGACTTAGCTTGGAATAGCTTGGATTGTACAGAGCTTGTAGTGCTCAGATTGCTGCTATAGGTTTGGTGTGCTAGGTGTGGAAGTGATTGATTGCTTAGGGAAGGTTGTTTGTGACATTTGTGTGTGAGAGAGAGAGTTGTTTGTCTTGGGAGAACCATCCTCAAAGGTGAATGCTTGAGATACATGCTGACTGATCCCTCCTGAGAAGGTTATCGACGTCAGAACATTTGGTTGTATTCTTCTCTATTCTGATTAATAATAGATGACTGCTATTATTGTTCCATTCTCGTTTGTCTATGCAATGGGTAAATGTGAATTATGTCTTTTCTGACTGACATATGGTTACTTTTACTAGATTTCACGCTTGCGTTTGCTTTCTCTTCGTGTGTGCAGGTGTCCGTTTGCGGGGATCGTGGAGGACTGTGACCAGCTGAAGTGAAGGAGCGAAGGCAACATCTCTTCGTCAAACGACAGCGCAGGAATCCAAGTAGGTGCTCTTTACTTCTTGTTTAATTGTAACTAGGAGCATGCGTGGCAGCATTGTGTGATTGTTGCTAGACCCCTGCTGGGCTAGTAGGGATCGCCTCTATCCGTAGAGGGGATTTACCTCTCCAACAGTGGGGTCTCCCTATATACGCGACGGTACGTGGGAGCACAGTCCGT
Source organism: Pinus tabuliformis (assembly GCA_031772625.1). Classification (NCBI taxonomy): domain Eukaryota; kingdom Viridiplantae; phylum Streptophyta; class Pinopsida; order Pinales; family Pinaceae; genus Pinus; species Pinus tabuliformis. The sequence continues at coordinate 519,263,806 of CM062806.1, read as the reverse complement.
GTTAGACCACTATCGAGTCACAGAAGGAGGAATCACCCAACCGTAATGTGAAACAACAGTGACTATGTTTAAAGATGCCGGAACACGTCTCTAACCTAGACCTCTAGATGTTTGCGTTTAGTTCCAATGCGTTTTTAGATTCATTCGGTTCATTTTATAGTTGATCTTGAGATTAAGTTTCGATTTCAGGTCCTATCGTATGTTCTCTCACAATTACCTAGACGCGAACTACATGCCAAAGAGAATCATTTTGTTCGATGAATTCTAGTTATGGAAGGGTAGAGAGATTTCAATCAAACAAAACGAACACAATCAATCAAACAGCCTAATGCAACTAAAAGCGAGGAAAGGAAACTTTTTCTTTTGAAAATGCAAATCAATGAAACATTCTTTTCCTTTTCAATTTTTAAAAGCAAAGCCACTAGTTTGATTTTCCTTCAGTGACACAAAGCATCTAAAATAATTTGGAGGAACTAGAACACCAAGAAAAATGCAATTGCCTAATGAAAGCACACAAAGTTCCCAAAACACTCAACAAAGATTTCCAAATCGACGAGAAAATCAAGTTCCGCACGAGCTATGTGATCTAGGCTCGGCAAGACAAGCAAGGATTGAAACAAGGGGGGAAGCGAGAAATTGCACGGAAACACAACCAAAGACACTCCAACAATCACTGAACAAGTGCACTCAACAAATCCGAAGTTGGCTGGTCAAATGAGAAAACAAAATCCCTACAGAAGGCTTGACACACACACGGCCACTAGATACCCTAGGGCTAGAGTGCAGAATCAACAGAAAAGGGCAAACACCCGAAGGATGAGAGTTACAACCAGTCAATTAGAGACTCAAAACCATTCAGCAATCGAAAAAGTGACGGTGTAAACACAAACCAAGCAGCGAAAGCAAAAGGGAAGGTATTCGCAAAACCAAAAACTAAGCAAAAACGGAACCCTTATGGATCCAGACTCCGCAATCAAGTAGCTCAGAGTTCAGACAGTGCAAAGCAAGTCACAAAACAAGTGGAGAGAAAAAGGGATAGTCAAAGCAAGAGGTTCAGGAGGCCAATTTGGTCAAAAATGAACTTTACAGGACCAGCGCGGGTGGCCTTCAGCAACTCGGCGCTGACAGGAGGAGGCCTGTAGCAACTTTGCGACGTCAGCGCGGAAGGACAAGGATAAAGCGCGCTGTCTCAGAAAAACGAGGTCAGCGCGGAAAGAAACCACATAGACGCGATGACACAGATCACAAAGAAGCGGGGTCACGATGCCAGCGCGGAAGGACACGAATAAAGCGCGCTGTCTCTGAAAACGAGGTCAGCGCGACTGTTCTGAATTAAAACGTGCTGAGGATGAAAAACAAGCAAAGCCAAAGCAAAAACTTCTCAAACCAAAGGCAAGAGCCTTCTAACCATCAAGACACTTCCCAGATGTACCCAGAAAGTTTATAAGCAGAGAGACAATCCCAGAATCTCGGAAAAAAAAAAAGAGACCAATCAAAATCAAACACAAAAGTGGACTCAAGAGACAAAAAGTCCCTCCCCAGCAGAGTCGCCAAATTGTTGGAGAGGTAAATCCCCTTTACGGATAGAGGCGATCCCTACTAGCCCAGCAAGGGTCTAGTAACAATCAAACAATGCTGCTATGCATGTTCCTAATTACAGTTAAACAAGAGGTAAAGAGCACCCACTTGGATTCCCGTGCTGTCGTTTGACGAAGAGATCCTGCCTTCGCTCCTTCGCTTCAGCTGGTCACGATCCCTCGCGATCTCCGCGAACAGACACCTGCACACACAAAGGGGAAACAAACACAAGCGTGAAATCTAATAAAAGCAACCATACATCGGTCAGAAAAGATGTAATTCACATTTAACCATTGCAAGTACAAATGAGAATGGAACAATAATAGCAGTCATCTATTATTAATCAGGATAGAGAAGAGTACAACCAAATGTTCTGACGTCGGTAACCTTCTCAGGAGGGGCCGGTCAGCATGTATCTCAAGCATTCACCGTTGAGGATGATTCTCCCAAGACAAAGAACTCTCTCTCACACACAAGAAACTCAAAACAACCTTCCCTTCTCCCAAGACAAACAACTCTCTCTCACACACAAGCAACTCAAAACAACCTTCCCTAAGCAATCAATCACTTCCACACCTAGCACACCAAATATCTATAGTAGCAGCAATCTGAACACTATAAGCTCTATACAATCCAAGCTATGTCTAACTAGCTGCTCATGGTAATGGTGGAAGTTTATATAGGAGAAGGAGCCTCCTAAAAGGGTGGAAGGATGAGCTTATCCTTGAGGGAAATGGTTGCAAAGGGTCGAACAAACATGCCATAGAAGGGAGTCGACATTCACAAAGCTAACAACCAAGCCTGGAGTTATCTGGAAGGCTGGTTGTTTGAATAAATTTGCCCAAACTCGATCAGCGCGGATTATGAGGCAACTGTCGCGCTGTCGCCGCGCCTCAATAACTGGGACAGTCATGTCAGCTCGGAAGTACACGGGAAAGGCGCGCTGTCGACCAGTGCGGAAAAGTGATGTCCTTCCGTGCTGGCAGCGCACGGAATACATTGTGGGGCAGCAGTCATCACGGTTATTTAGGTAACAGACGCACTGATGAACAAAACTTTAGAAAAATGGGTTTTGGGCCAGTTCAGGAAGCATGAACTTAGTGATTGGCATAGCAGGGTGACTGACAGGAAGGCGGTGACAAATTACTGTGTAACACCAGGTATAAAGTACAATTTCAAGGCTGCCCCTCCTCTCCTCCATCTCTGCTTTTCTTTGGGTGCTCACAGCTACTTGTCGTCTTGCTAGTCTATTGTTAACGATACTTGTCTTCTCGTTATTTTTAACAGGTCTTATGCGGTACTTGTCTTCCTGTCAGCCTAACTTTTGATAGCTCTTTTGCAAGATCGCAAGAGAACAGCTACTTGCGACAAGAGAGCAACTACTTGCGACAAGAGAAGAACACTACTCAAAGACAAAACATTAATTTTATTGAGGGAGGCTTGCCTCTTTCTAGTTACCCAAAGATTGTTTTGTTAACACCATCAAACGAAAACATCTCCTCGGCACTGTCTACCGAAGTAGACAATTGTGAATGACCTTTGTCAAACAAGTAACCTTAACAAAAGAATCCTGTTCCATAACAACCCCTCTTCCATCCACGGACGGGGTACGGACTAGTCATATTCTTTCGCGGAAATTCTACCCTATACCCAAGGTTTCCTCTGCCCGAAGCAGACCAGGATGCATGCCCCTTGGGTTCCAGTCCCATCTTTCTGAATCACTCGCACTCATCGGGAAGGAGGACTGGGGGTGGAGACATTTCTTGATTGAATCGACCATTCAGGGTTGGTATTTGACTATTTGCGATGCGTGATCCCGGAAATGAAAGTTGGTCTACGAGCTTGACCATCCTTCCTTCGTGTGGAAAACACATTACTCTAAAGAGTGAGGAGACTATAGCTCCCATGCAATATATATAGTCTCGTCCAAGGAGTAGGTTATAATCCAAGGGTCCTTGAACGACCATCACGTTCATTTGAACGGTCTTCCCTTTCAATGTAACAGGCACATTGGGGAGGATCCCTAATGGTTGACTGGTTCCTTTATCAAAACCCGAGAGATTTCTTATCTCAGACAAAAGCTCCGGGGAACCCAGTGCTTTCCAAGAAATAGAGGAAAGGATACTCACAGATGCCCCTTCATCAATGATAGTTCCAGCCATTACCATTCTGTAAATTTGGACTATGATTCTGAATGGTACACTGGCTGGTAACCGGGGTCTGCCTAGTTGGTTCCAATCAAAGGACACAACCAGGTTGCTTGGTGGTGGAACCGAATACACAGCCGGATATGACCTTGACGATGTTCCTTCCTGTGATAAAGGAATGGGCGCATTGCCCTGATGCTCATCAGAGTCGGTGTTGATGAAAAGAATCTGGATGGTGTCATCCTTACTCTCTTCAGTGAGGGTGTCATTTGAAGATGAGACCTCTGAAGGCGGAACCGGGTCAACTACCGTATCGACCTTTAGACTTTCGTCTGGTCTGGATTCAGTAGGTTCATTTTTAATGACTGACGCTTCAGCCGACCACTTGAGCAGGCCAGCTGTATTTTCAACCAACAAAGGACTTGGCACGAGTTTTTTGTATCCAGGAGGAAGTCTCAACGGTGAAACCGGGCGATCTTCCAAAACTCTCTTCGCTTCGTCTAAGAAGGGACAACGGTGGATGGCGTGATCACCTTCACACAGTCTACAGGGGGATCTTGATCCCCCTCTTTGTCTTGAACCTTCACTTTCGCTGGTTGACGGTAAGCAATCAACATGGCTATCAGAGGTTGATGCTCCCGAATTGTGCAAACGAGGGGACCAGTCCCTTAGTATCCGGGGAATACAGGGATAATCTCTATGGAAGTGCTCTCCTCTACATATGACACATGGAGATTTAGGCCCGGTCTGTGCTGTGTGTGGATTTTTGTTAGATGTCTTTTGCTTGCCCCCAGTCACCTTAGGCTCCTTCTTCTTCTTGTTTTCCTTCTTCTTCTTCTCCTTCTTCTCCATGGGAGCTTGGCTTTTGCCGGCTCTACCTTGCGAAGATGAAGGATTAGAGGAAGAGTTATAGGAAGTAGAAGGCTGGTGGGCAGCTCTAGACTGATCTAACTGTTGACTCGACTGTTCAGGAACCATGGTGTTCTGAACTACATTGGTTGAGAATAGCCAAATAGGCAGGCCAATTGTCAGTCCTGGAAGCGACAATGTGGCCATGTGGGGCGCACCAACTTCTCCCCAAGAGGAGAAAGGACTAGGATTTCCATCCTGTGGAATTCCTTGGTTGGGGCGTTCCATGTTCTCAACCTAAAGATCAACACAGGAATAGGAGGTGATTATGTTCCGTTTAAAATAAATTTTATAACAACGCTTTAGACACAACTTGCTTTTTCACTTTTTAAGAGTCGAGAAAAAGCTAAAGATGACTCTAGTCTCCTTCGATGTTTTAACGAGCCCGAAGTGACAAATGCTCAGATGGACTTTTTCAGTTATAGAGTTTGAAAAAGGCCAAAAGAAACTGCTCTTGAGTTCTAGGCAGAGGGTGTGCCAAACTTTTCACAAAACCACAGAATATGTTTTACGGTACGAGTGGTCAATCTTCGTGAATGCTGTGTTCACTGCATTGCGATCAGTAGGGCGGCTGACATGGTTTCCTATGGATAAAGGCTTTGTTCCTATAGGGGTCTCCCAATATATACGCGACGGTACGTGGGAGCACAAGTCCGTATTGATACTTATCGCTTCACCGTGGAGGAATCACCCAACCACTCAACGCTAAGATATCACGTTTAACGACGCCGGAACACGTCTATAGCTTAGACCTCTATGTGTTTGCGTTATGTTTCAATGCATTGTTATGTAAATTCAATTTATTTTAAGGTTGATCTTGTTTAGTAGTTTGCCTTTATGGATCACCACGAGATGTATGATAACACTCCTAAATGCAGTCTAAGATGATAAGCAAGCTTTTCAATCTTTCAACTTTGAAAATCTTAAATACTGAGGGAAAAGAAAGACAACATCTTTTCACACAGATCATAGAGCACACACTAATGCACTTTTCCCTAAATCAACATGCAAACTGTCATAATGCATATGCACAATGCAAGTATTTCTTTTCTCTTTCTTAATGTTTGTGCGATACAAAAAGAAAGCTGTTGTATAACTTTGAATTCAATTTCAAGTGAAAGCAAACAAGCTTGTCCAAAATCAAAAGACACCTTAAGATTTACTTGTTTCGACACTAGAAATATATAAATTCAAACCATATGACGAAAGCAAAAGCTTAATCAGCTATGAACAACAAAAAAACTAACTCTTAAGATCAAAACGACACTTTACACAGGTCTAGATCTAAGAGGCCACAACAAGACTAGATCACTTTCGTTATGGGAAACTGTAAATGATACAAGAAATACACAAAGAACAAACACAGTTTCTTTATACAACCGAGGCGGAATAGTGGCAAGGAAATTTGGTTTCAGATAGGTACATTGACTGGTAACAGGCTGCAAAAACAAGAGTGAAAACAGGGCAATAAACAGGAGGGAACCCCAGTGGCACTAGGAAAAACTGGTTGAGCGCAGGTAGTACACTGGCAGTTTGACCTTCAGCGCAGGTAGCCCCTTCGGGAACTACGCTGAAATGCAGACTGCCTTCACAGTGCCTGCACTGAAGAGATAAACTTTCGTTTTTCTCAGTTTCCGGGTCACAGATTGCTAAAAAATTCACAGTTTTTGGCCAAATCAGAAGCTATCAGTCAAGTACACACTAAGGGATGAAAAGGAGGATGAAAAGCTATCACTAAGAGCTATTCAGAGTCCTTGTGGATCAGCTCTTCAAATCATAAACATGCCCAGAAACTGAGCTAGAGTAGCTGCCCTCTACTTTGCATTTGAAATATCCAAATGCAGTTCGATTCGGTACTCCCTGTGTTTATGAAATGAATAGCAAAAACACAAACAACCAACAAGATACGATCCCCAGCGGAGTTGCCAATTTGTTGTTGGGAAAAGTATCCAATACGGAATGACCCTATCCCACTCTAAGGGTGATAGTACCTCAGCAACAATCAAAGCAAAGCTATTCAAGATTACTTCTTTATGAGATGTAAGAGAGGGGAGAAATAGATCCACTAACCGTTATCTTCCGCTAATGATTGATCCAATCTTCTCTCTTTGCTGCTTGCTTCCAGCTCCTTGCTCTTTCACTGGCCTAGCTACACCAAGATCCTGCAAAATAACAAGAAAAGGAAACTACAAGAAGCATACATTCATAACTGATTCAAGGATTAGAATAAATCAAATATACAAGTATCAATACGCCATTGAGACACATGCATATAGAAGAACCTCAAATGCTTTATTAATGGAAGAAGTAAAGTTCTGATAGTGTTACAACCATAAGAGGCCCAATCCAGCAACACCTCCCAGCAGAAAGAAATCTCCTCTTCACCTCTTTCAAGCAAATCACCGAATAGTTCTATACTCAAACCAACAACACTTCCTTACATTCACAAGATTCCAGCCTCCTTAGACCTCATGAGAGAGCTCTATATATAGGAGTTTTGGAGAAAGGATGAGTCAGCTTAAGCTTGGCATGGAGCTGACTAGTGTCCTCTCCCACTTCAGTTATTCTTCAGTTCTTGAGTCCACTTGGAGTTTCTTGCTTCCACTTGGAGATCTAGATCCTCTTACTCATCACAAGGCGAATTCCTTGATCCAAGTGTCATTTTGGAAGCTTCCTGGGCATTTGACACCTTACAGAATGACTGTGCCACTTGGCCAATCTCGCCCAGCGCAGGTAACCTTCTTTAGAGTTGACATTCAGCGCAGGTACAAAGTGGAGCAGTTGACATTCAGCGCAGATGCTCAGTGGAGCAGTTGACATGATCCAGAATTAGCTTGTTTTTTAGTGTTTTCAGGTGGAGAACTGATATTTAGTGCTGTGGTTTGCTGACCTTGTTCCTCTAGGGGTAGGAACAACATGTTTAGGGACTTTGGATCCCTCAGATTATTGACATTTCATGCTTCATGCTGTAAGGCACAAAAATGTCTATAACACCTAGAATTGCCTCCCTTTAGCTTGAGGTCAATCTAGGTGATAACAGGAAGACTGAAATGTAAGCAAACCAAGGAAATCCTAGTTAACAACTAATCCTAATTTTGCAGAAAGCACTATGAAAACCATGAAAAGAATGCCATTACCTACTCAAGGAAGTAAACAAAATATACCTAAGCTATTTGTGGAAGTAAACGAGCAAAAAGCATCGTTTTGGATTTTTATGTATTTTTATGTGAATGTGTCATACTGTCAGGCGGAAAGAGTTTATTGTGCGGACACAACCAACCTCCCTAGGAGCCTAAGACTCTCTAGTGACAAACAAGACAAACAAGAGCAATCCTTCTCTAAACATGCATTTACTATATAAGAAATCAAGTGTTTAGATCCTACCTGTAATCCAACGCTGTTGTAGCAGTCCAGCTCCGCTGATCCGGATGAGCTCCTCCTTCACTTTGAAACCTGCATACACTAACAATCAAACAATTAAATAGCACTTGATAATCTCATAGAATAAAACATATTTAACACATAGACCAAGGAGTACATGAAACAACTCATAAATAACAAGTTATTGAGAAGAATGGACTCATTTGCATTAATAGGTAACAAAAGGAACAAATACAACCTGAGCCTTGGTGTTGTGCAAGTCCCTCCCAGGGTCCATCAAGAGTTCTCCTTTACCTTGACAAAGCTCACCCACTTACAAATAGAACAAGCAAAGATGGAAATCTCTCCTCACAAGCTTCTAAATGGGAGTCCTAATTCCAGCAGCATCTACCCTTAGAAATGTATAGCTTCCAACCTCTCCTCTTTCTGGCCCAATGCCTGTATTTATAGTGCTCAAGAGGAAGTTATTCAGGTCCACCATCAATGGGATAATCCCCTATTTGGATGGGATAGCTCCCTTATTGATGGGATAAGTTCCTCTTTGGTAGGGGTACATGAACCATCTGGAGGCGCTCAATACACATCGAACAACCTTCTAGAATGCTCTAGAAATGACCACAAGTAACTTTTTAAAGATGAAACTTGCGCATTTTGACCTTTACAGGGGGACACACCTGCCCCTTTACATACAGAGCGTCCAAGGACGCAGCTTTTGTGAACATTGGGTGCGTACCTGCAGGTAAGGTTGAGAGAACCTGCGTACCCAGAGATAAATACATTTATAAAGACTTTCTCTCTTTTTGGAGTTTGACATGGAGAGCAAAGGCATAAGACTTGCCTAAGAGGATAGCATGACTATTGATAGAGCCATACTAACTGTAAATAGCCATGGTGACATTTTTTAGTGTAACAGATTGCCCCCTAAAGTGCGAAGCCTGTAATAGATTAGGGTTTTGTATTATCTAGGAAGGGTGAAGCGCTTTATCATTTCAAGGATTATCTCGTGGAGAGCCTGGTCAGAACCTGCAATTTTCAACACAAAATACATGTATAAGATTATATCATCACTGAGGTAGGCATTCCCATACTCAGATCAAAACTTTAACTAACAGACTAACTACTCTGATACAGGAATGATCTTGTAGTACATCATAATCACAGACTTTTGTAGACACAATATGGGCACAGCCATCTGTTTATGATTAGTCTACTTAGATAATGAATACAAAACTCCTCGCAGCCTGGATGGTGGAAACTAGATCCAGGGTCTTCATTTCTACTTCCCGAATTGGTACGATTCTAGCCATGCGAATAAATGAGTTGATGTCGAACATGGTAGAAACCACTTGATTACTAGTCGATGATGTAAACTGTTAACAAGTGTGAGAGAGACCACCAGTAATTTCAATGGTTCTCAAAGTACCTAGTACAATCCATGAGATGTGAATGAATGAGTTGATGTCGAACATTTCACGGAATCCTTCGATCGAAAGTCAATGATGTAAACTGACGTCAAAGGCGAGAAACCTGCCATTGATGCATGCAGACTTCAAGGTACTGACGATTTCTAAGTCATCTCTCTATATAATGTGTTGATGTCGATAGAAAGCGACCCGTTGCAGGCAATCCCACAACACGAAATCATTGTTCAAGTTGAAGAAATGTTGCTGTAAGGACTGACTCAGGGATGGTCAAATGGATGACAAGTATTTTGCAGATGAAATTTTTACTTGCAGACCTCTTGAACACATAACGACACGACAGATGGTTTGGTGATGAATGACTCAAAGTTAATCCCCGGAACCCGGCTGAAGTCTTTCAAAGTGGTTTGATCAACTGTGAGGTAAAGGATTTCCCAACCCAGGTGAATGAAAAGTGTCGTGTTCAAGAGTGGTAATAAAGTTTCTTCTGAGACAAAAGATAACAAATAGGCTCATTCTTCTCTCTTTTCCCCCACCATTTCTGGCAAGTACCTCTTTATTTTTAACAAGCTTGAGGAGGATAACATATGCTTGATTATAAGCTCATCCTTCGGATGAGTCCAACCTAGTTTTGATTCGAACCCTAGGAAGGAATGGTTCGTTCCTGTTTGTAATTGAACAAGTCCTTTACTGTGAAATTTTAACGAGTCCAGTATAGGAGAAACTCGGCGTTTTTCAATTTTAGAGAGTCTGAAAAACTTAAGAAGACTCCAGGTTGAACTTTTTCGTAGATTTGTGTCCCCCAAGCCCGAAAAAGTATAAAATAATACCTGGGAGAACCGCTTGATCTTGCAACCAAGGAGTACTTTCATAATTAGTGTCTCTGACCTGAAAAGTAAAAAGCGATCAAGGACACGTCGTTTTATTTCCGTATCGAGTTTGAAACGAAAAAAACCCGGCAATCTTTTCCTGATTTTACGGTCAGAAAAGAGCTATAAGGGGACCGTCTTTTAATTCCATTTTAACGAGTGTAAAAGAAACGCTCGGCAATCTTTTCATATTTTAGGAGTTAGAAAAGGGCTTAAAAGAGAACTCCAAGGTTTCACTTTTTCGTAAGTTTTAACGAGTTCGAAAAAGGGATAAAAATGTACTCATGGTTTTCACTTTTTTGTAAATTTTAATGAGTTTGAAAAAGGGATAAAAATGTACTCATATGGCCGAATTTCAATTTAATTTACGAGTAGGAGAAGACGGAAAGAACTCGGCATTTTCATTTGTTTTATGAGAATGAAAAATAGCAAAATAATCTCGGAATTTTCATGAGTTTAACGAGTCTTGAAAATAACTGAAATTGACTCGAGATAGGTTTCATTTTTACAAAAGCTTGAAACAGAGAAAAACTATGCTTCAAAGTAGTTTCATTTTTACACACGCTTGAAACAGAGAGAAAACTGTGCTTGATGCCCCCTAAGCGTAACTACTAGAGCGCATGCCCCCCAGCTTCATTTTATTCAACCAGTTGGATGAAATGAAGGTTGAGTTACGAGATCATTTGAAAGACTCGACCTAAAACTGTAAGAAAATTATGCAAAAAACTGAAATAACTAACCTAAATACTTAACATTTATGAGATCTAGTCAATCTCTTGACTCAATTAGAGGAGGATTTGTTTCATTTTTTAACGAGCTTGACACAGGAAAAGAACTATGCTCGGATTCAGTTTCATGTTTACGCAAGCTTGAAATGAAAAACTATGCTTGTTATAAGTTCACATGCCCCCAGCATAAAGATGCAAACCAAGGTACATGCCCCCCAAGCTTCATTGCATTCAATGAGGTGGATGGAATGAAGCTTTACTTTCAAGATCTTGGAAAGACTTGAGGGAGATGTTTCATTTTTTAGTGAGGTTGACACAGGAAAAGAACTATCCTCAAAACCCTTGTTTCATTTGTTAAACGAGCTTGACACAAGATAAGGAACTATGCTCATAACTACTCTCTACAGTCTACCTAACAAAAAACTTTACTCTAAAAACCTTGATTCATTTTTTAACGAGCTTGACACAAGACAAGGAACTATGCTCTAAAATCCTTGATTCATTTTTTAACGAGCTTGACACAAGACAAGGAACTATGCTCAAAAAGTTCGCATGCCCCCCGCATAACGATGAAAAGCGAGGTACATGCCCCCTAGGCTTCATTGCATTCAACCAGATGGATGGAATGAAGGTTTAATTTCAATATTTGACTTGAAAAGGGAGTTGTTTCATTTTTAAGGAGGTTGACACAAGAAAAGAACTATCCTCATACCTGATTCATTTTTTAACGAGGTTGACTAAGTAACAGGAACTATCCTCAAACCTGATTCATTTTTTAACGAGGTTGACTCAGTAACAGGAACTATCCTCTAACCTGATTCATTTTTTAACGAGGTTGACTCAGTAACAGGAACTATCCTCAAACCCTACTTGCTACAATCTACCTACATATCCTAAAATCTACCTGATTCATTTTTTAATGAGGTTGACTCAGTAAAAGAACTATCCTCATACTAGCCTGTTTCATTTTTTAACGAGGTTGATACAGGAAAAAACTATCCTCGTACCTAATTCATTTTTTAATGAGGTTGACTCAGGAAAAGAACTATCCTCATGCCTGATTCATTTTTTAACAGGTTGACTCAATAAAAGGAACTATCCTCAAACCTGATTCATTTTTTAACGAGGTTGACTCAGTAACAGGAACTATCCTCTAACCTGATTCATTTTTTAACGAGGTTGACTCAGTAACAGGAACTATCCTCAAACCCTACTTGCTACAATCTACCTACATATCCTAAAATCTACCTGATTCATTTTTTAATGAGTTTGACTCAGTAAAAGAACTATCCTCATACTAGCCTGTTTCATTTTTTAACGAGGTTGATACAGGAAAAAATTATCCTCGTACCTAATTCATTTTTTAACGAGGTTGACTCAGGAAAAGAACTATCCTCATGCTAGCCTGTTTCATTTTTTAACGAGGTTGATACAGGAAAAAACTATCCTCGTACTCACTGATTCATTTTTTAGTGAGGTTGACACAGTAAAAGGAACTTTCCTCACACACACTGATTCATTTTTTAACGAGGTTGACACAGTAAAAGGAACTTTCCTCGATGCAGCCTGTTTCATTTTTTAACGAGGTTGGTACAGGAAAAAACTATCCTCGCACACACTGATCATGGCTTCCAACTGGAAGAAAGACATGTCAATGGACACACCTTGATCATGGCTTCCAAGAGGTCTTCATCAGAAGGAAGAATAGTTCTCTCGAAGGAACACATGTCAAGGGACTCAAAAGGGATAAGAACATCGCGTTCAGGTAATCCCATAGATTTTTCCATGTCAATTACCGGATCTAAATCAAAGGAAGATGAGCAAACAGTGAGAGGCTCACTTACATCGGTAACTGAAAACATGGGACCAGTTGCCACATAATTAACTCGTGGCAGGGTAGATACCACTTTAGAATCAGGAACATTTAGGGGTGTCATATTATTGGTAGTTGAAACAAGACTAGGGAACGAAAGCTGGTCTACAGTCACAATACTACCATTGTGAGGGAAAGACATCACGCGAAAGAGTGTCGATACGACAGCTTTAATTGCATAAACATAGTCTCGCCCAAGGAGTAAATTGAAATCCAAGGGACCTCGAACTACCATAAGATCAATACAGACAGTTTTACCTTCCAAGGTAATTGAAAACTTAGGAAGGATCCCTAAAGGTTCACTAATGGTTCTGTTAAAAGCTTTCAGATTCTGCGTAATAGGCACAAGCTGAGGGGAACCCAAAGCTTTCCAAACAGTTGAGGATAAAATACTAACAGAAGCACCTTCATCTACCTGTGTACGATGTATGTCCCTACCACCAGCCTTGACAATGATTTGGAAAGGGATGCAGGAAGGAAGACGAGGTTCTGTCAATCTGTTCCAATTAAAGGAAAAGACCTCAGTACTTGGAGGGGGTTCTGTAGAAACAGGTGAAATGCCCCCCGGCATAGAAGAATCCGATGTAACAAGAAGAACCTGAGCAGTATGAAGTTCACTCTCTAAAGGGAAAGTGGGATCGACCGAGTGTGAAATTGAATCGACCACTTGATCAACTAATGGATCATCAACCTAAGTGACATGAGTTTCACTCTCCAATGGAAGAGTGTGATCGACTGTACTTGAAATTAGATCAATCACTCCTTCAGTTGACGGTAGGTTGGGAGAAAGTTTACGGTAACTACTTGGAAATTCTTGCTGTGGAACAGTAAGGTTTTCCAACAATGTTAAGGCTTCATCCATGTGAGGGCAAATGTGAGTTTGATGACTCCCTTTGCATAACTTACAAGGAAACCTAACTTTACCCTTTTTCCCAGGAACCTGACTATCACTGGTTGATGGATCAATGGAAAGTTGATGTGATTTTTCTGACCATACTTCCAAGACCTTTGGAATACCAGGACAATTGACAAGGAAGTGGTCACCCTTACAAAGCCTGCAAGGGTATTTGGGTTTACGATGCATGTCAGAATTTTCCTCAACACAACTAACACTTACATCCATGGTCGGTTGGTTGACTTCTTTCTTATCTTGCTTCTTCTTCTTCTTCTTCTTCTTCTTCCCTTTCTTCTTCTTCTTAGCCTCCTGGTTACTAGCATCAAGGCTTTTACCAGGCGAAGAAGGTAAAGGGTCAACAGAAGGTTGGTGATGTTGAGATGGTGAACTCTGTTGAGGTGAAGCATCCAGTTGAGATGGAACAATTGGAGTATTTTGGGCCAACGAAGTTGAAAATAACCATATCGGTAAACCTATTGTAAATCCAGGTAATGAAAAAGTAGCCATATAAGGAGGACCAACATTTCCAAAGTAAGGAAAAGTACTAGGATTCTCATTAGGAGGGGTTCCTAGGTTGATAAATTCCGGAACATTTGCCATTATATTCAACTTCAGTGAATTTTATTAACAATCTTAAAACTAAAATTAACAATTCACAATTCACACCTAACAATTAAAATTCACAATTCACACCTATGGTCTCTAAAAGTAAAAAACAAACAAATTAACACGCGCTATCAAATCTAGGAGTCAAACCATACACAAACAGTAGCCTTCTGGACCGAAAACACTAGTTGCTGATGAAGCCCAACATCGCTGAATTCAGTACAGAAGTGGTGGGTGGAACAGTTACCCCGGCAACCTGCTTAATGAATAGACTGGACCAAGTTCCTCCACTTTTAACCATCTCGAGTGAAGTGAACCCCCCAGAAAATCCAAGTGAGTCTAGCCGACGTCTGCTCCAGGTACAGTGGGATCTTCCCTCCACCGTCACCTTGGGTAGAACCCTAAAGATAATAGTCACTAAGGTTACCAACAGCAACAAATACACCTGGGGGAACAGTCTACGACCCGATAGCACGCAAGGGTAGAGTAACAAGCTCAATCCCCTTTCCGGCTCCTTGACAATAATCCAAGGTTTACCGACAAGTGACCCCAGGCTCCTCGACAATAATCCGAGGTTTACCGTTTGTAGTACTTGCGTATCTGGCGTCTTTCCCAATGAAGGAGGATTGATCCCCTCACTGGTTCGGACACGGTCTCGTGCTTCTCCTTTAAGAGGAGCTTTCCCAGAGCATAAATGTAATAGTTGGATTTATCCTACCACAAGATGAGCTACTTGTTTGGTTTTGCTGTCTTGGAGAGTTAATTACTCTCCTACTCCAAGACACTATCCTGATCTATGTTGGTGTTTCAGAGCCCTAGAAATGTAAAAATTACTAGATGAATTTTAATTAAGCGCTATGTTATTAAGGCTGTTATTACTCAAATGGGTAAATGGATATGAAACCAATGGTGTTATGACCCGACTCAACTGAATGCAATCGAATTTGATAATGTAATCTTTTCAATTCGATGAATCCTAACTAAAGTAAGGAGAGAGTTTCCATTCACTTCCAACAATGCAAAAAATTGATCACTAAGAGAAAATACAACAAATTCTCTAATGCACTAATTTCATCAAGAAAAACTAATGCAAATCAATTCCAAACCATTTTTTTATTTTTTATTGTTGTGCAAATTCAAATCAAAGAAAACTGATCTAAATCTACGATTGATTTTTCAGAATGTAAACTATGCAATTGTAATCTATGCACAATTCACTCGAAAAGTATGCAAATGTAATCTATGCACATTTTTCATTAATATTCTGAAAATGAGAATTCTAATTATGCAAATGTGATCTATGCACGAGAATTCTCAAACACAAGATGATTCTAATGTGATCTAAGAACCAATCAAGTGCAAGTCGAGAAAATTGGGTGAGAGTTCCAAAGATCATAAAATAAAAACACTTAGAGGCGATTAACACTCATACACAATTTAGCCCCCCCCCCGGCGAATGAGGGGGAAATTTTTTTGCAAAACCAAAAGCAAAAAGATGCAAAATTGTGAAAAGACTGAGACAAACCTCCAAGTAATGACCAAAGGAAATCAAAACAAGAATTTCTCAAAAAAGAGACTCAAAACACCCAATTGATGAAAGCTTAAAGCAGGAATGCCAACGAAACAAGCTTAGGTGAAGATCTTTGACAAGAGACTAATGGATCTGGGCAGTAAAAACTAAGAAAAAGCAAAATCTAAGAGAAAAAATGCAAAAAATGGAATTTTCTTAAAGTTTAGCAGGGGACGCAGGCAACTGGTTAAGCCAAGCGCGGGCCCGTTCTGTGCACACAGCGACAGTGCGTCCAGGGATGCACTGTGCAATACTCAGAGGGTGCGTCCTACTGGAAAATTCAAGAAAAACTAAATTGAATCTAACCCTAAGCTAACCCACCCAAAAACAAAGTCACAGAGCCAAAAACCAGAAAATAAATGACTTTTCTCAGATCAAAGTTGCATACAAAGGAAAAGACTTTCACATCAATGGAATCCCCAGTGGAGTCGCCAATTTGTCAGGCGGAAAGAGTCGATTGTGCGGACACAACCAACCTCCCTAGGAGCCTAAGACTCTCTAGTGACAAACAAGACAAACAAGAACAATCCTTCTCTAAACATGCATTTACTATATAAGAAATCAAGTGTTTAGATCCTACCTGTAATCCAACGCTGTTGTAGCAGTCCAGCTCCACTGATCCGGATGAGCTCCTCCTTCACTTTGAAACCTGCATACACTAACAATCAAACGATTAAATAGCACTTGATAATCTCATAGAATAAAACATATTTAACACATAGACCAAGGAGTACATGAAACAACTCATAAATAACAAGTTATTGAGAAGAATGGACTCATTTGCATTAATAGGTAACAAAAGGAACAAATACAACCTGAGCCTTGGTGTTGTGCAAGTCCCTCCCAGGGTCCATCAAGAGTTCTCCTTTACTTTGACAAAGCTCACCCACTTCCAAATAGAAGAAGCAAAGATGGCAATCTCTCCTCACAAGCTTCTAAATGGGAGTCCTAATTCCAGCAGCATCTACCCTTAGAAATGTATAGCTTCCAACCTCTCCTCTTTCTGGCCCAATGCCTGTATTTACAGTTCTCAAGAGGAAGTTATTCAGGTCCACCATCAATAGGATAATCCCCTCTTTGGATGGGATAGCTCCCTTATTGATGGGATAAGTTCCTCTTTGGTAGGGGTACATGGACCATCTGGAGGCACTCAATACACATCGAACAACCTTCTAGAATGCTCTAGAAATGACCACAAGTAACTTTTTAAAGATGAAACTTGCGCATTTTGACCTTTACAGGGGGACGCACCTGCCCCTTTACATACAGAGCGTCCAAGGACGCAGCTTTTGTGAACATTGGGTGCGTACCCGCAGGTAAGGTTGAGAGAACCTGCGTACCCAGAGATAAATACATTTATAAAGACTTTCTCTCTTTTTGGAGTTTGACATGGAGAGCAGAGGCATAAGACTTGCCTAAGAGGATAGCATGACTGTTGATAGAGCCATACTAACTGTAAATAGCCATGGTGACATTTTTTAGTGTAACACATACATGTAATTTATTTGTTTGTGAATGTGGCAGTGAATAGGTGGAGATGGAGGGTGGTTTTGGGACTTTAGAGGATGTAGGATGGTGTGGATGGGTCCCAGGATGTCTTAGGTGGCCTTCTGGAGGATTTTCCCACACTCAGCCTTCAAAAGAAAGCCTACAGGAAAATCTACAAGAGGACACAGGAAATCTATAGGAGGAAAAACAGTGTTCTACAGGAGGCCTACAGGAGGAGGCCGAGAGTAGTTTTGGCTATTTTGAGGGTGTGAGAGTGGGTGGAAAAGGTGAATTATGGTTGGAAGGAAGTTTTAGGGCACCTATGGTCTACCAAGAATCATTAGGAGAGAGAAATATGATAGGATCTACTCAAGGAGAGAGGAAGGAATTATATGGAAAATGTAGGAAACTAAGGCAGAATTGAGGGGAGACTTGGGCGACCTGTAGGGCATCGATCAGATGGAGAATTGAATGGCTGATAGGCTGGCCTACTATTAGAAGATATCTATTGCATAAACAACTGACAGGCAACCAATGAGATTAAGCAAGCAAGGAAATAAGTGTATCTAAAAAAACAGAGTAAACTGTGATCTATGAAAGGAAATGCTGATAACCATTGTAGGAAAATAAAGCATGAAAGAAGACTGTTGAAAATAAGGAAATGAGCATGATGAAGAAGTTCTGAAGCAAAGCTAAACTAGACTATGAACCAACTAAGAAGCTGCAAACATTAGAGATCCTATGAATGAGGAAAATCTGGGTTTTTAGGGCAACAAGAGGGACTTTGCCTCAAATCATGGTCCCAAAGGGAGGAAGAGAGGCCAAGGCACTGTTTCTAGCCTTTTGGATCTTTTCTTTATCACTACTTAATCTACTATAGAAAGCACAAATGAAAGAAAACTACTGAACCATCAAAAGCAACCTATTCTTAACCAGAAAAGAAATACATCTAGCAGCAACCTATTCTACAAACTGAAATGAAACATACAAATACAAGTAAAGAGGAGCTTGGTTGCTTGGATTGGGCCCTAACCCAAGAGCTTCAACCCTCTGAGGTAACTCAGTGCTAACTCAAAAAGGATTCCATCTTTATTTCCAAAATAATAACAAGATTACATGAACTGTCAAAATAATAAGCTCGAAGTTGAGCAGAGTTTACATAAGCAATACTGCAGCAAAAATCCAACAAAAATCCAACCCTAGTGAGGCCCTAGGCCTCTCTACTTATACAAATGAAGCTACCAACAACTTCCTTAAAATCAGGGAGGCTTGGCTCCCAAAACTTGAGATAGTCATCATTTATCCTCCACTTGCTCGACTGCCTGCTAATGCATGACTTGGCTGCTTGTACTCCGAGCTAAATGGAGGGGAATTCGAAGTGAGGAGTAATAAATGAGGGGTACTCCATCCTATAAGTCCTCTCCTTTGTCCACTTCGAGTTATTGCTGCCATTTTTCCACTGGATCCTTGACTTTGACCACAAAATTCATCAATAATCTGCATTAAACACATATTAGACCACATGACATCATAACTAACTCAACTCACTCTATAAGCATAAATATAATTAGGAAATCATACAATAAGCTAAGAGAATGGTTGATTTGACTAGGTTAGGAGGTAAAATGAGCCCATATAATTACCCATTTATGAGGCTCATCACTTCGCGCAGTCACTTCACTCTAGGGCTTGCAAGACGTGCCCTTTATTCTATCCTTTAATACTTCCGCGAAAGGGTATGATCAACCTTCGCGCAGCCCTAGCCTGCTACTCAGGTACTTTCATGCTGCTATGGTAGTGAGCCGTACAGATTCCCAATTTACTCTAAGTGACTTTCTTATCTTATCCAATAATTATAGTTATCACCGCATAAACAAATAATCATAATTGCTTTCAATTATTCAATGTAATTGCATTCATTCGCACATCACATAAGCATAATAATGGAAATTCATACATAACATATCAATATGCAATAACAGAACAAAGACACATGAATTGTAGAATATATTTCTTTATTAATATCTTCTAAGTGTTTAAACTCTGTCCACCCTACGCACACAGCTGCAGGGGTCCACGCACTCAACTGCGGACTTCTACCCTAGGCCTCTACACACTCAGTTGCGGAGCCTCTACCTATGCTACAACCCGAGACTTAGACTTCTTACTTCAGAGCTACGACTCTCTTACATGGTCGATCATTATATGTCTTTAAATATACTTAGAGCTTAGCTCTTTTTATACAATCCCATGGTTTGCAGACCATGGGTAGATCTCTTACAGTTGACTTCACTTTACAAAACTAGGGGCGGACTACCCTTTATGACACATAACACCTTCATGCTCCGTGACCACAAAATGCGGAGACTTTACCATTTTATTACAAAATTTAACTCAAACATGGGCTTTTAGCCCCAAAACTGCCCTTGGGGGATCTCGCTCCCAACAGACACCAAGGAAAAAGATCGGGGCTTAATACATTATTACAATGATTGAATACTTCAATTAGTGGGTGGAGGCACAGCCTGTAAAAGACTTTAGCATAGGTACACCTGTGATTTTTATCTTCAATTTTATTTTGTCTCGGTTTGGTGGCCCTAAAATTTTAATGAGTAATTGGGGCACCAACTTCTTAAATGAAACAATTGTTGCGATGCTTGAGTAATTCCAGGTATATCATCAGAAGAGTATGCCCTATCACCCTCAAGCTAATGGCATGGTAGAAGCCTTCAACAAAATTTTGGAAAGTGCCTTGACAAATATTTTCAACGCAAAGCGGAATGACTAGGATGTGCACATACCAATAGTCATTTGGGCGTACATGACCACTTGTAAGAAGTTGACAGGCCAAACCCCTTTCCAATTAGTATATGGGCAAGAGTCTGTAATTCCCATGTAATTATTACAAAATTATATATTATAGAGAAATGGAACACATAAAATATATTGCAGAAATATAAACACAGAAAACACATAAAACAAGAGAGACACAGATATACGTGGTTCACCCAATTTGGGCTATGTCCACGAGAAATAACCAGTCCTTCCTTTTATATTATCTAGCAAATTGAAGAGATACAACCTATAGTAGATCCGCTGTAATTCCCTCTTCGCTCTCACACAATCTCCTCTCTCTTTCTCACTGAGAATACAGATCTCTACATAGATGCAATACAATTCCCTCATATATAGCGAGGGGTTTCCTTTTTGGGAAAAAACCTAAATTAAACATAACTTCTACTATCAGATCTCCGCCTAATGAACGGCCTAGATTAACTACGAAATTACAACATTTTACAAGGCAATTTTACATCTATTTTTAGCTTTGGGGGTGCTCCTAAAGATCATTGTCGCCCCACCAGACCCCCCTTTTAGCGCAAATATTACGGGCGGTGTTGCTGCCACATTACAAACTGGGGTCCAATGCGGTGATACCTCTGAATAAAGAAAATAATCAGGCTCCACACACAATAGGAATAAATTGTGCCAAGTTTGTGGATTGCAACATTGACAGATATGGCTGATTGTGATACTATGGAGGAGTGTCTCGCACAACTGGTAGAACTGGAAGAAGATCATTTCCTAGTAGGATTTCATCAACAGGTGCAAAAGGATCATGAAAAGGCATGGCATGATCACCATATAAAAAAACACACCTTCCAAATTAATGATTTGGTATTGTTATATGACAGTAAATTTACAAAATTCCCTAGGAAGTTTCAAATGCATTGGCTGGGACCCTATGTTGTGAAGGAAATTACAAATGGTGGCACAGTTCAGCTCACAAAGCTCAATAGGGAATTATTTCTATGAAAATTCAATGGTAGTCAATTGAAGTTGTATAGGGGTGATCCTGCCCCTGCATAATGACTATATGATTGTGGGATAGTCTTAGTACTCCAGGTAGCTGCAAGGAACTACGAGAATATAAACTACACAACCCAAAAGTGGGAAATTCAAAGTAAGGGGACTACACGATGGATGTAAATAAGGTGCCAAGGGGAGGTGCGCCCCAAGACTTGGTGCCACGTGCCCTGGTCAAAAAGTGACAATTGGAAGCACTGTAGATGATTGGATGGTGAAATTTCCATTGGAAGTAGTGCGGAAGATGCATTTATGGAACATGTCTTTGGAAATATGCTGCCAAATATGCATTAATGATCGAAAATTGGAGGGAATGGTTGGATTCAAATTCAAATTCATCAATAAATATGACATGTCACCCTGCATTCGAACACTTTTGTTCTTGAGCATTTTGCTTAAGCTTTTGTGCCATGGTGAGTGTTTTATGTCTGATAAGGTTTGGGAGGAAATTCTTTCACAGCTTGAGTTCACCAACTTGCATGATTGGCACTCTAAGATAATCCTTAAGAGGATGATTGCAACTCCTCCTGAGACAGAAGCAATGCCATATATCCCTACAAGATTTATGACTATGATGCCTAGGTCACCCACACCTACGTGTTCTTCTTCCAAGATGACATATAAGAAGTGGAAGAAACCTCAACTGGTCCCGGTGAGGCAGTCACCACAAGAAAACCCCACGGAAATATGCTAGAAGGGGATGATGGATTGATCTCAGTAGCTGACTGAGCCAATGGATTTAGAGGAAGAAGAGCTGCATGACATTATAGATCAGATTGATGCTAAGGAGGGTGAGCCGATGACTCGGCTGCTAAATTATATCCCACCACGCAAGGCCACAACTAAAGTGCCAAAAGATTGTAGACAACACAAAATTTATGGTGTACACACCATTATTACAAGAGAAAGTGATGTTCGAGGGCATGTGTTGGCCCGCATACTGACACTCAAGATGGAGGATTAGGACTTAGGGGACCATGAGAAGTTCCCTCGATTGGCGCCCACCAAACTTGTCCATGGTATACTATGAAGAAGCAGACATTATAAGGTTGGGATCGTTGAAGTGGGTAGTTGGTGTTGGGGCCGTAGGTCTCTTGAACATGCTCTGGGTACCACATTTCAGTCGCACCAACATAAACACGATTTGTGTGCGCCAATTGCTCACACTAGTTCCTATTGGGTGTCTCTAGCTGGGAGAACCCATCCCCATCATGGACATGTTGATCCAATGGATCACATTTCTACCATACCAAGTAGTGGATCTGGAAGAGGCGTTTGGGGGAAAAAAGCAGGAGAAGAAACTCATGGACTAGATGAAGAGTGAGTTTGGCCTGATAAACAAGTCACGCGGATACTCTATCCACTCTATCTCAGATCCCACAAAGCAATTTTCCATGCAGATATTGGCGGGGAAAATAATGCGTAAGTGCCACGAAAATGAAGTATTGGCACCAGTCATCTCTTTGGCTACGCAATGCGCCAAAGGAGTCAAGTATAACTAGGTTCAATACTTATGTAAGGAATTTCTAGAGAACTGCAGGGATGCCCAGGATGAGGGCAACACGTTCCTTTACATCTAGTTGCTACTACTGATAGCAACTAGTGGCATGGAGGACTCCTAAAGACATTCAGTTTCCTACCCATGAGTCAGACCTTCTAGAGGCAGTGAAGTTCAATTTACTCTGGGATACAAAGGACCCTGCGCGCATCATTGAGGTGAAGATCTTTTGGTTCCTTTTTGAGATGGATCTGAGGAAGCTGATTAGCCAGAGTCTGAGGTTGTCACCCACACTGTATCCTCAGTATGAGCCAATAGATGATTTCAAAGAATATTTCCACAATATGCATGTTTGCGCGAGGAGGGATCCCCTTACTTGGTAGGCGAGGAGGACATAGCAAGTGGCCAAGTGACTGGATCACCCTATCATATGCTGACACAGGTACTTGTAAGGTCATGGAGGGTTCCTCCAGGTAGAAGACAACAATAGAGAAATGAAGATGCTACCAGAGAAAAAGAAGTGGTAGAAAAATAATGAGTAGCAAAAGAGGCGACGGCATCGAAGGCCGCCATCGACGGTGAAGAGTCGAACACACATAAAATGCTAGAGCAGGAATAAACTGAGGAAGAATAGGAAGGGGGTGTGGATCTAGAATCCCCCTTCGTGTTAAAGAAGAGGAAGAAAAAAACATCAACTGGATTGCACAAGAAACAAAAGTCTAACTGATCATGTTATGAAACTAGCTCACAAAAAGATAGAAAAGAAATATCAACACCTTAGAAATAAGCATCTTTGAGGGGGCAACCTCCTTTACATTACACAAATGAACAATTCTTGCATGATACAAATGACAAGACCTCCTCTCTATATATAGGAGTCTAAGGGGTCATAATATAATCAGAGCCAACATAACAATAATAATGTAAGGGCACAATAATAACAATATGGGGACTACATGGGCACAATAATATAATAAGGGGGTTGTACTAATAATAATAAGGGGTTACACCAGTAGTATAGAAACCTAACATATCAGCAGGTGCGACCCCTTTATTCGTTACTGAAGGGGACTTAGATGAGATCGGTGACATGGTCCATGACATGACAACTGATCTTTGGTGCCACTTCAAAGAATAGTACCAACAGGCACTAGGAAAGGTTCAACAGGATCTATGCAAGTTGCAGATCCAAACAAGTAGGTTACAGGAGAGTGTGGGGTAGGCAAGCGAGATGTAAGTGAGCCTCAATCAAGTGAGGACATCAGTTTTGGATACATATAGAACTTTGGATCTCTATGTTGTTCGGTTACCAGAAGGATCCCTACGCGCCAAAACAAAAGAGGAAAGGGCCCAACTAATGTAGATGAATAATCTGGGCTTAAACCTCACGGCACTCCCTATCTAGACATTGCATGAGACACGCCAAGAGGTATTTGATGAATTTCAGATTAGGGAGCAGCGCGCGCTGCTGGTAATCAGTGAAGTAAAAATGAACAACTAGCATATTTTTGAAGAGAAGGCACAGGGGCTTAAGAATAAATAAAAAATCACTGCATAGGGCCAACAATTGGAAGAAGCCATTGGATAGGATTGCAGTGAGATCCCAGAGCTCAACATTTCGACTAAAACAACTTCCATGGAGAAGATACAAAAATTGATTGTTTTAGTGAAGGAGTCTAAGGATGAAATCGGTTGAGTTCGGTTTGAACTGCAATTGCAGATATCATAACTACAATTGAAGCTATAGCCCACGACTCCTTTATAGGTTTGAAAGGCACATTAAGATGCTATCAAAGAAGGCATGGTGACTTTAGAAGAAGCGGTAAAGGGCTACACTAAGCTATTTGAGAAGCCATGGAGTTATGGAACTCACTGCGGGAGGATCTGACTCTGCAAAAGATTGGCACAGATGTTAGGGAAAACTAGAGGCAGTTCGATGAAATCCAATAGAATGCGTGAACACTGGCACCAGTACAATGATTCACGCAGTTGTAGGAAGAGAAAATTATAAAAAATTGATCCAGATTTAAACAGGAACGCAACAAATTACAGAGATAACCATATACACAAAGATGCAGCGGAAATAATACTTCATTTCATTAATGGAAAATACTGACATATGCTTACAAACAGAAATGGCAATAAACTAGCTAGGGCGATGGTAGCTTATCTCTGAGAAGAGATGTGATGGCTACATGCCTCTAAACTGTTTCGAACTGTATTACAATGAGGCTCGAAGGCCTATTTATTGTTGAGAAACAATGGAAAACCCTTCACATACCGAAACCTAACCCTAGAAGATGAAAGGCCAAATTGTGGGCCCCGTTTGGGTAAATTGGTACATCAATTTCCCGGGGTCGTAACTTTGGCATACGATCTCTGTTTGACGCGTACGATATCTCGTTAGAAAGATCTATCCGAGTACTACCACTTTGGGAGGCAACGTAGGGCTCGATCGCCCCAAAATTCCAAAAAAACGTCGTTTAGGGCCTCAAAACGGCTCTGGAAGTTCAGGACCCGAAAAACTGCTAAAAATAGTAAACTATGCTACAATTAAGGAAACTGAAAATGCTGAGAAAGACAATGGTGGGGGTCCAGGTGGACCTGGCAGGTGGCCACCAATATCCACCTGGATCATTCCTCCCCGCTTAGGAAGCAATGGTCCCCATTGCGTTGAGCTCCTCCATGAGATGAGGAAACCTCTGCTGAACTTGTTCGCTGGTGAGCCACTTGCCCTGCTGAAGGAGTTGGCCTGCTTTGACAACTCGATACAGTTGGATATGCTATTGGCGAGTGTTCTTGATCTGTGTGTCCATGATCCGATCAGTTGTAGCTTGTTCCATGCAATCGGGATTTAATTCTGTGGGTTTGAGCTGTTATGCAATGTCGGATGTGTCTAGCAATGGTGGAAAGTATGGCTGAAGGCGGTCCACATTGAACACTGGGTGCAGGCCAAGGAATGGGGGAATGCTGAGCTCAAATGCATTGTCTCCCATAGCCTTAGTAATGGTGTAAGGACCATATCGAAGTGGTCTCAATTTCCGATAAGCTCCAGTAAGGCGTTCCTTTTGCAAATGCAACCAGACTTTGTCGCCCACCTGAAACTTGTGTGGCACCCGGTGTTGATCATGTCGCTGCTTGTACTTGGCATTTGATTTCTCAAGAATGTCATGGACCTGCTGGCGAATATGTTGGATGCGCTCAATGAAGCTGGTGGCCTTATCTGTTTCGGACTGGACATGAGCTGAATTCATGTGAGTAGTTGCAAGTGGCATGGCCACATCAATGGGGCATAGTGGCTGGAATCCTAAACCCACCTGAAAAGGGCTATGGCCAGTGGAGCTGTGAAGAGCTTGGTTGTAGCTGTGCTGAACATAGGGGAGGCTCTCGTCCCATGTGCGTGGATGCTTTGAGTTATACATGCGCAGAATGTGCACAATCATCCTGTTGACAACCTCTGTCTGGCCATCAGTTTGAGGATGGAAGGCTGTGGACTTCGTGAGTTTGGTGTCCAGCATTGACCAGAGACTGGACCAAAATGTGCTGAGAAACCGACTGTCCCGATCTGAGATGATAGACTGTGGGATCCCAAAGTGCACCCACACTCGTTCAAAGAAGAGTTTAGCAGTGGCTTCTGCTGTGATATTCTTCTTGCAGGCCATCATAATGGCCATCTTTGAGAACCTGTCGACGACCACAAAAACACAGTCATTTCCATGCTTAGTGGAAGGAAGGCCTGACATGTAATCCATGGAGATGGATTCCCAAGGTCGACTAGGGGTAGGCAACGGGGTATAGAGGCCTTGCTTCTTAATGGTCGGTTTGGCAATGGC
This sequence comes from Pinus tabuliformis, assembly GCA_031772625.1. Classification (NCBI taxonomy): domain Eukaryota; kingdom Viridiplantae; phylum Streptophyta; class Pinopsida; order Pinales; family Pinaceae; genus Pinus; species Pinus tabuliformis. The sequence continues at coordinate 519,237,146 of CM062806.1, read as the reverse complement.
ACAGGCAGTACATGATCGGATGTACTTCCCAACATCCTGTCGAAGATTCGGCCAATAGAAATAGTTTTGCAGTACTGCCACTGTTTTCTCGACCTCGAAATGCCCAGCAGCCCGACTGTAGTGTGCTTCCCAAATCATCTTGGCACGCTCGCTTGAAGGAACACAAAGGTGACCGAGGTGGCATAATAGGGCATCCTGGAGGTGAAAATCTGCAACCTGCCGACCCTCCAAGAGTGTCTGGTATGTGTGGCCGAATTCTGGGTCGCTTTTGTAGAGAAGTGGCCAATCAGAAGTCTCGTGCCCGCAAGAGTTGAGCACGGTGGTTAGCGCCATGATCGGTGGTCGACTGAGGCAATCTGCAACATTATTGGTGCTGCCCTTTTTATACTTGATATTCAAGTGAAACTGTTGCAGGTATGTAGACCACTTCTGATGGCGATCATTCTGCAATTTCCCTTGGGTCTGTATGAATTGCAGAGGTCGGTGGTCTGTGTGGATGACCGTTTCCTTCCCCAAAATGTAATGCTTCCATTTTCGGCAGGCCTGTACAATGGAATACATCTCTTTATCATAAGTGGGGTACTTCCGGACTGTGTCTGAAAGTGTTTCACTGTGATATGCCACTGGATGTCCATGTTGAGTAAGGACTGCCCCAATAGCATAGTCAGAGGCATCTGTCTCGACCTCAAATGGTTGTTGTAAATCTGGTAACGCGAGCACTGGTGCCGTGCAGAGGCGATCCTTCAAATCCCTGAATGCCTTCTGTTGAGATTCAGACCAAAAGAATTTTGCTTTCGCCCCGCCCTTGGTGACTTGACTCAAGGGCCAAGAAATATGAGAAAATCCCAACACAAACCTGCGGTAGAAGTTGGCAAGACCTAGAAAGCTGCGGAGCTCTGTTAGAGTGGTTGGAGAGGGCCAATCCCGAATGACTTGGACCTTGGCTGGATCGACATGCACCCCCTGTTCATCAATGATGTATCCCAGATACTGGACCTCAGTCATGCCAAAAGTGCATTTCTCCAAATTGGCACATAGCTTGTGTTGCCGCAGTGTTTGGAGAACCTGTCGAATGTGGTGGAGGTGCTCTTCCCAACTCTGGCTGAAGATCAGAATGTCATCCAAGTATACTACTACAAAGGAGTTGGTGAATGGCCGCAAGATGTCATCCATTAGCCTCATAAAGGTTGCAGGAGCATTCGTCAATCCGAAAGGCATGACCAACCATTCGAAGAGGCCCTCCTTGGATTTGAAGGCAGTCTTCCACACATCTGAGGGTTCAATTGGTACCTGGTGATATCCTGACTTCAGATCGATCTTGCTGAAATATTTCACCCCCTTTAGTTGGTCTAGGAGGTCATCAATCCGCGGGATCGGGTACCTATTACGGACAGTGATCTTGTTCAGCGCCCGATAGTCAATACAGAGTCTCCACGTCCCATCCTTCTTCTGTACCAACACTATCGGGCTCCCACAGGGCGAAGAACTCGGACGGATGTGACCTTTCTGTAGGAGCTCCTGAATCTGCCTCTTGATTTCATTGTTCTCCAGAACGGAGCGCCGATAAATTGGTCCATTGGGTAGCGGCGCACCTGGGGTCAGATCAATGGAGTGCTTGACTTGACAGTGCAGAGGAACCCCTGCCGGGGAGGTGAAGATGTCTTTGTACTCCTCCACAATCTTGTCCATTTGTAGCTGCCGTGCAGAGGGACCTCGTTTGGAGGCCGCGACCACTGTCTTCTTCTTCCCTTGAGGGCGTATCATCAGGAAAACAAATTTCCTGGTTTTGGAAATGATCTTACTGCATTGTTTTGCAGTAATCAAAGAGATGGCGGCAGGTGGTGGTACCTCTGGTATCCTGAACAACTTATTTCCCAATGTAATAATAACAGCACGGGGCCTTGATTCATACACAGCATGTCGCTTCCACAAGTATGGTTGTCCTAGTAATACATCACAAACTTCAAGGGGAGCAATGTCACACAATACCTCATCCGTGAAGGGCTTGATGTTGTATGGAAGGCGACACTGCTGGCTCACGCGAAGATCTCGCCCTTGGTAAAGCCACCCAATGGTGTATGGTTGTGGATGTGCTGTGGTCGGTAAGCCCAACCGCTTCACGACCTCTGCCGAAATGAGGTTCTTTTGACTCCCGCTATCAACAATGAACTGTATTGGGGAGCCCTTGACCCACATCTGGGAGTGGAAGAGACGCTCCTCCTCCTCTGGATCTTCGGGTTCATTTTTCTGGATCTTTGCGGTAGCAACAGTGGCGCTGGGATCCGCATCAATGATCTGCTTCCCTTTTTCATACCCCTTATCGGGTTCTGACTCAGAGTCGGAACATGCATCTGATTCTGAAACCTTTAGCTCAGCCACCAGTGACTGTTTGGCCCGACACTCACTTGTGTTGTGAGTGGAGCTCTTATGGAACTCGCACCATTTTCCAGTGTCCTTTCTCGGCTTCGCGACGTTTCTCTTTGCTTGCAGCTTCAGCTGGTTGTCTTGGGCTGTCCGCCTTGGCTTTGTCCTTTGTTCTGTGGTTTAGGGGCACCTTTCCCCTGCTTTGGATTCGCAGATCCAAAGTCTCGCTTCTTTTGTTTAAACTTCTGCTCGACTTTGACGGCATACCGGTATGCTGCGCCGAGCGAGGGGATGTTTAGGAACTGTATTTCTTCCTGGATGTACTTGTGCAGGCAGCCACGGTATTTGAGTATCAAATGTTGCTCCGAATCCTTGATACCCAACTTTGTGTGAAGGGTATGGAAAAGATTGGTGAACTCCGGCACTTCTTGGTCCCTTCCCTGCCGCAGCGTGGTCCACTTTATGTATTCATCCTCATAGCTTCCGACAGGGTAGTACTGCTCCTTGATGGCATCCCGGAACGAATCCTAGGTGGGTGCAGCTGAAAATAGTGAGCCAGTACTTTCATCCTTCTGCTCGCAGTAGGTTTCCCACCAGTCCTTGACGTGGGGGGCTGCTTTGAGAAGAGAAAAAACAATCTTTTCCCGACTCGAAAATTCATGAACAGAAAAATAACCCTCTAGCAGATTTAACCATTTATCTACGGCATCGGCGTCTATCTGACCCTCGAATATGGGGATTTCAAAATTAACTTGTACCTTAAAGGGTGTGGCGTTTCCAGAGGAGCTGCTGGAAGCCGATGCGCCGCTTCTGGGTAGCCGCTGAAGGATCTGCGCAAAGCTGTCCATCATCGCGTTCCGTTGTCGCTCGAGCGCTTCTTCGAGCAAGATTTTGATGGGATCTCCTGCCCCCTCGTCTTTCTTCTCGTCCGCCATGGGAGGCCGTCGGGATTTGCGAGGCTGGTCTTGCAAAGGTTCAACCAGTTCAAGCCCTAACTCCTTATATCCCGACCTTGTTGAGGACATGCAAAGAAAAACAGAGAAAAAAGCAGACCGCTCTGATACCACTGATCCAGATTTAAACAGGAACGCAACAAATTACAGAGATAACCATATACACAAAGATGCAGCGGAAATAATACTTCATTTCATTAATGGAAAATACTGACATATGCTTACAAACAGAAATGGCAATAAACTAGCTAGGGCGATGGTAGCTTATCTCTGAGAAGAGATGTGATGGCTACATGCCTCTGAACTGTTCTGACCTGTATTACAATGAGGCTCGAAGGCCTATTTATTGTTGAGAAACAATGGAAAACCCTTCACATACCGAAACCTAACCCTAGAAGATGAAATGCCAAATTGTGGGCCCCGTTTGGGTAAATTGGTACATCAATTTCCCGGGGTCGTAACTTTGGCATACGATCTCCGTTTGACGCGTACGATAGCTCGTTAGAAAGATCTATCCGAGTACTACCACTTTGGGAGGCAACATAGGGCTCGGTCGCCCCAAAATTCCAAAAAAACATCGTTTAGGGCCTCAAAACGGCTCCGGAAGTTCAGGACCCGAAAAATTGCTAAAAATAGTAAACTATGCTACAATTAAGGAAACTGAAAATGCTGAGAAAGACAATGGTGGGGGTCCAGGTGGACCTGGCAGGTGGCCACCAATATCCACCTGGATCAAAAATGAAATTAATGAGCTGCGCTGCAAGGAAGAAATTCTATTTGCACAGACGCAACCATGGACAGATGAGGCCAACCAGTTGGCTCTATCAGTACAAAGTAAGATCAAGGGGATGCAACAGACTCAGTGGACCATGGGCCTAGTAGTTGAAGGACCAACTACTGAAAATTTTGTCGAGGAAGTGTAGTAGGCTACTACGTAGGGAACAACCAACCTGCAAGTTTTGACGCTGGAGTTCCGCAAACTGCAAGCAAAGATCGAAGCACCAGCAAAGTGACTCGAGGACAAGTCACGAAATTGTGTTGGGGGCCTGTTGGGATAGGGTCTCCTCAGGTTAAATTTTGGCATTAATTTTTTGTATAATTGTAAAGTATCTGCATTTTGAGGAAGTAGAGTGTGAAGGTCATAGGAGTGAAAAGGGTCTTTAGTCCCTTAGTTTGTTAGCATATAGGGAGCTTTGAGACCCACCCATGGTCCGCGGACCATGGTATTGTAAAAGAGAAGGCTATATATAGAAGATTCATAGCGAGTCTAGGAGATAACTCGAAAATAGAGAATCATCATATGGGCAAGTGAGCTGAGGAAGGAAAGTATGTTTCCTATACTTGAGCGAAGGGGAAGGCTCCTACAACTAAGTGCACGAAGACATTGGTAAGTCCGCAAGTTGAGTCTATAATTAAATATTATATCAATAAAAGACTAGTTTTGAAGCTCTACTTGTGTATCTAACCATCTGTATTTACTTCTCCAAGTTTCTATATTTTCACTTTGTATCTGAATTTATATGAGTGAATGCTTAATTGATGCATGAAAGTAGTAGATCAACTTAATTAACTAATGTTATGAATAATGACGGCCCTTCACGAAGGTTTAAATTCTATTTTGGTGAATTATTGCAATTATCTATCTTTCAAGGGTTCTGGTTCATGAAGACCAGAAGAAACCCTAGGAACCGCGAGAACCCTGCACATTGAACTCTAGATGTAGAAATCTGGTTTTGTCATTCCCCAATACTGCTTCGGGTGGGACAACGGCCTGCAATATGGGGGTCATTGCCGAAAGGGCTAGCAGTTTAGGGTTTTGTTGGTTGGCACATCTAACTTTGAACCTAGGTCTAGACCCATCAAGCCAACAGGCTACAACTGCCAGGTCTTAGGATAATGTTGTTGGCTCTACTAATTTGATCCAGGAAATTATTGTTTGGAAAATTTTCTAGAAAAAACATAAAAGGATCCTACTACATACCTTCTTGGCAATTCTTCCATTGTAATTGTTGTGCCACAAAATATGCTAGTTCTGGCTCTTATTCAACTTCCTTAAATACAACCTTCAACCCAAGAAGCGAAGGGAAATGATCAATTGAATGATTTTTGGTGCAAATGGAACATGTCTCAATTGTTTCCAATAAACATTCATTGCTACTATGATTCTTTCGACATCAGGGACAAAACATAGCCAATACCTATTTTGTTTTAGCATGTTTCTGTTTTACCTGCAAAACATCGAACTATGTTTTCTGGTTACTTAAAATATCAGCTTTAAATTCATCTAAGAGATTACCAATTTTTGCTCGTGTAACTCCTCCGCCCGCGGTTCTACTAGATCTGCTGAGCGGATCACAAGTTCAAGGTTTAGTTCATGTACTTCCTCATGAACACCTAATACACAATTTTATGATGTCATTATATTCTTCTATGGAAAGGTCACCTTTCTCATTAAATTAAGTGTTTCTATCCATACATCATTCATGCCCCTAACTAAAGCGATTTTCAATACATCTTTAGGTAGGGTAGTGTATGGTGATCTTTGCAAATATATTGGAATCTTTCAACATATTATTCCAAAGTTTCCTCTTATTTTGACACAATTTTAAATATTTCTTCCCTTAAATCCCTAGATCAACAATAGTCATGGTATTTAGTGTCCACTTAGTGGGTCCAGACCTAGGTTCAGAGTTAAGTTTGCCAAACAAATCCCTACACTACTAGCCCTTTCGGAATCCATCTGTAAAGCGCGGAATGAAGTCTCACCCGAAGCAGTATGGGGGGGATGCTAGAACCATGTTTCCACACCAAAAGATGATTGTGATGTCATTCTATACCCTTAATCTGCCTTCGTACAGATTGATAAGCCCTTTAGGGCTTATCAATATACATCCTTTAATCCTCTTCCAGACCTTCGTGAAGGTCTACGACTATCTTTTGTGGACCCTAAGTAGGTGGATCAACCACTTACGTGCCTCTGTAATTGTTATAGCTCCAAATATCACCCTTGGTATTTGTGATGCTTGGTTTATGGCCTAGGGAAACCCCTCCTTCCAGACTTGATCCAAATATTTTAAAAACAATGTTTTACTCTCTATACACTACTTTTCCCTGTGATAAAAGCGTGTACATGCGGGTTAGTCAATACCCAACCCGCGTATATGTGTTAAAACACTTAACAAAAAATAAATTTCCTTAACTATGGGTGGAGTTCACAGGTTTTACCTGTTGATTACCTCCTAATGCCCATGGCCCAACTGTTCCCAACTGTTTCCCAACTAAAAAAATAATTTGGGAGAAGTATAAAAAGACTTCTATGGGAAGGCCTTAAGGAGGAGAGAAGAGATAGAATTACTATACTGAGATTATCCCCTGATCAAGTCTGAAGTATCGCTGTGCTTCAAGCACTTTCCCCAAGTTCAGGAAACCCTTATTTCCTCGAGTTTTGATATCCTCCCACTTTCTTGAGGTATCATGGTATTGGTTATGGAAGGAAGTTGTTGAAGACTAGGACTAGACGAACTTGGAGGACGCTTCCACTTGGAGCTGGAAGAGGAAGACTCAGGGGAACTCTTTCCATGTTTATTATAGTTTTCTACAATAAAAAGAAATGTTGTCTTGTTCCTGAGATCGACTTTGTTTATGCATCAGATGTTATTGTTATGGTTTATGTATGAATGATTACTTTGATGTATAACTAACCATTTACTTATATGATATAAAGTTGATTTCATTAAAATGATTTATCTATATGTTGTTATGTGTATTCGAATTGGTTGATTTGAAGATTCGAAGATCATCAGGAGTTGCAGAGTGTTTGAACCCTGGCTAGAACTACCCAAACAAAGGACATCTGGGTATGTTCATCGTCACATATTTTGTTTATTTAAGCATGTTGCCTGAGTTGTATGCGTGTTTATTGCTATAGATTATTCTTGCTCTGTTGGGGTTCCGACCCAAAGCCCTAGGGGATTTATTCCTGTAACAGAATTGGTGACCATACTTGGGATAACAATCTTGTTATTCCTAGTTTGGGTTGTTCAGTGTCTATCAGGGCTCAATTCTAGGTCTGCTTGCTGTGTCAGTATTCCCTGCCCCTGTAGGAACTCAGACCTCAAGTCTGATCTTTTTGATCAGGCTTTATTTTTTATTTTTCTTGTAAAACATAGTATACACATATTTGTTTGTTTACAGAAGCATACACATGCTTGTTTCTGTGAACTGAAACTATGTATACACGAGTTTCTTTGGTCAGAAGTGCGTGTACACGCCTAGAAAGATTTGTTTCTTGGTTTGTTTGGTTTCTGAGTGGTTAGTTTCTGTCCTCAGATTTTAATTATTCAACGATCTTATTGTTTTGAATTCTCCCCTGCTTTAAAAAGTTTTTGGCCAAGGTTTGCTTTTGAGTGAGTTTTATGATTTGTGTTTGAACACACGAGGCTTCTTGTTGAGGTTCTTGGTTGTTCTGGTCTTCTGGAATAGTATATTGTTCTCAATCTTTGTGTCAAACTTGATTATTGGTCTACTCGCTTTGCTTTCCGTCATTTTGTGGCCTTGCATCTTTTTTCGCTTTTTGAAAGTTTCTTTTTGATGAATTTGAAAGTGTGTCTTTCCTGACTTCTTGGTCAGTTTCTCAAAGCTCTTTTGCTACTTTTGGATCGTTTAGTGCAAGTTGAAGCCCTTTTTTGTTCAAGTTTTCATTCGTGTTGAATTGATAACTTACAAAGTTTCCTTGTGCTTTGCTTTCGGTCTTTGAGTCTTTAGTGGCATTTTGAGTGCTTTTGAAAAGTTGTTTTCATTGTTCCTTGAAAAAGAAAAGTTCTTAAAAAACATTGTTTTTGCTTTCTTTTGCCAAGTTTGCTTTTGGTTTTCTTTTGGTTTTTGAGAGTGATTTGTGATCTTTTTGATTAGTCCTTCTTGTTTGGGAAAGATTTTGTATTCAAAATTCATATTCTTTTCAAACACTTAAGTTGGCTTATAAACAATTGCTTTCATTTCTTTTTAGAGTAATCTAGAATCTTGCATTATCATGTACACCTTGCATTAGGGTAGTTTTGCATTATTAAAGCATCAATAGTTTTTTTATTTTTTGTGAGTGTGAAGTCTGCTATAAGAAAAGAAAAGGAAAAAAAAATTGCTTTATAGAAGTTTCTTAGAACCCAAGTAGAAGTTGCTTTTCATCGAAGAACAAACAAGTGCATTTCATATAAGTTATTTTTTCATTAATTTCTTTTGCATCATAACAAACACCATCAGTTTCATTTCCATATTGTCCCTTTGAATTAAAAAGAATAGCCACTTAAAATCAAGCACTTAATAAAATAAACTAGAACTTTTTGTATTGTCATCAGAATACACCAACAAGTTTTAAGTTTATTTAGGGCCTTGGATTAGGTGAGAGGAGAGTAAACTCTCCAAGGCCATTCTAAATTGTAAAACATAGAAGTTTGATTAAAGAGCGAAATCCAATAGCATTAGGGAGACCAGGAAACCTCTGTGACTGGGAGTTAAGCACGAGGGTTTGTGAAGATAAGGACAAGAGATACCCCCTCTCTTACTTGTCAGATCTTACCTCATGACTGTTCCGCCCAGCTTCTGATACAAGTTGGTGTCTTTAGTTGCCAATCCTAGGGATCTACACAGGTGGCTGCGGAGGGGAATCCCGTGGCACCTGAGGTTGATGTTGCATCACATTCAACAGTACTTCTGGAGGGCACCCTTGCAAAGCTTGGGGGCTTGCACCAGCAAAGGTTGTTGTCTGGAGGTCAGCGTAACTACCTCTGATACCTTCGCTAGTAGACCTAGGGCGTAATTACCCCAATCTATTTTCGGATTGCATGGTCCTAATCACCCAGAGTGGAAATACTTGGAAGTTGTTTGATTGCTGATCTCTTTAGGGACATTTTTAGTGTGTGTTCTGTGCTCCTAGTCGACTTAGCTTTCAATTTTCTTAAGTCTTTAAGTAGATCTTATAAAAATAATTCAAAGTGGCTGACCGACCCCCTCGACGGTCCCGTAGACTTCGTGGGCTTTCCCCTACGAGTCCAGAGCCTTCTCCTAAAAGGCGTAGGAGCAATTCTTCCAGTGATTTTAAACCAGTGGCAGCAGGTGCATCGAAGATTGATCCTTCGCTTGGGGGCATTAGTTCGCAAGATTGACCTGGTACTACTACAGAGTTAGAGAGGAACACACCAGTTCTTTCTCGAGTGCTCTTCCAGTCAGAAGATAGTATTGAAGTGGAAGAGCTTTCAGAGTTGGTTGTGGCTCCAAATTCACCTCTCCCTCCTGATCATCCAGACGTATTGTTATACGTTGGATCTCCAACTCACAAGCCTTCAAGCCCAAGTCCACACACATATATCCCTTCGATGACCAGTGCTGGAAGCATGGCATCCACCATGAGTGCTACGAGTATGTAGACTCCCATAACAGTGCAAGGGGGAGGAACTATTTCCATCCCTTCTACATCATTATTTGGGTCTACCTCCATTCCATCGACGAGTGGAAGTTCCCAAGCTAATGCATCCAGTTTTGGATTTTTCCCTTTTGGAATGCCCTCATAAGGTATTCCTTCAGTTCCATTGAATGTACCATCAACTGCCTCCACGTCCATGATGAGTGGATCAACCTCTTTTCAGTGTTTCCCATTTGGAAGTGGTCATATAGCACATTCTAATTCGATAGTCAGGTCTATACCTTTTCCTTTCACAAGTCAAGGCAGCAATCCCTTTCAGAGTTGGACAAACCCTGCAGTTAGTGGGATAGGAGTTGGGAATCCATTTTTTGGCCAACAAGGGAATGTGTTGTACTCCTCAGTCAATTCATTTCAAAGTTTTCCACCCTTAGCTAATGCTTGGAACCCTTACTAGGGGCTATCAGCTCCTTACAATACTTCGTTAGGGGGGAAACTTTACTGGCTACGGAGGATTTATGGCTGGAGTTGGTCAAACTCCAAGTTTATTTGGACCACAAGGGTCGCCTTTTAGTCTAGTAGGTTCTACCAGTTACTTCGAGAAACTTGATGCCTTTCAAAACCCAGGTCATCCTTTTCAGACTTTTGGGAGCCCCACCCCTTCTCGGTGGAATCCCCAAGGTCCTCCACGACTTCCGTTTCTGGCCACGCTTAATCTGCCAGAGTTGACTAAGTTGACAAACAATCCAATCAGATATAATCCGGCTTGGCCTCCGGTCCCAACCAAACTTCCATTAGATATTCCAAATTCGAAGGGAAGAATGGTGAAGACCCGGGTGACCATGTAACCACATTCCATTTATGGTGCTCATCAAACTCCCTGATTGATGATTCGATCAGGTTGAGGTTATTTCAGCGCACCTTAACAGGAAATGTGGCTAAGTGGTATATAGAGTTTCCAGGGGGCACTTTTACTTCTTTCGCCAATTTGGCTAACATTTTCTTAAACCATTTTCAGTTGCCTATCCATTACGAAGCCAGAACTGAACTTCTGGCCAATTTTCATCAGGACACGGCTACTCACATTTCGGATCATATCCAGGAATGGAGATAGAGAAAGAGGCTCATCAAAGCTGAAATTCCACTTGAATTCCGTCTCGAATGGTTTTTAAAATCATTACAACCTGAGATCTCCAAGGATGTTTCTATGTCCAGCGTCTATTCGGAAGAGCAGGCTATCTTTTGCGCCCAGCAGTTAGAATTGATATATTCTTAGTTTGGGACTCTTCAGAAAATCTTGCATGATGCTCCTAGATCCACGGTTGATGTAGCCAAACCGAAGCCAAGCCCTCACGCTGATGGTATAGTTGGATCGGTTGATGTAGCCAAACCGAAACCAAGCCCTCACGCTGATGGTATAGTTGGATCGGTTGATGCCAATACGGTGAACCTCTTGAACCAATTGCAGTAGTTGTCTTTACAAACTACTTCTTCCAATCAGGCTACACTGTCCACTCCTTCACCTTCCCAACCTTCTTCCATAAATTCTATCCAGGCCTCTAACCCCAAAGGAAATCAACAATCCGATGGGAAGAAGAAGGGATGAGGTAAAAAGAAGCTTCATGAAGGGAAGGGTAATGTAAATAAGCCTGACAATGGTGCTGATGAGGGTAGAAAAGAGTTTAAGAAGAAAGTTAAATTTCCATGCAAGTTATGCAGTGGAGATCATTTGACTCATCTCTACCCAAAGATTCAAGATGCTCAGCGACTGTTAGTGTAGCAAGGGTCTTCTAGCTCCCAAGCTGTTTTAACTAACCCTTCCCCCAAGGGCAACAGTTACTTGTTGGCGCGAACCCTAACCTTGGTACCTTTGCAGGGGGCAACCAGGAGGGGGACAATTCCTCAAATGTTTTCATGATGAGTTCTCATGTCAATGTGGATACTTGGTCACATGATTATGGTGAAGCTGAAACATCCAAGGATAAAACTGTTCCCAAAATTATGGAGCCACTTCATATTGAGCGATCCTCTGTCGAGTCTATATCTCAGATACCGAAAGGTTCCGCCAAGCATGCTACTATCAACCCTAATGCTAGGGTAGCCCAGAACTACTTGATTGTAGAAGATCTAGCTTAGAGTCCTTGCACTATGTCTGCTTTAGAGGTACTCCAATCATGTCCAGCTCAATGAAGTGCTTTACTTTCAGCAATCGGGGTGGTAGATCCAAAAAATTCTTTATTGCTCGCTTTTGATATGCTCAATGTCAAAAAGCGACATCCTCATCATATGGATTTTCAAATAAAGTCTACTTACTAGAAAACTAATATTTTTCGAACAGTTATAGATGAGGGAGCTTCCACATGCGTAATGTCTATGTCATGTTGGAAGGCCATTGGATCACCTTCAGTTGTTCCTTCACCCACTCTCTTGACAGCTTTTGATGGACATTCTCATAGGCCACATGGGATTATCCTGGCTTTTCCTATATGTGTTGGAGGAAAGGTCGTTAATATTGAAGTAGAAATCATTGATGCCAACCTAGATTACAATCTCCTCTTAGGGAGGAATTGGATTTATGAAATGGATGCCATAGTGTCATCTTTATTCTACATCCTCTGTTTCCCTCATGAGGGGAGAATTGTTAAAGTTGATCAATTGGATTATTCTCCAGGTGATCCTCGGGCAACTTTGGATTCTACAGTTCCATTGGTCGATAACCCCCACCAACCTATCGAGAATTTAGGAGTTGGGATGTACTCTTCATTGATGGGTATATTTGATCTTCCCACTCCTATAGCTAGAATCAATGCCATTTCGTCCTCCAAGGAGTCTTCACGGGAAGAGTTCTTTCGAACTCATTATTTTTCAGACCCTTGGACCTTACCTTCACCTACAACCACATTAGATGAGGGGAAGGTTGGTGGAATGGCATTCCCTATGTCTGCAGCAGAGCTTAGATATCAATCTATCGTTAACTCTGCAGACGACCATCCTACTCCCTTTTCAAAAGAGGAATTAGATGGTGATGTGGCTCTAGCTTGGACCCTTGACTCTACTTCTGCTATGGATTGCTTAGATACGGTTTTACCATCTGAGGAAGTGATTTTAGAAGCGATGACGGGTGTAGATCGACCGTGGGAAGATTTACACCATTGTTCATATTTTCTTCCCCCATTGTAGGAAGTTGAATCCAGTTTCTCCAATCTACTTACTAGCGATGTTTATACGGTTTCAAACCCTTTGGCTCCAGCACACATATGTGCCGAAGGTAATATGTTAGTCGTTTCAAAAACTATACCAATAAACATCTCTAGGAACCCTAAAGTGATAGAAAATGTCTTAATTGGAGTCGAGTGTTCTCCTGAAGAGATCCAAATTTACACTGACCTCTGTAAGGAGTTTCAGGATGTATTCCCTTGGTCTTATGAAGAAATTCTTGGTATTGATCCATCCACCGTTCAACATGAGATCAAGACCTATGAAAACACAAAGTCGATTCATCAGACGCTTTAGCCAGTCAATCCTAATAAAGCAGCAGCTATTAAATCTGAAGTAGAAAAGCTTCTCAAGGTGGGTTTCATATACCTTGTTCCTCTCACGGACTGGGTTTCTAATCCAGTCTCAGTTGATAAAAAACAAGTAACGATCTGAGTGTGCATTGACTTTAGGGATTTGAACAAAAATTGTCCGAAAGACAATTACCCCACCCTGTTTATTGATCAGATAGTTGATGAATGTGCGGGTAATGATATTTTCTCGTTCATGGACGGATTCTCCGGCTATAATCAAATATCTATTCATCCAGAAGACTAGCATAAGACAACTTTCATTTGTCCCTAGGGTACCTTTGCATACAAAAAGATGCCTTTTGGTCTTAAAAATGCTAGATCTACATTTCAAGGGGCCATGTATTATGCTTTCCACGACATCAAGCATGTCATCGAGTCATACTTGGATGATTTAGCTACTTGTTCTCGAAAGAGAATCGATCATCCTAGTCATCTTCGGTTAGTTTTTGAGAGATGTCATCTTTACAAGATTCGGTTGAATCCGAACAAGTGCATTTTTATGGTTACATTTGGTCGATTGTTAGGGTTCATTGTATCAACTTAAGGGATTCTAGTTGAGCCCTTCAAGGTTGAGGCAATAATTCATTTGGCTCCCCCGTCTTCTATCCGACAACTTCAAAGTCTCCAAGGAAAGGTAGATTTCTTGAGATGGTTTATAGAAAACTATGCTGAGATAACTAAAGGATTTATGCGTTTGCTGAAGAAAGGAGTTCCATTTTTATGGGATGAATTTGCGCAATGATCTTTTGATGCCTTGAAGCAGGTGTTAATCTCTGCCCCACTTTTGAGTCCACCGGATTATGGTAGAGATTTCCTTTTATATCTTGCAGCCACAAAATCAACCATAGGTATGGTTCTAGTTCAGGAAGATGATGCTCTCATGGAGCATGTGATTTACTACTTGAGTCGAGGCTTGGTAGGCCCTGAACTACGCTATTCTCCAATTGAGAAATTGGCCTTGGCAATTGTCCATGTTGTCCAATAGCTCCATCATTATATTCTGCTACGCAAAACGTTTGTCTTAGTGGCAGTCATTCCTTTCCAATTTGTCCTCAGTAGGTGAGTGATTTGGGACAAATACAATCGATGGATTGTGATTTTAAAAGAATTCAATCTCGAGTTCTTGTCATCCAAGTCTAAGAAGTCATTAGTTTTTGCGGAATTAATTTCTGAGCTGCCTTGTGAAGAAGATACTATTTATGAGGAAAGTTTCCCAGACGAACATCTATTCCTCATATCTTCAAAAGATCCTTGGTATGAAGATATCATCATCTATCTCCAGAATTCGATGTTCCCCCCTACTTCCTCTAAGGATGAACGTCAAAAATTACGTCACTTGGCTAAGAACTGTGTCATCATTGGTGACACATTATATCACCAAGGGGTTGATTCAATCCTTAGGCATTGTTAAACTTTAGAGGAAGCAAAGTCTGTGCTCAATGATTGCCACAGTGGAGCTTGTGGTGGTCATCTTTCAGGGCTTGCTCAGCCCAGAAAATCTTACATGCTAGCTAATTTTGGCCTTCGATTTTCAAAGATTGTATTGAAGCAGTCAAAAGTTGCCACCCTTGTCAAGTCTATACTCAGAAGATGTGCGTGCATCCAGTTCCTCTTTTTCTTGTTGTCACTGTTAGTCCTTTTACAAAGTGGGGCATTGACTTTACTACTTGTAATCCGCCTTCAATGGTGAATCAAAAGTACATTATAGTGGCTGTAGACTACTTTACGAAGTGGGCTGAGGCCATGCCTACTTATAAAAATGATAGTAAAACAAGAACATTGTCATGGAAAATTTTAGGGGTGAATGTTCGCCCTTTGGCGAAATTAAGGGGTTTTAAATCTTTAGTGGGCGAATATTTTGTATCATAGTACATTTTTACAAATCACCTCAAATAGCCCACCTTATTTTAAGGGAGAGGGTAAAAAAGGTAAATTTAGCCCTTGAAATTAGGAGTTACAACCTTCCATTCGCCCTAATTTTCAAGAATAGGTTTTTTCTTAAGTGAATCCTATGGGCCAAATACCATATTTATAAAAGAGGTATGGTAAATTAATAAAAATATAAATAAATGAGAGGTATGGTAAATAAATAAAACATTTTTTATATTTACTCCAAAAGTCACCTTATATACATGCAAGGGTGTAAACAAATAAAAATATAAGTAAGGTGGAGGTATGGTAAATAAGTAAAACGTCTTTTTATACTTAATCAAAAGGTATAGTAAATAAATAAAAATATAAATAAACTAGACGTATGGTAAATAAATAAAACCTCTTTTTATATTTAGTCCATAATCCTCGTTCTATTTATGAAGGCTCAAAAAAGAAGTTTTATTTAAGTGAATCCTATGGGCCAAATACCATATTTGTAAAAGAGGTATGGTAAATTAATATAAATATAAATAAACGAGAGGTATGGTAAATAAATTAATTTTTTTTTTTATATTTACTCCACAAGTCACCTTATATTTACAAACACTCAAAAATGTGTTATATTTAGGTGAAACCTATGGGAAAAATACTATGGGACAAATACCATGGGCTAGATTATTATTAACCGTCATATTAGTATTAATAAAAATCAAAGTGGCACATGGTATTGACCCATGGTATTCACCTCTAATGTAGCCTATTTAAATGGGGGAATTAAACCATCATAGATCCATCTTTACTCTGGATCTACTAACCCCCGAGAGGTATCAAATATCGTGATATGCAAACTAGCATAGAGTGAAAAAATATTTGATCCCTCTTGAGGCTTGGTGGATCAAGAGTAAAAATGGATGTTGTAATTTAATGCATGTTAAACATTTTAGCTTGGTTAAAATAAAAAATAAAATAAAAATCAACTATTAATTTTATTAATTTTTATAAATTATTAATAGTAATTTTTAAGCTCCAGGTTTATGATAACCCATGGTAATACATTGGTATTCATGTGAGCATATACTATTTAAAGGGGAAATTCTATCATCTTAGATCCATCTTAATTTTGGGTCTACCAAGTGCTTAGAGGGATAAATAGATTTCATCCCCCTAAGAGTGGTAGATGTGGAGTTAAGATGGATATAGGTTGGTTTTTATGATAATGAAGATATTAAATAGACTTAGGAAATTATATTTTAAAAACATCTTAAGGTGAATGGTTCAAGCATAGACATTGGACAAGTATATTTGTATACTTCTGTTTTAAACTGAAACAAATCCAAGGCTAAAAGGAATGGATTGATTGCACTAGTCATCCTTCTATAACTTTCCAACATAGGCTGGAGTAAACAGATTGTAATTTGGGTAATTTTTCTAACTGCAAACATGAACATACTTATGTATTGGCAGGATGGTTACGAGGTCCCTAGAAGTGATGAATTTGAATTTTTCTTGGTTTTATATATAGTATTAGGTTTTTTTCTCATGGTTTCTGTGAATGACATGGGTGAATTTTATCCTACACCCACTAGGTTATCGATATGTAATTTCTATAATTTTGATTTCAAAAGATATTTTAAAGAAATGCAATGATTTCATTTGTGTATTCAATAAACACAATATTCTAATGGAATTCTACATTTGTGTTTTACCTATACAGATTCCATGGAGAAGTATTAGCGGTGTGACATCAATTGTCGTCAAGCAGAGGCTTTAGTTTTACTCTTTTCTGGAAGCAAATACTTTCTTCCAACATTTTTGAGTTCCATGAAAAATTTGAAAGTCCTAATAGTATTCAATTATGGGTTCAAGAGAGACATAGTATTCAATTACGGGTTAAAGAGATCTACACTGAATGATCTATCGACCTTATCTTCACTTAGTTTAAGACTATTCACTTGGAGAGGCTGCATGTGCCCCCACTTCAAGAGCATAGTAAAGTCATGTAAAACTTAGAGAAGCTATCTTTAAGCTTTTAGTGAAGATTGGAAAAATGTCTGGGTTCAATAACACCCAATCGAGCATTAAGCTTCCAATAATGATAGATTTTAACATGGAGCACTTTTGTGATTTGGAGGAGATGCCCCCTCGTATTTGTGACACATCATCAGTTGTGAATTGGACTATTACTAACTGTCATTTCCTTCGAAAGTTACCGGATGACTTGGGGAACCTCAACTCTTTAAGAATGTTAAGGAAGGAAAGAAAGTACATTATGCTAAGTTCTCTTATGCTTTTCAAGTTTTTCTTGGATATCTACAATGTTTCAGGTAGGAAAGTACATTCTGTTAATGAAAATTTGTCTTGATAGAAAGGCCCAATTTCAAATTCTAATGCTTTCAAAAAACATTGTATAACTGTAATGTTTCTAAAAGGAAAGCATATTTTTTCAATTTAAGTATCATGATCCCATATTCCAACTTATTTTTTAGTAACCCATTAGGCTTTGTAGCTTTGAATAAATCCATGTCTTTTGATAAGATCCTCTTCCAAATTAGAACGAAGTTTCCTTTTGGCAATAACCACATACAATGTCTTGATTTTGTTATTGAGAAAATAGAAATTGTGAAACAAGCTTGTGCCATACAAGGACTTGATTCATTGATTATGTATCAATTATGGCTCTTGATGTAACAATGTCTTGATTTTGTTGCTTGAAAATAGAGGTTATGCTTTACTATTTCACAGAATTTCTTATAATCTTTCCATAAGTATTGATTTGTAATCTCAGTCACTGAGGGATGACAGTAATGACAAAGGTAATATTCCATGGTTTGAAGTTCCCCTCTTACTAAATATTTAAATATATCACCACGATTTAACTGTTAGTTAAAGGAATTGTATTTTATTTGTAAACAATTCATTGCTTGATTTATAGATTTTGATTTTTTCCCTTTTTTATTTTTTTCTCAGATTTGGTATGAGATATCTTCCAAGATTTGGGTTCCCTAGTTTCCCCACCATAGCTACGAGGTTCAGATGCTATCATTAAATATTCTCGGAACATTACAACTTTTCCAGTAAGTGTGCTTTGAAACATTGTTGTTGCTTTTCCATGGTGTTAATGCAAATAAGCACTGCAACTAGTGCCATTATTTAGATTAAGTGTCGAAATCTAGGTGGTCTTGTAATGATGGAGTGATTGTTTTCTAGCTACTAAGGCCATATGCATTTTTATCTCTTATGTTGTCCTGAGATATTCAAATTCAGAATAAGAATTGAGGTCTCGTTTCCACTGTATATTGCAGTCAGTTTCTTGAACATAATATATGGTAGATTATCTTTTACTAATCAAATGTGGATGTGATCCCTTGCAGGAAAGGAAATTCAAAGTGACTTTGATTTCACATTGATTTGTCAAAACATTGACAGAGGAAAGGAGATTCAAAGTGACACTGATTTCACACTGATTTGTCAAAATGGAGGCAAGAGAAAAGGAAACTTTGTATTCAACAATGCTCTTAATTTTATATGTACATGCATAGACATATTAGTAGAAAATATTGAAGGGTTGCCTAAGTAATATTTTCCATTCCACTACATTCTTTACAGCTTGTAAATAAATAACTCGAAACAATTCATTACACTACTTGTTATTCTTTATTAATCAATGGTTAAGATTTTGATATTGAACTGGCTAAGATTTTTATTGCTTCTGTGAAATTGTGTGTTTTATAATGCTTCTTTTCCATTCACTATGTATAGCATATAAAGTGTGTCTAATGGAGTAGGAAGATTGGAAAGTCTTGTGATCCTTGAACTATGTTACAAGGCAAAAACCCAACGGGGCAGGGTAGGTGCATCCCCACAAAGGGGTCACAAATACCAAAGTTGGTATTGGCTAGTGCCTTGAGCTAGAAAATTTCCTTTACCCTTGTATTAACAGTGAATTTGGAGAGGATTCTAATATTATCTTTATAAGATTTATATCAGTTAAGGTTGATGAATAAAATTCATGAGACATGAGCTAGGATGTCCTTGCAAGGTGGTTGTTGATTATTGGAAGCTATGATGGCCATTATGTCAAGCCAGGTGGTCGCACTCCCTTGATCGTGAGCACGATTGTGATCAAGATGGAAGACTTCATAGTCTAGATTGATTGTTTAGCAGTGATAGTTAGTGGGCTCATTCACAAAAGCTTATATTTCACTAATCCTTTTTATAGAGTTGTCAGATTCAATTTCCAAAGGTTTTAATTACACTATAGAGTTGAGTTTTGAGAGAGTTGTGATTCACAGTGTTAAGTATAGCAGCTATGACACTTGAATGAAGACAAGAATAGTAGAGGTATCAGACTCTGTTATAAGCTTACCTACATATTATAAGGGACTTGGTTGGCTTTTTTATAATTTTATAAACAAGTTCCATGTCATGGAAATGTGAAAAAAAAACAGTGATATTGCCACCATGTGGCTCTTGTCATATATGGTTTTATACTTTTTCAAAAAATTCTCTAAGAGTTCACAATGCTAAGATTCACTAGGACTTTACAAAGTTTTATTATTTAGTGAAAGACTCACCAAGATCTTACAAGATTTTATAATTGAGTAAAATATTCGCCATGCCTGGTGAGAGATTCGCCAAAAATTATATATACATATTATATTATTGATAAAATCGCCTTCCATTTTTCCTATATACCATGGAGATTCACCCATTTATTATACATATAAATTTAGGGGGGGTTCTTAAAATTTTCCCTGAACATTGTTCCTCTTCAATCAGATTATTTCACGTTTCGGTATCTCGAGAGAGATTGTCACTGACCATGGCAGTCATTTCCAGAACCAACTGATGAATGAACTGGCTCTTAAATTGGGCTTCTGGCTGGAGCATTCATCTCTGTATTATCCTCAGGCCAATGGGCAAGTCGAAGCTGTGAATAATTCTCTCAAGATGATCCTGCAAAGGATAATCGACAAAAAATTCACCAATTGGAATATCATGTTGTACTCGGCTCTCTGGGCATATCGAACCTCGATAAAGACTGCCATCGTTTTTACACCTTTTCAGTTAGTTTACGAGCTAGAATCTATTTTTCTGATTGAATGCGAAATCCCATCCCTTAAGCTAGCTGTTGAGCTTCTTCCAAAGACCTCTAGTCTTGAAGAGCACCTCGTTCATTTGGAGCATCTCGATGAGTAGAGTCGAGATGCCACCATAATAAATGAGGCCCATAAGAAAAGGGTTAAAACTCAGTACGATAAAGCTATCCATCCTTGAGTCTTTTCAGAAGGTGACCTTGTCTTGTCTATGACTAAGATAAAGACACCTTGGGGGTAGGAAAATTCAAGTCTATGTGGCATGGTCCTTTTATAGTGAAATGAGTTTTAGGAAAAGGTTCTTAAGAGTTAGTCGATTTTGAAAGGAACAAGTTGGCAGAGCCCCAAAACGGGCTTTATCTCAAGAAGTACTTTGCTTAGGTTATGGCCGAGCAATGGCTTCTTTGTATATTTTGTATTTTTGTACATATTTTATCGGGAGTTTTTGTGATATCGACACTTTTTTTATCTGCTTTGGCAGGTGTTGATGGATGACTTGGTCTATTTCGAATTCACCGATGGTGCTAGTCGGCACACTCAGAATCTCGCTTCCGCAACTTGGGTGATTTATTATCCATCTGGTCAGTTGATGGTGTCAAGGGGAGTATGTATTGGTTCTGCTTCAAATAATATTTCCGAATATATTATCGTTATTAATTTACTATCTGAAGCTATTTCTTATGGAATTGATTTGTTGGTAGTGTATCTTGACTCACAACTGGTAGTGTCACAATTAAATAACATTTATCGGGTTTGGGATCCTTATTTATATCACCAATTTTTTAGAGTGAGGGTGTTGCAAAGGTCATTTGTTTATATTACTTATTTTCACATTCCACGATCTGAAAATTCATTAGCGGATTCTATCGCTAATCAAGCATTAGATTGGCATATCAATCATTCATCAAGTTAAAAACAAACATCAAAAGTTTGGAACTGTATATATATATATATATATATATATATATATATATATATATATATATATATCATAAAACTTCCCGTGTGTACATAAAGTGTTCAAAAATAATATACAAAATCGAGACTAAATGCCCATAATCATGTCCAGTCTATTTATCGACCCAGCTCAGGATGAGCGGCTAAGAAGGTGACTACTGTGTTGCCCACACGCCGAAGTACGCAAACCCAGTCTTGTGGTACTCCTACCACGTGGCACTGCATCTCCTCAGGTAAGTTTTCTACAGCCACCATCAGTACCTGGTGAGTCAATCTCACCAAGTTTCTTTAGACTGCGTATAATACCCTCTCTGTCTTAGCAGACGCCTGTTCGGCACCTCTTCCGTGACGCTTGTGCTTCGTAACTCTGTCTGGTCTTACCGTACCCACATCTGGAACATGATCATTATGTCAATATTTTAATCCCATCAAAAATATTTCTAAGTTCATTTTTATATTGAAAAAACATAAAAAAATCTTAAAAATTGATAAAAACTTAAACAATGGTTACCTATTTATCCCCATGCTGCATTTGGTGGTAGCACCAAGTCCTGATCTCCTCTGAAATCCATGCCAGCATAGGGATAGTCATCCAAAGTGATGATTTGTTGTTCCCACCAGGAGAAGAACTCATCATCAAAAGCAGTCCTCAGCACGTCCCCGCCTCCAAGGCATTTCATTAGGTCGGCCCACCTACCCATCCGAGGATCTCGGGGGCTACTGATAGAGACTGATACTCTGGGACATAGCCCAAGAACCTTCTCGAAGAATAAGGAGCATAAAATGGTCCCATATTCGAAATTTTTGGTTTGCCCTTTCTAAATGGAGGACAACTGGCTCTTCATATTGGTGAGAAGAGGTGTACACCAATCAAAAACAGTGGTGAGGCACTCCACAGCCAAGCTCATAGATACTCGTGAAGCTTGGTGCAATGAGGCTGATCCATTTATCCTGGCTATGGTGAATAGTAGAATCCTCAAGGATAAGCTCTCCACATGTTTTATTGGAATCTGGCTTCCAATTTTTTCCAGATGCCTAGGACAGTAAATGTGTACATAGTCTTCCACTGAAAGACTACCTCGTGTCTGGCCAGTCAAATGTACAACTTCTCCTCTCCAGGAGAGACCAGTGATAAAGTAAATATCCTCTACCTCTATCCTCAAAGGCATTTGATCAATCATAAATGCATCATCTTCGATACTCCAATAGTGGATTAACATTTCAAGCAAACGGGTGTTGGCCTTCATATTGGGCATTTTGAAAAATTTCAACAAGCCACATCCCCTCAATGCATCTAAGGCCTGCTGATCATTCATAACTTCATTATCAATGGTAGTATGCTCCCTCTCTCTCCATGTGATTGTCATCCTGAAAGAAAATTGAGTTTCAACCGTTATATTTTTGTGTTTAAATTTCAAACCATGTATACGCGGGTCCCTTTCACACATAGTCGCATGTAGGGCTTTCATATACGTGGGTCTATAACGTACAACCCGCATATACGCCGCATTGAAATTTTTAACATAAATTCCTACGGTCAAACCTTAATAAATATTTCTAAAAACAATCACAAAGTAATGCAAGCTTGAATTGGGGGTTACCTGATGATTTTGATCCAATTTGAACGTCTAATTCTTTGGGGGGCACGTTTGCTCTTTTTTCTCCATAGCTTTTGCTCTCAAACACAAATGGCACGAATGGTGAGTCAAAAGGTCATTTTATATCTTTGAAAATGTCAAATTATTTCAAAACTTGATTTTTTTTCGTCTCATGAATCTTTAACTTGTGAGCTTGGATTGTCGGGAATAGGTTGTTTTTTTATGGTATTATGGACGCTTCTTCGAGATTTCATATCGGTTCCGTGATCGCTGACCTGTCATGGTAGGTATCATTTACTAACTAGCATATAGGTTAGGGAAACCATTTTTTCCATTGCATTTTTCATACTAGCCTCCATTTGTCGATACACTAGCCATAGCGTCGATCCCATCGTGTTATGGTTAGTAAACCATGTTCACTCTCCGATTTTTAAATCATGACACGATGGTAGAGCCATCCTTTACATGGGCATCGTAGTTATCACCTCATTGAATTTTTTTGCCCATGCTGTTATATTGAGTAGGCTCGGGAGTCCTCTTTAGTCCCACCATGACTTGTGCGTTGAAGACTCATTTCTCTTTTCTTCTTCACTTCATTCTGGCCTTATACACTAGAGGTTCCTTTGTGTTGAGTTGTATTGTTGCATTGCATGTTGACTATTTGCACCTTTTGGCCTTGAGCTGGCTTCACTTGGACTCGTGTTTAAGCCACTTATTTGACCATGTCTTCTGCAAACTCAAACCTGCAATCACTTAGCTTCAACAACTTGGCACACCTTTTGATCCATGGAAGGAACATCCCTTTGACTGTCCTTGACCAGTTTCACCTCCCTGCATTGAGCATAGGATTGTTCCCATCCCAGGAACTAGATCATCTATTTCACTAACACTCATTCTTTCCATTTTATTATAGCATTCTTTTATTCTTTTTCCAGCTTAAAGAAAAAGACAAAAAAATTATATATTCCAAAAAGTAGTGGGAACGGGACAACATTTCCATATATTGTTGGCAGCGAGAGTGAGTTCTGTCGCCCTTGAACAAAGCACTCAAAATAAACTCTCTTCTCCATTTTGGGCGGGATTTAGTTTGAATTAGGTACGCCTTAACCTTGTTATTGAGTTAGTTCTCCTCCGATTGGTTATCTCTTCCAATCATATGGAGAGTTCGTTCATGCCTCCTGCATGACGAACTTATACAGAGTTATCATATGCTGCCACATAGTCATCATTGAGTCATGCTTTTGTTCAAGGGAAGTAAGCCTGAGTTGGCCTCTCTGCGGTGTCTCTTGACCTATTTTTCAATCGGCCATCCCTGGTTGTCAGTGTCTTGTTTGTCATCACATCAGTTATATTGGTCCTTTGCTCATGCTAGTTTGAGAAGGTCTCCATTAACTTCTTGCTGGCGGGTCTTGTCCTTATCCACGACAACATATTGCTATAAGGGCAGGCCTAGAGCCGCACCCTAGTCCTATTTTCATTATTGATAGGTCACCCTGTGCTCAGCATTGATCAGTATCATGGGTCTTTGACTGACTGGTTTCCCTTGTGTTCGACATCAGCTTACATTATCACACATTAGGATTCGTGCAGTGCCTTGGTTTCCATTTGACCCTATTGGTGGATTCGTTGCCTCTGTGTCAGCTTTCATTATTGGTTGGTTCAGAGGGTTTCTATCGTGCACTAGCTACATCTTGTGTACATTGGAAATGTGCTTCGGTTGGGTTACTATGTCTATTTTCGTTCGATTCCTTCCAAATTATTGGCCTATGGGTTACACTCACGCTAGATTGATGAAGGATGCCTTAATGCCTTCCTTGTAGCGGATCTTTCCATATCGACTACGACTCATTGCTCTGGGGCAAAGATCTAGAGTCCATTTGGTAGTACCTTAGGGTTTGCAGTCATCAGTGGTAGATCCATTTCTATCGATAGTGGGAAACCATCATTGTCCCCTAATTGGTAGATTCTTCTAGGTGTTCAACCTCACCTCATTCATTTGCACTTGTTAGAATGTATTGTGTACCTTGACTCTCATTATCATTATCGGTGAGTAGTCTCACGTTTGTTAACGGTATACATCAATGACCGGTAATCAAACTTCTCACATGGTTGACTTCAGATCATTTATTCCCATTATGTAGAAATGTACCACGGCGGTCGGTGAAGACCTTGGGTTGCATCAACATTCTTTGGTTCACTTGTCAGTTGCTCCTACTGCTGCTAGTTGACACCATCCACACTATATGTTGCAGTCCTTCACAGCGATATCTTATATGATGGCATCCGAGCTGCGATGTAGTATCATCTTATTCCATCATGTTCATTTGGTACTATTGGGATTAGTATTTGACATTAGTGATTAGTTTCATCCTTCAGCTTCATTGATCATATTCTTATATATGTTATGTTCGGACATGTACTTGTTCGATCACGATAAGATGATCCATTGTGTACTTTCAGTCTTTTATACTTGTATACATAGTGGATCCACTTGTATTTGATATGCGGATATGATTTATTTTCTTCGAGCATGGGTATGCCCGCCTCAAACAACTGTCTCTTTCTAATCTTCTTTTTCATGGCTTGGTAGGTTGAAATCTGGTGAAGTCCTTCTCATTTTTCGACAGGTTTCCTTTCCATATACTTAATACATTTCGGCCATCATGTACCCCTTCTGACCTCATATATAAGGGGGCATCTGTTATAGCTCCAAATATCACCCTTGGTATTTTTTATGCTTAGTTTATGGCCTAGGGCAACCCCTCCTTCCAGACTTGATCCAAATATTTTAAAAACAGTGTTTTACTCCCTGTACGCTACTTTTCCCTGTGATAAAAGCGTGTACATGCGGGTTACTCAATACCCAACCCGCGTATATGTGTTAAAAAACTTAAAAAATTAAATTTCCTTCACTATGGCCGGAGTTCACGGGTTCTACCTGTTGATTACCTCCTAGTGCCCATGGCCCAACTGTTCCCAACTGTTTCCCAACTAAAAAACTAATTTGGGAGAAGTATAAAAAGAATTCTATGGGAAGGCCTTAAGGAGGAGAGAAGAGATAGAATTACTATACTAAGATTATCGCCTGATCAAGTCTGAAGTATCCCTATGCTTCAAGCACTTTCCCTAAGTTCAGGAAACCGTTGTTTCCTTGAGTGTTGATATCCTCCCACTTACTTGAGGTATCATGGTATTGGTTATGGAAGGAGGCTGTTGAAGACTAGGACTGGACAGACCTGGAGGACGGTTCCGCTTGGAGCCAGAAGAGGAAGACTCAAGTGAACTCTTTCCATGTTCATTATAGTTTTCTACAATAAAAAGAAACGTTGTCTTGTTCTTGAGATTGACTTTGTTTATGCATCAAATGTTATTGTTATGGTTTATGTATGAATGATTACTTTGATGTATAACTAACCATTTACTTATATTATATAAAGTTGATTTCATTAAAATTCTTTATCTATATGCTGCTATGTGTATTCAAATTGGTTGATTTGCAGATTCAAAGATCATTAGGAGTGCAGAGGGTTTGAACCCTAGTTGGAACTACCCAAACGAAGGACATCCAGGTATGTTCATCCTCGCATAATTTGTTTATTTAAGCATGTTGCTTGAGTTGTATGCATGTTTCTTTTTGTAGATTACTCTTGCTCTATTGGGGTTTTGACCCAAAGCCCTAGGGGATTTATTCCCATAACAGGGAGTGAAATTTCAATAATTGAATAACTAGGGTAGGGTATGAGCAGTTTGTAGGTTGGGGTTCTGGTACTTTGGGAATGGGAGACTCTCAATTAAATTGAAATTAATCAAATTATTTCAGTTATTTTAAGAATTTAATGTTCTTTCTTTAAAGAGAGGGTAATTCTTGGTTCTTGTTCAAATACCTGGAATTTACAGTCAGGGCTGCAACTGGTTTTCAATTGGGGTTTGCAGAGGGCTTCGGCAGCTAGGATGGTGTGCAGTGGTGGCATCGGAAGGCTCTGATAGTTGATAGCTAGTCACAGGAGTTTAGAAGGCGCAGGTGCTTTAGAGGTTCAACAGTGTGATTTGAGTGAAAAAGGGTGAAAATGGGGGTTGGAAGGCTTTTAACCATGAACGGTTGGAAAAATGGTAGGGAAAAAATGTTTTATGAACAGTGCTGGTTTTCACTTTGGTGGGGAGGTGGTTTTGGAGGCCATCACACCGCTTATGGGGGTCAGGTGGTATTTTGCTGAGGGAACACGATCTATGCTAGAGGCCGACATGTAGGCAAATGGGCCCCAAGCAAAACCGCCCATATCGTGTGCTCTCGAGCCATTAAAGGTCGGAGATCGCACGAGTGCGATATGGGTGATGGCTATTGCATCTGGGGGTAGATGATCGGATGACCATTGCGTGGGAAAGTTGCATTGTCGGGCAATGGGGTGGAGGTTAGCGGGAGCCATGGGTTTTAATTACGATTTAGAGTAATTAACCCATGTTTAAGTGCGGATTAATTAAACTGTGTAGTTTTAGGGGTAGTGGGGTTAGTTTACCTCACCAGTGTGGTGGGTTAAACTTGAGTTTAGTCGGGAAAATGGTTAAGTGGCGGAGTTAGTGAGGCGGGGGGTTTTTAGAGTTAGGATAAAGGGTTTAGAGGGGTTTTGGGTAATTATTGAAGTGAAAACATGATTTTAAAAGGGGGGAAAGGGGTTTCACACCTAGGGGAATGGATTTTAGGAGTAATTGACTGGGGAAATGTGTGAAACTAAGGGGTAGGAGTAAAAATGAGGGGGAAGAGGTTTTCATAAGCCATGAAGGGGTAAAAGGGAAGTTAGTGAGTATATAGTGGGGGTGAAATGCAATGAATGGGGAGTTAGGAAAATCATCTTATGAGCATGTTTCCTTCATTGATAACAGCTCCTGCACACTGAAACACATAGTTAAGCATGATAGTAGTGCTTATGCTTCAAATGACTTGAATTTATACAACCTTTCTTCTACCTACCCTTTTACCTATCCTAACACTTTTTTCTTCACTTTGGTGGGTCCACTTAAGCTAGCAATCCCATTTCTTTCCTTTTTCTTTTATTTAATAAATTATCTACTTCTAACCTTATATCTTCTAAGGGCTCAGATTAAACTAACGAGCTCCTTTTATTTCTCTACCTATCTACTAATCTGCCAAGATTAAACTATTTGGTCATATTTTTATTCTCTAACTATAAACATGAAATTCAAAGCATGAAATAGTGAAGATTAAACAATTTGACTATCATGGGTTGTGGCATGTATGACAAGCTACAGACAACCATTATTTAAGATAATAAAAGTAAAGAGTAGTGGCACTTAGACTTGCACACTTTCATGATCTGTTTTTTGCTTGGGGTCCATATTTTTTCATTTTTTGATCTCTTCTTATTTTCTTGTCCTTTGATATTTCTTTTAGGACATACCCTCTTTACATTTTTTAATTTCGATATGGAAAACATTTGTAGGAAGCAAAGCTT
Organism: Pinus tabuliformis; assembly: GCA_031772625.1. Lineage (NCBI taxonomy): Eukaryota > Viridiplantae > Streptophyta > Pinopsida > Pinales > Pinaceae > Pinus > Pinus tabuliformis. The sequence goes on along the minus strand of CM062806.1, from coordinate 519,208,857 downwards.
TGTACAATATTACAAAACTTAACCTTAGCCAATTCAAAATTATCAACCCCATCACTATAGGACTCTAACAGAGAGGTGATCAGGTCCAACATTCAATCTCCCACGCTTAACTATTACTTCGAAATCATACTCCTAGAAAAGAAGTAACCATCGATAGATTCCCCCCCCCAAACACAGGCTTATTGATAAGGTACTTCAAAGAAAAATGGTTTGTGTACATTCTAAAGTGCACACCTAGCAAGTAATGCCTGAATTTTTGTAGTGCATAAACCATGGCCAATCCTTCTAGATTTGTGGTTGAATATTTCTTCTCTTACTTAGATAGTTTCCAACTGGCGAAGCCAATCAGGTGATTAATATCTCCTTCCGCTGATTGAGTTAACACAGCTCCCAACGCTTTACAAGATGCATCTACATGCGCATAAAATTCCTTCTTCAAACTCGGGAATACTAGAAATGGTGTCATAACCATCTTTTCCTTAATAATCTCTAAGCTCTTCTGATAGTCATCGTCCTAACAGAATGTAGCATCCTTCTATAGCAACTTCACCATAGGTGTAGTGATATGTGTGTATTCCTTAATAAACTTCCTGTAGTACCCAGTATGACCCAAAGTCACGTGTATATGCTTTACATTCGTAGGGGGATCCAAATTGATAATTACAACAATCTTAGAAGGGTCTACCATCAATCCCTACTTACAGACAAAATGTCCCAAAAGTATTCCACAGGGTACACAAAAAATGAATTTATTCAAATTCAAGGAAAATTGATACTTTATACATGTATCCAACATCAGGTGTAGACTAGAGAAATTCTTCTTGACTAGCCCAAACACTGTCCAACCATCGAAGTAGACTTCCAAAAGTTTATGAACGAATTCCTTGAATGTTGTGACTACCACCTTGGAGAATATCATAGGAGAATTTTTTAGTCCAAAAGGCATGATTGTATATTGGAAAGACCCCCATTATGTAGCGAAGGTAGTCTTGCTTCTATCCTCTGGCAAAATCTTAATTTGGTGATATCCCAAAAATCGATCTGTGAATAAATAAGATTCCTACCCACCACAGTTTTCTGGAACTTCATTTGTAAAAGGCATAGGAAATGGATCTTGTACACATGCATCATTTAATTTCTGCAGATCAACGCAGCTCTTGATATCACCCTTCGTTTTCCTCTCCTGTTCCACCATAGGACTGATCCATTCTGATTCTTCTATGGGCTCAATTATTCCTTCCGCGAGCATCTTATCGAGTTCTTCTGTTACCTTCTCCTTGTATTTGGGATTCAACTAATATGGGCGCTGCTTAACCAACTTCGCATCTGGTTTTAGGTTGATCTTCATCATACCCAAATTTTTTACTATCCCCTTCAAGTTAGATAACTTAGTTGGAAATAAATCCTAATATCCATGCAATAATTCAATGACCTTATCCATTGTGTCCTCATCCTAATAGTCATGGATGTGCGTGAATTTTGGTTTTGCCTATGATCCAATATTACCTGTTTTGTGCATACCGGTTGTTAGATATCAGGGATCTCCATTTCAGGTGTAGCAACTTATCTTAGTCCCTTTGACTCAAGGATATTAATATTTCGTGGATCACCATCACCTTCTTCTGTAGTAACATTGTAACATTCCAATGCATGTTGTAGTTTCATACTCCAGTCAGGCTGTATCCAAGTGATAGGATCTAAAGTTGTTCAAAAGATTGTTTCTTTAATCTCCTAAAGCATTTCATTAATTCCTTTGAAGCCATATTCAAAACTATATGTCAGCAAGAAACTCTCCTTCATTTCATCCCAATCAGCAATCCCATGTCGCAGCTTCATCTCTAAATACCAGTTCATTGGGATAACATCCAAGATATGAATAAATATATGCACCCACTTTGGTTGAGATACCTCACCCCATGCCTTACTCCATTGACCCAGATGTTCATGCGGGTCATCCTTTCCTATTTCCTTTTCAGCGAGTCAGGTGCTTGTGTAACCAAATCTTAATCACATCATTCTATGATATTCCTTCCAATCGGAAATATTATCCTTGTGCATACCCCACCATCTTGCAGGCATAACTCTCAATGCTAGATCTAAGGCCTGGAACCGATGCTCCTCTGGTATGTCCCTTTCAAAATGGTCAAGAAACATATTGACATCATCCAAACCACCACAATAAGAGAAGTTACGTACCTCCGTAGATATACAATGTAGTGACTTTGTAAGTTGATTGCATCACAGTGTAGAGACCTCATGCAACTGATTCTGCCAGTTTTCTAACACTTCATCTAAATCTGATTGGTTGGAACTTTCCTTGTCCCAGTTGATCCTTCCATCCACAGTGATATTGATCGAATTTTCATTTCACACAATTATATTGTATATGTGCTCAATTTATTCTTCTTCATAATAATCACGAACTAGTTTTGTGTATCACGCACCTTCTGCTGGATCCAATGGAACAATTACTTGAATACCATTCTTTTCAAAAACCATGCTTTGCTTCTTTAAATTAATTATTGCGTTCACTTCGAAGGCCGAATCAATCCCAAGCAACAATGGGTGTGGATCAATGTCATCTACTCTCTCAATAAATTCAAAATCTTCCACTACACTTGAACCTTCAATATCTACAGTTACTCCATGCAGGCGACCCATTGGAATTGTCTTTTGTTGGTTCACCATGTGTAGTTGAATTGGTGACCACTCTAACTTCACGGGGGCTTCACTCAAAGAACCTCTGACATAGCACATGCGTTTGTGGCATACTGAACAATACCCTTAATTTGACTACATAATGGGAAATACCTCTAAAAATCACATTATTTAAGCCCTTACCAATATGAACCTAATACACCTTCCCAATTTAAAACACCCCTACTTTCACTAGATATTGTAGGTATCCATTTTTCCATTGACATTTTTTATACCCCTTTATATTTTTTCATTAACTTTGAGCTCCATTTTTATACCTGCTAATATAAAAAACCTTTACCCCTATTATATGCTCAATATGTTATGCCATTTTTTCCTCAATATATATATCCCCCAATATGAATGCAAGTGGTATGGTATTGCTCCCCTGGCGAATCCGTCGTGTGTAACTTAGGCTTCCCGATTCATTCCCAAGTTTGATTTGGTAGCATGTGAGCATCAGAGCCCATGTCTAGGATTACCTGGTCCATTTCGAAATCACCAATCTGCGTTGTTAACTGCATCTCCCTACCAGTTCCCTTCTGGCTTCGGTTCACCTTATTGACTATGCTTTGTTTGGGTAATGACTTATCCTTCCTAGCACAATTATCTATTATCTCTTGAAGTCCTTGAACTACCTTCTGATTCTATAATAACTTCATGTAGGTCTACAAAAATGATTTTAACATTGTGGGATTTGAATCCTACCTCACAATAACTTCTTCAAGTTTCTCATTTCGTGGAACATTTCTTTTTCTCTATGTAAATCAAACCCAACATTCTTCTCACTTGCTCTTCGAAACCATAGATCCGATATTGCTTTTTTATCTTTGTTGGGTAGCAGATCCCCCCATAGCATGTTTTTGGGGCTTGAAGCCTGAGATTTTGGTCAATGTAATGTAAAGACCCCGCAAAATGAGGGTGCGGAGTGCGAGTGTCGAGGGTTGTCCGCCCTAAAATAATGTAAATTAATATAGAATTTGTCAGCATAAATAGAGCGATGCTCTAAGTGTAAAAGGAGTCTTAGCTTTTGAGAAGTAATATGGGTTTTTGAATGAGGAATTCACTCTAAGTCTGTAAGTTCGAGTCTTGGGTCGTAGTAGTAGTAAGAGGCTCTGCAAATTGTGTGCGCAGAGGCCTGGTAGAGTCTGCAGCTATGTGCATAGACCCCTGCAGCTGAGTGCGCAGGGTGGAGTTGGGATTGTACTTGGACAGAGAATTAATAAAAGATAAGTTGATTCTGAAATATTGTGTGTTTATACTCCTGTTATGTTTATGCATCTCTTTACGGTTTTATGATTGCACGCACTTGCTATGAAAATTGAATGACTAATAAGAATATTGGGTATATGCAATTAAGTTAAGATCTATAATAATAACATAGTAAGGATAAAGGATCTAGATAGCCCCTCTTCACGCTATTTATAGAGCTATGTGAAAGCAGTTGCACAAGATGCGAAGGACATACGGTTGTGTGGAGCAGCACAAGTGCACAGGATCAGTCCGCAAACTTCCTAAACTTCATCAAGACATCCCTAGGATGTAGAAACCTGGTTCTAGCACCCTCCCATACTACCTCGGGTGAGACCTCAGTCCGCGCACTGCGGACTATTGCCGAAAGGGTCGATAGTATGGGATTTGCTTGGCTAAACTCACTGCTAAACCTGGGTCAGGACCCATGTAGCCAACAAATGGTTCCATTGCCGGGACCGAGATTTGCCTAAGGGATGTCTAATGTCATGCCACTAGAACCCAACAAAGAAGGAAATTGAAGAGTGGTTGGACAAGAAGCTTCATGAGTTCATGACACAGGAAAATAGAACTCTGCAGATATCTGAGAAAAGGTGGCTGGATCGCTACGTGTATACAGAAATCCACGAGATCTTCTTCACATCCTTTCCTTCCGAACTATATGAGTGGATTGCAAGGTTAACCGACAGCCAGGGAAGGTGTAAGCTCTACCAACCGATAGTGTGGACTTTGGAGTTAGTGCACATACTAGAGGCATCAAAAGATAAGATCGCACGAGTTGTGGACCATTGGCTCGACCAGATAAGAGGGGGATTTATCACTGAGTTCGTGGTAGACATGACCGTGAGCTATAGTGAAGCAGAATGATGTTTTCTCAAGGGGCCGCGAGGTAGGTACATTAAATCCTTGAATACCTGGATTAAGATGTTGTTATGTAAAAAACGGGTGATGCGAATACATTAATGTTTGGAATGACGCGGAGCGGAAAGATCTACAAAGGTAATGAGGGATTAGGAAATAGTCCCTTAATTTCACCTTCGTGAGAGAACAAGGAGGAGCTTGCTCGAGTTTCTCCAAGAAGTGCAGTTAGTTTGATAAAGTAGTGCATTCCGCAGTTATCACCTCCAATTACGCCATCACCTACCTTACCTACTTCACCTCCATCTTCACCCACCCCACCTCCACCACCCCCACAGTTCAGCATGGCGAGCATGATCAAGCTACCCATATTCAGAGGAGTAGGGAATGAGGATCCGGACCAGTTCAGGTTCGTTGTAAGAGCAGTGTGGGAAGCACAAGGGGTCATATATGACAACATTAAGAAGGGCACATTGGTGAGAACGCTGCAGGATCGCGTGCTGGCATGGTATATCAAGCACTCTAATGATCACCCAAATGCAGGAATAACATAGATCCAGAATGCGCTGAATAGAGAATTTAGCCAGCCGAAATGAGAGACCCAATCAATCATCGAATTTAAATAAATCGCAATGCTTCTAGGCGAGACCCCGTGGGATCTGGATCAGAGGCTGAAGAGCATGATCCACGAGGCTAATATGATGCTAACGAATGCGCAACACCGCACATGGTTTGTGGCGTCTTTGACACCACACCTAAGGACGGTGCTATCATAGCATAATCTTTCAACCCAAGTCGAAGCGTTGGAAATGGCGATGAGGTCGCATGAAACACCGATACAGGATCCAGGATTGGGAGTCCAACAAATCCACGCGCATCTACAGAATCTATGCTTGGAGATGCAGAGTTTGAAGCAAGATAGGGCGCCACGGCTAGAGGTGCGTGAATAAGTGTGGTGCACAAAATGCAAACGCCAGGGCCATGAAAAAGACCACTATCTAGTATTTGCGAACTACTTGGCAGGAGGGGGACCAATGCCATTGAGACCAGAGGAACAGGTAGGGCCAAGTGTGTCACCCGCACTATGGTGCGCAATCTGTCAGATAGGAGGAAAGCACACGATGGAGAATTGCCACTTGTTGCAGAAGTATACACAGACTCCCCAACAACTGTTTCGTAATTTTTGTAGATTGGTGGGCCACGACGAGTGTACGTGTCGCAGCTACTCATTAATGATGGAGTGGACCCCATCATATAGAATGTAGACAGAAACACAAGGCGTCGACCCAGCCGCGGGGATGGTGCGCGCTGGATTTCAAGGCCGAGGTCAAGGACGAGGAGGAATGGTACCAGGTAGGGGTCCTGGACAATTAATCTGTTACAATTGCAAAGGACCAAGGCACTACACTTGTGATTGTACCGACCCAATGAGAATATATTGTTCATATTGTGCTCAGTTTGATCATGAAATGGTAGATTGTCCTACGTTGATCGCACATATGTGCGAGAAAGGGGTACTATAGCCTACTCCGAGTTAGAATATCCAAATGATGAGGTCTGAATCGCGCAAAGAAGACCCCGACGTGAACATGATGCTCAGAAGTGGTGTGACCACAAGGGAAGATAAGGGGAAGCATCTTGAGGAAGATACATGGGTTCGCAAGGCTCCTACAAAGGAACCTGAGTTTGACTTGGAACATGAAAAGGAGACGATTATGGAAGCTAAGAAGAGCTTCACGGAGGCCTCTACTTCAGGTAGTAAGGATCAGCTAGAGCCAAGAATGGATCCTTCTATGCTTACTACCTTTTAGAGACATGCATGAAGCTAATGCACGATAATAGGGAAGTTAAAGAACTACAAGAGCTGATCACTAGGTGCACAAGTTTGAGTGAACTGTGCATAGTCTGGAAACTAGGAAAGCATACATTGTGCACCAGGAGGGAAATGAGATTAACGACGCAGATTGGCGAATATGAAATGGATCAGGTAATCCTAGACTTGGGTTCAGACGTGAATGTATTACCAAAGTAGACATGGGAACGCATGGGCAGGCCCACGTTGCAGTGGTCCCCTATTCAATTACGAATGGTGAACCAATAGAAGATTTTGCCCATGGGGAGGTTGCAAGGGGTAACAGTTGATATTGAAGGTGCGAGCACGCATACGGACTTTGAAGTGATAGAGATTGTTGATGAAAACAATCCTTATCCCGCGTTGCTAGGAATAGACTAGGCCAATGATATGAATGGATCCATCAACCTAAAGAAGAGGAAGATGATATTCGAGAAAAAGTCCCTACGCGTAGTAGTTCCGCTAGATCCAGCCGAAGGAGCATGTTACACTAAACCTGTGCGCGACGATGATAGTGACAATGAGCTAGATTTCATTTACCAGATAATGGCGCATGACCAGGATCGGGTGAACCTGACTGCTGATGGGAGAATCTCATGGGAACGCGACAGTTCCTGTACTTCAGATTCAGATGAAGAAGTAGAACGCTGGCAGAATCGGCTGCACAAAGTGACAATGCTAAATTGCAACATGATGATTAGATCACTGCGGTGCGTGATGATAGAAGCAAGGGAACTTCCAACATATGATGGGGTAACAATGGTGGATGAATTTTTAGACAAATTTGAAAGTGTGGTACCAGAAAAGCAGAAGTACGATGCGCTGAAATGGGCGTTGCACGCGACACCCACACAATGGTGGAGTACACATCAGAAGACTACTGGAAACTAGTGTGAATGTAGAATATGGATGCGCTTGCGGATTTGGAATTCCCCAGCATTGAACGAGAGTCGGGCAGCCAGGAAGATGCAATTTGTGCACCCACCTGTGTTGATGGTTGCAGACATGTGCTATCTAAGCACATCCCAGACTAAGGATCGAAAATCGGAACCCGATGCGGCAGTAGGAAAAGTGATGCACACCACAAATATTCCACGTCGGAGCATTCACAAAGCTATGCAGAATCATGAACAGAGTTTACCAGGCGGGATGAACTGATTGGGACCTATACGTGCCAGTGGTCCGATGGGCCTATAAGGCCATGTGCAAGGCTCTGAGCACGAAAATGATTCCAAAGATGATGAGCAGAGTCGAGGCCATAGCTTTGGGAAAGAATCCTCACATAATAAGTCCCATAATTGCGACAGCACGCGAGGACTAGAGTGAAGAGATTATGTAGCCACACGAGGACAAACATCTGCATATTCAAGAAGCCATTCAGTGAGGGAACCTTGAGCTTCACGAACTCGAAGAAGACTAGGTACGAATGAAGCAGAAAAGCATATTAATGGACGAGGATATTAGAAAACTGGAAACCAAAGTCTCGCAAGTATTACGCGTCGACAAAAGGACAGGGCCACGTATGGGTAGCCCTACCACCGCACTAAAAGATTGTCGTCGAGAGTTTTTGGCTATATTGCCATGGCTGCAACCGCACCTTATCAGACAAAGTAACCAAAGAAGCACACCGCATAAGGAAGAACGTGAGGCGCTAACTAGCATGCGGCTAACTATGGAAGGCCTGCAGACTAGGTTGGAAGGTGACTTGATGCCTCACACTAGTAGTGCAACCACCTGACTATCCAGAGGAAGCACAGTCTCAACACTCCAAGCAGTTGAAAGAGAGCGCGTGACTATAAAAGAGTCTGTATGGGAGCTGCGCGATACGAAAGTTGCGCGCAGGATCAGTATGATGCACAGGTCACGTTCACACACAAGGGGCTACGTTGCCATGCGGGTAGGCCAGAAAGTGACTACTGGTGTCACTATTCATTACAAGATGTCCAATTTAAGGCAATGAGGCAGGAAATTAAGACACAAAGTCAGAACTAGATTCGGGATTATCTGTCGCCATTCTCGCATTAATGAGCCAAATGTGGGGGGAACGATTGAATTTGAATTCAAAAGGGCCTATAAATCACAGGTGGCTCTCCACTGAACAACCCTTGGAATTTTGAGAATTCAGTTGTTGCGTTATCAAGTGGGTATGAACTTGACGAATTTGGAGGTTGTGAGAGAAAGTCCGTGGTTTGAAACATTGCCAAAAGAGACACAGGATTCCCTGATCAGAACAATGTCAACAACAAAGGGATCCGTGCAGAGCTCTATGCCACCAGTAGGGGATGCACCAGAAATCCCTAAATCGCCCCAAATGCTGAGGCCCAAAATGGACCCATAGGCAACAGGACCGGTTTGTATGTCTCCGCGAAATCTGAAGTTCGGTAAACTGTCTATGGAAGAAAAGGGCAAGATGGTTAATATTGAGACAGACGATGAGGAGGATGATCTTTAGGCCTTTGTAGAAGAGATTGAACTAGATGAAGAAGTGGCAGAAGACATTCAACCAGTGCGCGCCACAACAAAACTGCCCAAATATGACCCCCACAGAAAGGGAAGGCAAAAGTACCCAAGGACGTGGATACCATTAAGAATGCACTCGAAACCCCACTCCTCCCAGAGGGAATTCTATTTGAGGGTTCAGCCCTGGGCTGCGTACCCACAATGAAATTTGAAGATTGGGACCTCGCAGACAATGAAAATTTCCCCCATCTGGAGACTAGCCAACTTATGAAACAAAGCAAGGAGGGGGTAGTTACAGTGCTGCAGCCACGAAAATGGCTATGCGGGGTGGAGGAGGCCAAGCTACTCCACCTACTATGGATTCCACACTTTCACCGGGCACCAATCATGATATTCGTCATTAGGCAACGACTTTTCTTAGTGCATGAGGGGTGCTTGTGGCTGGAGGAGCTGATTCCCATTACGGCGGAGCTAATTCATAGGATTTCAAACCTTCCCTACATGGGAAGGAACCCCACAGAAATAGCTAGCCAAAGACTTAGCTTTCACAGAAGCCATGAAGAAGAAATACAAGTTAGAGAAGAAGAAGAGGGGTTATGTGATTACTAGCATTCAAGAGAAAGGGGTGTGCATAGCCACTCAGCTGTTGGCAGGAAAAGTGATGAAAAAACGCTGCGGCAATGAGGTACCAGCAACGGTCATCATGCTGGCTAAGCAATGCGCCGAGGGGCTATAGTTCAACTGGGTGCAGTTCCTTTGTGAGGAGTTTTTGACGAACTGCACGGAGGCTTAGGAGTAGGGTAAGACCTTCCACTATGTGTGGATCCTCTTATCCATCTTGTTAGTTACAGGGGAATCACCGGAGGACAGTCAGTTTCCTCCCCTGGACCAGGACTTGCTCTAGGCAACAAGGCACACCATGCGCATCTGCGAGATCAAGATCTTCTGGATACTGATGGATGCAAGCATACGGATGTGGATCCACAAACAGTTGTGCCTATCCCCCATGTTATATGACAATCTATAGAGCTTTGCAGATTTTAAGGCAGATATGCACAATGTGTATATCAAAGTGCGGAACGTCCTGAAGCAGAACTGGACCAAACTCTTGTTCATCGCAATCGATGATGCTGTTTTCACGGTGCTCAACTCATGGCCACCTGAATGGCATGCCCCAGATCTAGTAGCACGTGATGAGGTAGTGATATAAAGACAGAAGTATGCCGCCAAGATGCTAGCACAACAAAAGCGGAAGGAGCAGCTCGCCAAGGAGGTAAGGGCTTCCTGCGAGGTAGCAAAGGCTGTCGCAGAGTAGACCATGATTGCCGAAAAAATAGCAACAGTAAGGGCCACCACGATGTACGAGGAAAGAGGTCCAGACTTGACCACAGGACATGATACAGCGGAAGGCATGGACCCACACACATCATCAAACCAGCTAAAGCGGCTACATAGTACAGAACAGACAGGGCCCAGGAAAAGGACCAAGGCTTCGAAATTAGATGGGGAACCTATTACACTAACCGAGGGTGACCTATACGACATTGGTGACATAGTTCGTGAAGTCACCAAGGAGGCACTCCAGGAAGAAATGACGGAGTAGCATAATGTTTTGGGGGCGCTCAGGGCACAACTCAAGGAACCTTAGGTGCAGCCTCCATAGTAGGGAACGATAGCTATCTACGGGGCTATGGGTACATTAGCAACCGAGCGGTTGCTGCAGGCCAAAATGGCTAATACCGTTGCATTGCCGAAAGGAGCACTGATAGTGGACAACACGGAGGACAGAGTCATGGTAGGCTGGCTCAAAGGAGTTGGCCTAAACTTGCCTGCCCTTCCGCGAGAGATATTGTACCAGTTAGAGGATGGAGCAACGACAGAGCTCCACACTAGGGAAGGACGCGCAGTACAGATGCTCAATGAACAATGAATCAACATCGAGCAACTGAGCCTCCAACTCTAATGAGATGAAGCGGTAGCGCAGACTTAGGAGTTGGCGCAAATCATCGAGGAAGCATGTTGCCGCATCCTCGAGCTAGAGATTGCAACAGACTTACCAGTAGGTATACGGATCCACAAATTGGCCAGTGGATTCCACGAGGCAAAGGAGGAAGCAACAAGGATCCAGCTAGACCTCAACCTGCAGATCACGGAACTGCAGCTGAAGGCGCAGCCCTCTACACCCCCGAAATTCAGAGAGCAGCACCATCGTGCCATTCGATCAGGGTTGGAAGCAATAGAGCGCACCATACGTGATTGCATGGGCTTGTTAGATCAGTCACTCTTCACCCTCACTTCACTGCAGGAAGACCCAACGCTACAATGTTTAGAGACAGAAGTGCAGGAGTTGTGGTAGGCCTATGACAATGTCCGAGGGACTGCGCAAATGGTCGCCCTTACTCAGTGAGTCTCAGGCTCTAAAGGTATAGGTGGATGTCACGCATTAGAAAGAAGCAGTGCTTAAAGCACGCATCCAGCCTTAACTCGAGGAAGCATTCATGGTCACCGCCAAGATTGAGGGAAAGCTAGCACAGATGCAGGGCATATATGTACTTAGGCAAGGAATTGCACCTGACAATGACGCATTGGAGATATGCACACAACTGGTACAGCGGACAGCTGAAGATTTGCTGCGGACGTAAGCGAAGTGTAGAGGTTGCTAGATGGACTCCGCGTGAAGATCATCGCACCAGCCGAGTGACTCGGGATGAGTTGCAATGATTATTTTGGGGGCCTGTTGGGCAGCGGATCCCCACATATCATGTTTTTGGGGCTTGAAGACCGAGGTTTTGGTCAATGTAATGTAAAGACCCCGCAAAATGTGAGCGTAGAGCGCGAGAGTCTAGGGTTGTCCGCCCTAAAATAATGTAAATTAATATAGAATGTGTCAGCCTACCCATGGTCCGTGGACACATGGGATTGTATAAATAGAGTGAGGCTCTAAGTGTAAAAGGAGTCTTAGCTTTTGAGAAGTAATATGGGTTTTTGAATGATGAATTTGCTCTAAGTTTGTAAGTCCGAGTCTTGGGCTGTAGTAGTAGTAAGAGGCTCTGCAGCTGTGTGCACAGAGGCCTGGTAGAGTCCTTAGCTATGTGCACGGACCCTTGCAGCTGAGTGTGCAGGGCGGAGTTGGGATTGTACTTGGATAGAGAATTAATAAAAGATAAGGTTATTCTGAAATACTATGTGTTTATACTCCTGTTATGTTTATGCATCTCTCTACGGTTTTATGATTGCACGCAATTGCTATGAAAATTGAATGATTAATAAGAATATTGGGTATATGCAATTAAGTTAATATCTATAATAATAACACAATAAGGATAAAGGATCTAGACAGCCCCTCTTCGTGCTCTTTATAGAGCTGCACGAAAGCAGTCGCACAAGCTATGAAGGATAGACGGCTACGCGGAGTAGCATAAGCACGCAAGATCAGTCAGCGAACTTCCCAAACTTCATCAAGACATTCCTAGGGTGCAGGAAATTGGTACCAACACCCTCCCATACTACCTGAGGTGAGACCTCAGTCCGCGCACTGCGGACTATTGCCGAAAGTACTGGTAGTACCAGGATTTGCTTGGCTAAACTCACTGTTGAACCTGGGTTGGTCCCCACGTAGCCAACAGTCTTTGACCTTGTCTTCACCCATGGATATTCCGATTCATGTGACTATATTGATATTGGAATCATCTTCGGGTGGCTCGGATCTTATTATTTGAATATTTTGCTTCGTCTGTTGGTTCTTCTTCTCTTGCATCTTCTCTATTAATACTGAGCAATCTTCTATAACATGATCAAATTTCTGATAGTATTAACAATAAGGATGGGTCGTATTTTGACGGTCGCGCACAAAGTGTCTTCATTCTCCATGGTTGTAGTAAATGATCTAGCCTCGACCTCTTCCAGCTCCTCCTCCTCATCGTCTTCCCCGTCCTTGGAATCCTCTATGAGCTGTTGGTGAGCCTTGACTGTTTTTCGCATGGTTTTTAGCCTGCAGTCTATACATCATATCCTTGTCCATCATCAATTCATAGATTGGGAAATTCCTTTCATCATGACCAACTGATTTGCAAACGTTACAAAAAAATTTCTTTGGAGACTGTACAAACTTCTGCAATAGATAACAATTATCTATTTAATGTTGTCCAGACAATTTGTAGATGCTACACTAGGCACTTGCATCGATGCTTGATACAACAAGAGATTATGGCTACAGTGGGTTGAGAGCCCCCACAGTTATATAATCCGAGAATACAAGGCACTGATCTTTATGATGACCTTCAATCTTTCACTTCATGCACTAAACTTCAAAATGTGTTTATGATTTAACCTCCTTTCCCTTATTGATATCCTACAACTCCATATGTAGGATTGCTAAATGTGATTGGATCTGTTGAACTCCTGTATTCATGTCTTGGATAAGAAAATCTTCTAGCTTCATCATGATCTCCAATGCTTCAACCTGAGAACCAATCTCCTACTTAGATAACGACAATCTTAAGTGAGGTGTTAGCGTAGCTATGTACAAGTGCTTATGTTGTTCATATAAAATATGATGATTAGCTTGTCTCAATAAACACTTCAATCATTTATCTTTATCCCATGCAGACTCATTAACCCTTTGCTTGATCTCCTTTATTTCGGTCACACACTAAGCTTGCGACTTCGGCTTCCTAAATTCTACATTCAGCACATCCTTCATCTCAAATAATGAAGTGTCTGAATCTGTCATACTATATCTAATGTACTAGGTAAGTGCTCTTTCCTGTAGTACTGTAACCAGTTGTGCTTTCTTCACATCATCATTGTTGACCTGTTGTGCCTTGCACATAGCTTCTACAATGAACCAAAACTGATTGGGATCCTTTGATCGCTGACCCCTAAATATAGGAATTTTCACTATATTTTCCGTACTGAATAGTGGAGGTGGAGGTGGAGGCATAGTTGTATGAGGTGGAGTTGAAGGTGGAGGTCGAGGCACAGGTGTATGAGGCGAAGGTGAAGGTGGAGGTGGAGGCGTAGGTCTATGAGGCAGAGGTGGAGGTGGAGGTGGAGTGGATGGATGTGGAATTCCAAAATTATCCTGATCTACTCACTGTGTTGCACCTCTAGGTGTATTAGGGCTAATTATTTCTTCTTCACTTCTAGACTCTCCCAATAAAGGACTGTATTCACTCCAGAAGAAATTGTCTAGATTTAATCCGAGTCACTTTCCACTTCGTGTAGATCTAGTTTGACCTCTCTTAAACATTAATGTAAAGGCATAACCCCTTTTTCGCACAACAATATTTAATCCAGGTATTTAGCAACTTCAGGTACTTACCTCTCTGACCTTTTAAGAATCGGCGTTTAGCTTTGCTATAGGATACATATGTCTTGATTGCAAATTTAGTGATGAAACCGCCCAAGATACTATCAATCTAGTAATCAACGGTCCTTGCAACCTTATAATCATATCCTTCAAGGTGTTTGACTAATTCTAGAGTCCACACAATAGGATCGTCATGCTTTTAAGTAGGTTTGCTATCCAATAATTTGGACAACCACTCATGTAATTCACAAGGGAACGTTGAAAATAAAACTTCGTGCTCTTTTGTGTATAGATATCTCTATAACCACCTTTCTTTTGACAAACGTGGATTTCTATTCTCCTGAGCTACAAAATTGTGCAACTTCTGATCTATCCACTTCCCAATTTCCTTCTTAGTTGGTATCCATAGATGACACATCACGCTTCCCTCAAATATATCTTATTCCCGTCAACAAAACCATTTGTTGGCTTGAGGGGGTTTGGACCTAGGTTCAGAGTTAGTTGCACTAACCAACAAAATCCTACAATACTGGCCCTTTCAGAAACAACTTGCTTAGCATAGGTTGCAGTCTCATCTGAGGCAGTATTGGGGGATGCTAGAACTCGGTTCTTACATCCTGAAGGCTATCTGATGTGGGGATAACACGTTTCTTCAGTTTAAGTCTTGATCTGACTTTCACAAACCCTTATCCTCAAAATCCCAAATATTAAAGTAATTTACAATTAAACATAGTTATGAGCTTCGCCTAAGGGTCTAATCATGCATAACATAACATATAATACTAGATCTAGATCTCCACAATGTAATTAACAAAATGTTATAGATAAATGGCATTCAACTGAGCATAAATACGGAAAACACATAAGTATATAGTTCAGACACATAATTGCTTCAAATACTCTTTATTATTCCATATCTTCAATATATATAATTTCCAGACCCTGCGCGCACAGCTGTAGGGGCCCGCGCACTCAGATGCAGACTTACCAAGTTCTTCGCGCACACAACAGCAAGAGCCTTCCCCTTCGTCTAAATACATAAAATAACAATTTATACTCTAAGCATCAATCATAACATTTAACTAACTTTTGTTAACTTAATTGCTTAATGACTCCTTTTTATAGTGTTTACATTACATTACCATGGTCCGTGAACCATGGGCGGAGCTTAATACAACTCATCCCTTTACAAAATAAGGGGCTTTGACTTGCCTAAAATCCCCTTTGACTCTTAACAACCTGTGCTACTTGCACTCCGCTCCTCAAAATGTGGAGACTTTACAATATCTTATCAAAATTTGACTTAAGACTTAGCAAAACTTAACCCTGGGGGACCCCATCCCAACATTCACACATTCTCATTCCTTGAAGAATTCATGAATGCACTCCCTTTATATGCAAGAATATATAGGTATTGTGCAGTTCCTGAAAGTAAGGCTTTCACAATCTGTAGAAATAGTCAATGTTCAACATAGTGCACTATGCAACCTATACCAACAGATAGTGTACACTGTCCATTGACAATCTCCCTCTCACTTTGGTTGCAATTGTGCTACTATTCCTGTGAGTGTTCTCAGTTGTCATTTTTGTGTACCTTTGTTTTCAAAAGTGTCACTTTCACTTTTGTGACTGTCATTTTCTATTTCTTTCACATTAACAAGTGCGGTTTATCTTTACCTTCACTTTGACATGTGGCACTTTCACTTTCTTCATCTTTTGCAAGTGTTATTGTCACATTTTCTTATTGTGGCAAAGTGTTACTTTTGACTATTTTCACTCTTGCATGTGTCACACTTTGGCATACTACTAGAGGCAGTTCTAGTGCACTCTTATGCATTATTTGATATTATATATAATAGGAATATGCACTAGATTCTCTCTCACAACTTAGTGCACTTTCTACCTGCAGTCGAAATTTGTTTTCCAACTTGTATTCTAAGTGTCACAAAGCTACGATTTATCTATGACACTTAGAAATATATGTTTCTTTATTGTAATTTAAATGTATTCATAATGATTTCATGTAATTTTCATTCTTCTAGCTTATGTTTGATGGAATTCATGTGTTTCATCCTATTTTGAAACTTTTTTGTATGTTCTCTCCTCTCTTGTTCTCTTGATCTCTCACTTAGCTAATTTCAAGATTTCTTTTGTCCTCACCTTTTTCACACCTCGACTCTTAGCCTCTAGATGAGAAAATTTCACATTATTAGTCACTATTGGTGCATCTATTGTCTCTTGCAAATGTGCATCGTGCCATCTTGACGACATGCTCCTTCACAAGCCATTATGAAATCTTGAACTGTAGTCTCTAAGTATCCTCCCTACATACCCTTGAAAATTTCACCCAAGACTCAGTATTTCCTAACTCCCTAGTGTATGGTGTAGTTCTAGAGGATAATACAACCTATCCTATATCACTATTGAATAAAACTATACTTTTCCTTAAGCATGTCTCTCAATCACAATGTATGGCATAGTTTTAGTTAACAGGCCATCAACCCTTCTTCACTAAACTTCCCCACTACACAAAACACTTTCTCACAACTCTCTCTTCTATTGCATGTTCCAATTCCAAACAAAAATGGAACGTCCCTTCACCATTGCAAAGGAAAACTATGCTATGCTCTCCCTCCTTCTCTCTTGGGCAGCTACAATCCCCAAGCCCCTAGTCACTACCTCCATCACTACGTACACATGTTTGGTTAGTTCTCTTTCCCTAGTGTAGTGCACATTTCTAGTGCATAGTCACTCATATATATCCTCCTACAACTATGCACTGTACCTAATCACACGTCTCCCTCGTAGGTCCTACATATGCCCATTATAATCAACCTCTTCTATGAGCAAAGTATAAGGTAGAATACATGTTTTCTAGACTATAATTTCCTTGTCATGAGTGAAATTCATTAGCAGGTGTACCATATCAAAGGGCAAGGTGATGCTCAAGGAAGATGCCAAGGAGAGGGAACAAATAAGCACTTGTAGAGAAGAAGCACAAAGAGGAACCGTAATGAAGAACCTGAAATAAATCTTGGATCATGACAAAGTGTTGTCATCTCATGTTTCCTTGGAAGTTTCCACCTCTAATTGATACCCTTTGGAGGGTGAAAATGAAGAACGAGCAAAGATATATCATAAATAATTCAAATTTAAAGAAGCATGAAGAGAATATTGGCATTTCCACATAATCATGAAGTTCCAAGTCATCATTACATAGTTATAGCTAGTACAAGTGTCATCACAATGTCATATGTGTCAATGGATCTAGACACATCATGTGTGGAATGTAATTATGTATTTTCAATAAAAATGAGAAAAGGTAAATGTGTGGAAGTCCAAGAGTCACATGTGGACCAAAGAGTCAATAGAAGTTCAAGGGTCAGTTAGGAATTCCAAGAGTCATGAGGGAAGCTCAAGAGTCCTGGGTATATGAAAGGTCACTCCTCTTGTTTTAAGTACACCATCATAAATCAAGCAAAGGGATTTTGGAGGCTTGGACTTTTGAGAACTAGCCTTGGCTCGTCTAGTTTGGCATCAGAGGGGATAACATTCCTTGGAGGAGCAAGTAGTTACTTAATATTCTACTATTGGAGTTAGTGGCTCACCATTGTCACTATGTACTTGGATATTTGACTTAATCATCAGAATCTTGTTGAACCAACACATTTTCATGCAGGTATCGTGAATATTGTAATACTATTCTATAGATGTTTACGGTATATGTTATGTTCATTGTACTGAAGAAAATGAACTATTTAATTGGCTTTGGTGCTCATCTTGTTGAATGTGTGTTGTATTTGCTTTAAGGCTCATTATTTCTATGTGAACTACTTCACTAGATAATTAACAAATCTTTCCTTACTTTCGAGTGCCTCTCTTAGGATATGTTACATGGAATTTTGTCACTATCCCTGTACTCCTCGTTCCACGATCCTGGAGGACCTCTATAGTGAACCCTACATGCTTCCCCATCATGAAGAAACTCCCATCATGTCCCTCTTCATGAGAAAAAGAATTCCCTTTTGCATCATTTCCCAAGAATCTTCCTTTTACCCCAATTTACAGGATCGATGCTAATGACCCATTTTTTGCTTGCACTGATTTGTAGAGATTAAAACTAGGGCTAGCACCATTCGGTGCCATTGAGCCTTTTCTCATTTGTGTCGATCCTCTTATGGCAGGTTTTTTAAATGTGGAGTCGAAGCTTCCAAGTCCAGAAGTTTCATAACGGAAGTCTGGTAAATGGTTGGGCTGGATGGAGCCGAGGAAGTCAGTTTGGGCTCCTTTACCCTATTAGGATGGAACCAGCACAAGAGATAAAGCCTTCTCCCATGATAAGAGGAACCATATCTACTCCATCCATGCTATATAAACCCCTCCTGTTATAAGCTACACTAGTTTTTTTAGTCTTAGTATTTTCGGAGCTTGAATAATCAGCAAGACATCTATATCTTGTAGCTCTCCAGTTATGTTTGAGGGAGAATTGTTGGGTTACGTTATATGCTTTCCATGACTAGCCCACGTAGTTAGCCATGGGGTTAGAAGGGAGGCAGAGCCCCCCTTCGTTGCGCTGATTGCGTAGCGGGGGGAGTCATACGGGGTTTGAGGGTTGCAGGTAACCCAACTCTATGGGGTCTGGGGCAGCACCCCGGAAAATTTTGGTTTTGGACCCTATATTAGGTTGGGCGGACCTACCTATGGTTTTGGATGCGATGGTTTTCGGTCTATGGTTTTGGACGCAATGGTTTTTGGTCCATGGTATTAGACCCTTCGGCATGTATAAATATGTATTGTAACATTGAAAGGAACATAATGAAAAATCAGGCTGCTAGTCCTAGTTTTGGGATCTAAGGGAAAATCTCTATTTATATGTGTTTTATGTGTTATGCTCTCGCATTGTTTATTTCCTGTGTTTTAGAATTCATATGGAGGTAATTTTTGTACGGGGTTAAAACCTACATTTGGTATCAGAGTTGTTTTGGCTTCAAGGGGATGCCTTTACTGCTCAGGGGTTTTTCTCGGGCCTGTGGTAGACCCTGTTCAGTGGGAGGTCTGTGGGATTGTTTCTAGTGGTGAAAGAAGATGGCGAGCAGTGGAAAGATAGAGATGGAGAAATTTAATGGCCAGAGTTTTGAGTTATGGAAAATCAAGATGGAGGATCTATTGGTGGATAAAGCTCAGTGGATCGTGGTAGATCCAGGTACTAAACCAAAGAGAGTTTCTGATGAAGAATGGAAGAAGTTAGATCAGAAGGCAAAGAGCACAATACGATTGGGTGTCTCAGATTTAGTATTGTTGAATGTATCATGTGAAGCTACCGTGAAGGCTTTGTGGGACAAGTTAGGGACTTTATACCAAGCTATTTCTTTGGTGAATAAACAATTCTTATGGAAAAGGCTATATAACCTGACGATGAAAGATGGAGACTCAGTGACAGAGCATCTGAACGCATTTAATACTGTGGTAAGTCAGTTATCATCTATTGATATTAAAATTTCAGATGAAGATAAATGCATCAGTTTGTTGTGTTCTCTACAAGATTTGTGGGATAGTCTGGTTATTATAATAGGTAGCAATACAATTTCCTTGTAATTTGATGAAATAGTCTCATCCTTGTTGACAGAGGAGATGAGACGGAAAAATATGGAGAGCCATAATGGTGATGCCTTGTCTGTACAACAATGGTCCTAGAATAGAAAGAAAAATAATTCATTGAGTGGGAGATCTAAATCTAGAGGGAGATCTAAATCTCTAGGAGAACCTGTAAAGGTGGTGTGCTGGAAATGTGGAAAGGAAGGGCACTAAAAAAGGGACTATAAATCTAAATCTCCTGGTAAAGGAAAGGGATCTGATGATGCTCCTTTTGCAGAGGCGAAAACCACCTCAAGTGAAGGTGGGGATGTGTACTTGGATTCTTCAAGTACACATGTAGATCACGAGGCATGGTTGATTGAATTAGGTGCATCCTTTCACTTCACTCCCCATAGAGAGTGGTTCTGCGAGTATGAGAAATATGATGGTGGTGATGTCTTCTTGTGGGATGACAGGAAGGCTAGAATCATTTGTCATGGAAAAGTAAAGTTGAAGTTGCAAGGTGGAAGGGTTAGAACACTTCCGGGTGTTCTGCATATTCCTGCATTAGCCAGAAATATGATTTTTGTAAGCAAGTTGGATGATATAGGTGTAAAAACAGTGTTTGAGAAGGATACCTGCAAGATGGTTTGGGGGGCACTGGTATTGATGCGGGGAGTTTGAATTGGAACTCTGTACAAGCTACAAGGTAGCACTATTGTTGATGGGTGCAATAGTTTTGTGGTTCCTGAAAGTGGAGCATAAAATCTAGTGGTCTCTGGAGAGAAGACCATGTTGTGGCATCAAAGGCTTGGACATATTGGAGAGAAGGGCCTTCAAATACTTGATGGTAAAGGTATGGTAGAAGGTATGAGTAATAGCTCTCTGGATTTTGTTTTCTGTGAAAATTGTGTATATGGGAAGCAGAATCGTGTGAGTTTCCCCCTTGGTGGTAAGAGAGTGAGACATATATTAGATCTTGTCCACAGTGATGTGTTTGGACCTATGAAGGTTCCGTCACTGGGTAAGTTTGTGTACTATGTATCCTTTATAGATGACTTCTCAAGGAATACATGGATATATTTCCTTAAGAAGAAATCTGAAGTCTTTGATAGGTTTAAAGAATCTAAGGCTTTGGTGGAAAACTAGACAAAGAAAAAGATAAAGGTGCTAAGGACAGATAACGGTGGAGAGTTTTGTAGTAAGGAATTTGAAGAATTTTGTAAGAAGTGTGGTATAGCATGGCAGAAGACTACTCCATACACACCTGAGCAAAATGGAGTTGCAGAAAGAATGAACAAGACATTGATGGAAAGGACAAGAAGCATGCTCAGTGGTGCTGGGTTAGGACAGGAATTCTGGGTAGGGGCGGTGGAGATAGCATGTTACTTGGTCAATAAATCACCTTCATCAGCGTTGGAGGATAAGACTCCACAAGAGGTATGGACTGGTAAGAAACCCTCTCTTTCACATCTGAGGGTATTTGGATATGATGTATATGTACATGTTCCAAAGGAGAAATGAACCAAGTTGGATAGTAAATCTGAAAAGTGCATCTTTATTGGGTATAAGAATGGTTTAAAGGGGTATAAGCTTTGGAACCTAGTAACAAGAAAGGTTGTGTACAACCGAGATGTGGTGTTTAGAGAGGTAAAAGATGTTATTAAACATGACGTCCAACCAAAGGAACTTGACAAGATAGAGTTTGAGCTAAAGGAGGAAGAGTCAGACTCTACAACAGTGGAGGAATCAGAAGATGAAGAGGCACAAACTCTGGGTGTGAGAAGATCAGTTCGAGAAAGAGGGCAGCTAGAAAGGTATATTGCATCTGCTTTCTGTTCAAAACTTGCTTGATCTATTATTGATGATGATCCCAGAACTATGAAGGAAGCAGTAGATTCAGAGGATGGAAAACTCTGGAAAGAGGCCATGGTTGATGAAATGACATCTTTGCACAAAAATGAGGCTTGGAATCTGGTGGAGTTGCCGGCTGGAAGGAAACCCATTGGCAACAAATGGGTGTTCAAGAAGAACACAAATGCAGAAGGAAAGGTGGAGAAATACAAAGCTTGGTTGGTAGCAAAAGGTTATTCCCAGGTGCCGGGAATTGGTTTTGGTGATATTTTTTCTCCTGTTGCGAAGGTAACTTCTATTAGATTACTTTCATCTGTTGCTGCTGCTTCTGATTTTGAGGTAGAACAGATGGATGTGAAGACAACATTTCTTCACGGGGATCTGGAAGAGCAGATCTACATGAAGCAACCAGAAGGATTTGCAGTGAAGGGTAAGAAAGAGCCGGTATGAAAGTTAAATAAGTCTCTGTATGGGTTAAAACAGTCACCAAGGATGTGGTATAAAAAATTTGATACATTTATAAGGGGACTTGACCAGAAGCAAAGAAGATCACTATGTGTATTTTAAATTAATTGGTGAGCGTGTTATTTATTTGGTATTGTATGTGGATGATATGTTGCTGGTTGAAAATGACAAAGAAATTATCCAGGATTTGAAGACCCATTTGTCCTCCAAATTCGACATGAAAGATCTTGGTGCTGCAAACTATATTTTGGGCATGGAAATTAAAAGAGATCAGACAAAGAGTAAGCTCTGGTTAAACCAAAGGAAGTATGTCGAGACAATATTATAGAGGTTTAATATGCAGGATAGTAAACCAGTGAAGGTTCCTATTCCTGTAGGTGTAAAGTTATCTGTTGAAAAGTGTCCCAAGACACAAGAAGAGGAAGAGGGCATGTCTCGTGTTCCATATGCAAGTGCAATCATTAGCTTGATGTATGTGATGGTCTATACTATACAAGACATTGCACATGAAATGGGAGTATTGAGCAGGTTTATGCGAAAACCAGTGAAGGAGCACTAGACAACAGTGAAGCGGGTTTTCAGGTATTTGCATGGCACTAGTGATTATGGTTTGTGCTACCAAGGAATACCAGGATTAGACAGAGTGTTGGATATTCGTGGCTTTGTTGATGCGGACTGGGTTGGAGATTTGGATCAGAGAAGATGTACAAGTGGGTATGTGTTTAACCTATTTGGAGGTGTAGTCAATTGGATGAATAAGAAATAATATATAGTGGCACTATCAACTACGGAGGTAGAATACATGGAAACCACTCATGCAAGCAAGGAAGTAGCTTGGTTGCAGAGATTGTGTTCAAGTAGGGGGTTAGTACCAGGAGCTATAAGGATAGACTGTGACAGCCAAAGTGAAATTTTCTTGGCAAAGAACCCTGCATATCATTCGAAGACAAAGCACATTGATGTTCAGTATCACTTTGTGAGGGATATGATAGAAGACAAAAAGGTGTTGCTGGTAAAGGTGGACACTTTGAAGAATACTGCAGATGCATTGACAAAATCTATGAGCTCTGAGAAGTTCTCTTGGTGTAGAGAAACAATGGCCATTACAGGGCTAGATAAATGACTAAGCTCTCTTGTGGCCCCCCATGGAAAGAAAACAACAAGTGGGAGAATGTTGGGTTGTGTTATATTCTTTCCACAACTAGCCCACGTAGTTAACCAGGGGGTTAGAAGGGGGGAAGACCCCCCCTTCATTGTGCCGATTGCGTAGCGGGGGGCGTCACAGGGGGTTTGAGGGTTGTAGGTAACCCCACTCTATGGGGTCCAGGGCAGCGCCCCAGAAAATTTTGGTTTTGGACCCTATATTAGGTTGGGCGGACCTACCTATGGTTTTGTGCATGTTTTTCGCACATGGTTTTGGACGCGATGGTTTTTCGTCCATGGTTTTGGACATGATGGTTTTCAGTCCATGGTATTGGATGCTTTGACATGTATAAATATGTATTATGACATTGAAAGGAACATAATGAAAAGTCAAGCAAGTAGTTCCGGTTTTGGGGTCCAGGGGAAAATCTCTATGTATATGTGTTTTATGTGTTATGCTCTCGCATTATTTATTTTCTGTGTTTTAGAATTCGTATGTAGGTAATTTCTGTACGAGGTTAAAACCTACAAGAATAGGTTCTTATTTTGGTTTGAGACTAAAGGGAAGAAGCCTTAAAACTTCCATTGTTGAGGCTCTCCATGAGATGTTAGAAGAAGTGTGGGAACCTGGATACGTTGGAGGAGACCAACAACATCAAGGCATTGGTTGTAATCTCTTTTTGAACTTATATGAATACAATTATTGATTGATTTCATACATTGAAGTGTTGTCTTACATTTGATGGCTTAATGTTCCTTGACCTATTAATTAGGTTGAATCCAATTTGTATGCTATCACATTTGTTT
The DNA here is from genome assembly GCA_031772625.1 of Pinus tabuliformis. Classification (NCBI taxonomy): domain Eukaryota; kingdom Viridiplantae; phylum Streptophyta; class Pinopsida; order Pinales; family Pinaceae; genus Pinus; species Pinus tabuliformis. The sequence continues at coordinate 519,184,585 of CM062806.1, read as the reverse complement.
CTTGTTTCAGGTATTCAAAGGAAGGAAATGAAAAGTAGCTGGAGTAAGGAAGGAGGATCATCACCAAGTGGAATAATGTTCTAAGAGGTATGCCCTTTTATTTGATTCTAGCTTAAGGAAGTTTTCCATATATTATTTGTTTGTGGCTAGACCAGCTCTCCCGAGCTAGAGGAATTGTTTGTGTCTGCATTGATAATCTACCTGCACCACAAATTGGCGACTCCACTAGGGAGCCAATCCTTCTATTTGATTGATTGTCATTTTATGGTTTTTTGTGAACTTTTCTAGTATCATCATTTCCCTTTAGTTTTCTCTTCTTTTCCTGGTTTACTGCACTGAGTCTGGAATTTATAGTGGCAAGTCTGGTTTTAGCCTTTGAATTTTTTTATTTTTTTCCTTTAATACTTGGTCAGCGCATTTATTTTTTTGATAGTCGCATCGATCAATGCACATTTCTCTAAAACAGTCATGTCGACAACCTTGTGGCACTTGTTTTTAGTTAGGTTGTCGCACCGATTCCTGTAGGTGAAGATCAGTGTTTCCCCTAGATCATAACCAATGTGTCTTGCCCTCTTGATTTCTGCCTCTTAGCTTGTTCTGACTGTGTTCTCCCTGACTAGAAAGCTTCATTAGCTTGGATTGTGTGCTTTTTTGGTTTGCCTTTTCTTCATTTGGTTTCTTCAGTCCTTGGATAATTTGTAGCCCTAGGTCATCTAGGTCATCACCCATTCAACTGTTTGTGTGCTCAACAAGTCAAGTTTTTGGTTAAGTTTCTCCTTGCATTTCAATTTTAGTACTTTACTACTTTGATTTCCATTTAACAAGTTTGAAAACTTTCGTTTGTTGATTAAGTGTCTCTTTTCAGACATAGATCACATTGCTCATCTTTTTGTTGGTTGAGTCTTGGCATCATTAGTTTGGAGGGAATTTTCTTTGTGCTTTGCATTTGCTTAAGGTTGATTGTATTGAAAATTTTTCATTGAAGTGTTTGTGAAAGATTCATTTCATCATTTCATTGAAAAATACAGAATTCTAGATTGCTGAATCAATATGTTACATTAGCTAGCATCATTGAAGACTAGAGTTGCATTGTCATTTGCATTGAAAAAGAAATGAATTCTATTTACTATTAAAAGGACTAATTGAAGTGCATTTGATAGGAAAGATACAAATCGGAAAGAGTTTTTCATCATTATCTTTTCAAAAAGCAAAGTAGTGAATAGGTAAGTTTGCTTTCAATTGCTTGTTTGTTGCATTGATTGTGTTTTATGCTCTCATTAGTGTAAACAATTCATCGAATTGAAACAGTCTTGTCTCATTTAGGTTTATATAGGAGTTTTTTGAGTCACATCGATAAGGCCTAAAAACTGAGACATAATTTCAATATAAACTTTAAAATTTATTCAATAAACCTAAGGCGCATTTGAAACCTAACGATCACATTTAGAAGGTCTAGGCTAGAGATGTGTTACGGTTTCTTTAAACATAGTAGCTATCATTCGCTTCAGAGCACTAGCATAGAGTTGTGCTCCTCTTACAGTCGCGTATATAAAGGGAGACCCCACTAGGTTGCAATCCTTTATCCATAGGAAGCCGATTCTGCGGCCTTGTAAACATGATTCACCGAACACAGCATTCAGGAAGATTTCTTGCCCGTACATCTGGGTTTGTCAAGAGGTATTCTGCAGTTCACGGTTACCTGGGAATCCTTTATGCCTAGATTATCCGGAGTAGTCATTTTGATCTTTTTGACTCCCTAAATATAAAAGATCACCTGAGCGCTTTTCCTTTCGAGCTCGTTTCAAACTGAAAATGATAGTCACCTTTGCTTTTTCTCAACTCTTTAAACATGAAAAAGCACCAGTTTGTTTTTGCATCTTAAAACATTGTTGCCCACGAGCATATAACATTCCTATTAGTATTTTTCTAGACCACATCATGAGTATACCTTTAAATAAATTTTAAAAACCTTGGAATCAATATCTCTCTTCTTGTTAATTGAGACAAAGTCATTGTGGTGGAACCATAAGGTTCGCCTACTTCCTCTTCCTCTCCTTTGTCTGGAAGATCGTCTGAGGAGCCTCTTTCTAAATTACCACAGTCACTTGAGGACCAAGGTGTTGAGCTTGGAATTGTTCTAAGAATTCAACCTTTTTCATCTCGTCCTCCTCCTCCCTCAAATACTGGGTCACTTTCTAACATTGGCCCGGAATCTCCGGATAATCCTATCTAAACTCCCGAGAGTCTGCCAACTTCTGAAGGTCAGCTTAGACTCGTCGTTCATCCTCTGAATCCTTTATTCGATCCTATTGTGATACCACTTCAGTGTCCGTACGATCAGCTGAGTATTCCTTGGAATTATCCCCTCGAACATCTTTGGTAGTCCTTCATCATTTGTTCTCACCCATGGAATCAGAAGGTGAAATCCTAATCTCCTCTTCGAGTCACTTGGAGGTTTCCACTCCATGCACTGTCGAGGAGCATGAATATCCTTTCCCTCTTGAAGGTTTCCCTTACATGGGAAGCATTCTGACCAGTGTTCATCCTGAGTTACCACGTAATTACGTGACTTTAGCTCAGTTGGTTTCAGGTACGCCTAGTGCCTCATTGCTATATCACAACCCTATCTGGTCATCTGGCACTATGCCTACCTCAAGTCTGTTCATTCAAAACCTGACCTCCCAACCGATGGTGCATTCTGTAGTTACTTTAGTTCCAGTGCAACCCACCATTATGAATCCTCTTGTTTCGTTGGTCCAAGTGACCCATATGGTTCAACTGAAGGTCTCGAGTCATGTCTCTGTTAGTTCTTCGATCCCTCCAGTAAGTGGACAGGCTGTGTCGCCGCCTAGGGTGAAAAGTAAGAATGTTTCTATGATGTCTGGCGCAACCAATGTGAGTGGCTCACAAAGTCACATGGTTGGGATGAACTAGTCCTCTTCTGGTGCCATTCTAAACATTGTTGGTTCTGTTGGATTGAGTAATGTCCAGTACCAACAATCGAACCCTGTTGGCCCATCTAGGTCAAGTAATGTCTGTACCAACAACCCAATGTGGCTCATGTTCAGTACCAACCTCCTTATTTTCCATATGGTTCATAAGCGATAGTTAATCCGCCTTACATCCCTTAGCCTAGACCTTATGTCCAGCCTGATCTGTCCGTCGTGCCTGGTGGATATGACTAGATACAGTTCGGAAACTTTCAAGGCATCACTCTAGGAACTATTCGAGTACCCTTGCAACAACAAGGATAGATTCTGTAGCAGCAAGGGAAACCTTCGTTGCAACAAGGGCCATCCATGTAGCAATAAGGGAAGATAACGCCGCAACAAGGACAATTGCAACAACCGCAGGGGAAACCCTTGTAACCTTTGCAACAAACCATGCAGTCATAAATGCAGTATGTTCAACAATCCTCCTAGCCTATGTCTTCACCAGGTAAACCTCTGTAGCCGCAGGGACAACCTTTATAGATGTAAGGCCAACCCTTGAAGCAACAAGGTCAAACTGGGCAGGAACAACCTTTATACTCATATCAACAGGGTTAAACTTTGTAAGGGCAAGGTCAGGGTCAAGTCCTGCCGCAACAGTCCCAAAATCCTTATGTCCAAGGGCAACAGGTTTAGAATCCTTTTGTCCAAGGGTAGTAGGTCCAAAATCCTTATATCCAAGGGAATGAAGTGAAAAATCCTTATGTCCAAGGGCAGCAGGTCCAAAACCCTTTTGTCTTGGGGAAATAGGTTCAAAACCCTTATGCCCAAGGGAATCAGGTGCAAAATCCATATGTCCAAGGTCAACAGGCTCAACAACCTTTTAACCTGTATTTTTCTTATCAGCAGCCTATGGATAGATAGTTTCAAGGTTGTCAAGGTCTGAATCCTCCCTACGGGAAAGGTAACCTACAGTGGGGGAAAAATTAAATGCCATATGGACAAAACACTCCACTATGGGGACATAATCCTTACCAACATGGATGGGTTTCGCCGGCACGGCCTGCTTATCGACCTCAAATGCCTTTCAATACCCAATTGCCATTCTTGGCTACACTGGAGTTGCCAGATGTGTCTAGGCTCACAAATGACCTGATTCTTCATTCGCCATACTTTCTTCTAGTTCCATCTGTTAGAGCCTAGATTTGCCTCAAGCTGAAAAGGCAAGGTTCTAGGTCCACATCAAACCACGCTTAGCCTCGTAGCTAGCCCTACGAGGACAGGAGAGGGCTCTCTCCGGGTCAATCTCAGTGAAAGATAATCAATGGGGCTTGAGATGACTGAAATACAAACTAATTTTAGGCTAGGTATGAAGTGCAAAGATTTGATTTGAGTTTTTGGGAGTTTTTGTTGGAAAAAGGGAAAGGAAAATTTGGTCCGGGGATGAGGCCAAATTTTTGCAGAGTTCCAGTTGGGGCGAGGTAGGCGGTAGTTTTGATGCTTCAGATTAAATGAATGGATGGAAAAGACCACTGAGAAGATGAAGAGGGCATGAGGGTATCAAGAATCCTCCTCAAACTGAAGAAAACATTGAGAATTAAACAAAACTACAAGCAGAGCACAACAAACTCATGGATTCTACCTTTGTCACTTAATTTGTTTAATTCAGAAGCAAAGAGAAGGGAAATGGCATACATAAAATATCAATGAACTTACAATTACATGAAGAAACACACCATCAAAACACAGAGCCACAAGGATCCCAACAAGTGCTGCAAAACCCTGGTCTTTCCTTAGCCAAAAATGCAGAAATGAAATGTACAATGGAGTGCCAAGCAATCCCAAGTATCCAACCCTGAAAATGACTGAGAAATTACATGATATAGACAAGCCTAACTCCTTCCCATGCCTCTAGGGGTCGAGCTCATCATTCTAGGAGCTATTTCAACCAATTCTAAACAAAGCACTGAAATCTAGGCAATCAAACAACTTGCCTCTATATGGTAGGAAACTGATTCATTCATTTAATTTTCACTTTTTAGTGAATGAATCCTCTAGAACAAGTAAAAATGTGCCAATATTACATCATGGTTATCAAATTACATCATGAAAGATCAAGAGTAACATCAAAAAGCAAAACTGGTCAAAACTGGGCGAATTTCTGAGCTGTATAGTGAAAAATAGGCAAAAATCCTCTATGCGCCGCACCTGATTCTCTATGCGTTGTGCCACTTTGGAGCTGAATTTGAGGCACTTCCTGAAGTCCAAATTGAGACCAAGATAGCGTGTTGGAAATCCCTGCCTGTCTACTTTCTAACCCAAGTGGAATTTTTGAATTTGGATGTCATTTGCCCCTCCCAAACTTCAATCTCCCAAGACTTCTTCCTGTGTGTCAAAATAAGGGTAGTGAGGTCATTTTTTGAGTGTTTTTGGCCTCTTGAGGGCTCAAAACCTGCCCAAATTTCTTGGCCATACACAAGAAACCATAACTTATCATGAAAAATCCAAAAATGAATTTTTTTTTGGATTTGGAGCCCTCTAGAAAAAGTGAGTGCCACGTGGCGCGGCGCATAGGGAGGCAAAACCTGTTTTTTAGTGCAAAAAATTTTCAAAATTCAAAAATTGCTCCAAATTTCTTGAAATTTGGGCTAGACCTTCTTCATTAAGAGCTATGCTGAGCCAAGGATTCCTTGGCCAATATCTGAAGTCGATCATGCTCCTTTTGCCTCTTTTGCCTTTTTGATGCCTTCCTTAGTTTTGCCTTTAAATTCCTTATTCGTGCCTTGCAAACCTTTTTCCGCGCCATGTAGTGAAAAGCCATGTGTCTCAGCAATGCTTTGTCCCTATTGGCCCTGTTCAGCAGTCTCTTTGACCTCATATCACTCATCTCACTTTGTAGAGTGCCTAGCAAACGTTTCTGCCCCCTTTGATTCAAGGATCTTGACTGAGATATCACTTTGATTTGAAGGCTGATAATTAATCTGCTTTGGAATACCTTGATCATAAATTTGTTGGCCCAAGTAATTAATATTCTGAGAATGGCAACCCGATATCTGAGGCAAAATTTGACTAGAGGCAGAAGATTGTACCTGGCCTAAAGGCTGTCCTTGAAAGATGAGTGTGCCTGTTGTGTGAATTGAGTAAGAAATTGGTTATTACTTTGTGACTGCCCCTGACTAGCTAAATCTACATGTGAACTAGATGGAGATTACATTTGATTGCCTGATTGTGTTTGCATCAAGCTTTGATTCCGTGCCTCAAACTCATTTCTTAGTTGTACATGCAAGTGATTCGTGGCTGAAGGTGCCTTTGTCAACATTGGATCATTGCCTTGAAGAATAGAGGATGGTGTTTAATTAAAATTGATTTCCTTGCTTCATTGGAAAAGACAGCCTTGATGTCATTTTTGGATATGGGGAATAACGGGTTTAAGGAATAGTATTTAGGCTCTTTGGGACAACAATTAGGGTTTAGGAACATGTAGCTAGGGTGTTGGATAATGAGAATTAGGGATATAGGGTTAATGAGAATTAGGGATATGGAGTTAGGGAATGGGTTTATGAAACTAGAGAATAAATCAGGTAGGGAGTGATGAGGTGGACTTGACAACAAAAACTCAAACTGCAAACCCTAAGCAATTATTTTTGAGGAAAAATTGCAAGGAGGTAGGGTTTGAAAAATTTCTTACTAAATCACCATAAACACCAAGGTAACTCATTAATTGGTCATGGGAGAAATGTTAACTTACTTGAACACAAGAATATTGAGCAAATTTTGCAATTTGCAAGAGTTTGTGAGTGAAATCAGGCTTCCAGCTCTATGCGCCACGCCACAAATGCAATGTGTCGCGCCACCAAACCCTATGCGTAGTGCATTTTGAAGGAGACGTTTGGAGGCCTTCCCAATGTCCAAATTGAGTGTAGGATAGCTCGTTGGAAAGTTCTTTGAGTCTAATTTCCAACCCAACTATAATGTTTCAATTTTAATTTTAGTTTCCCTATCAAAAAGCACATCTCCCAAGACTGGTCAAAATGTGCCAAACGAGGCTGCCTCAAGGCAGAGTGCTGTTGCAGTCAAGTTTTGAAGATGTTCATCAAATCCAAATTGAGCTCATGATAGCTCATTGGAAATATCTTTGTGTCTAGTTATTATTTGAATCATCAAGAAAGTCATTTGGCCAACCAAGCTAGGAGAAAACTTGATTTTCCCAAGGTCACTTCAGAGGTGCATCAATTCTCCCGAAGCAACTGTATTTTTGACATTTCTCTAAAACCATGAAACCTGTGTAAAAAGTGAACGAAATTTTTCTTTCTTGGCCTATTTTGGACAAAAACCTCTCTCATTTTTCCTAAATTCATCTTTTATTGCTCAGAAACATCACTGGAGTAAAACCTATCCCGATGTGTGGAACAAGGGATTTGTCGAAATCAAGCGAAATGAAGGGGATAAGGGGCTTCTAAATTCTTGAGAAAATTTTGGGAAGTAGGGAGAGATGTTAGGAAGGAGGGGAAAGTGGAATTTCAAATATTGAGTGAGGGGAAGGGGTGCAAAAGGGAAAAACACAGATCTAGCCTAGAAAATTGCCAAGTTGTAGCAAGAAACTAGGGTTTGTGAGAAAATGAGGAATTTGGGGGATCTCAATGATGGGAAGTGTTTAATAAGACACATTAAGAATAGGGGAAGGTGTAGGAACATCAGGATAGAATTTTTGCTGATAATTTGGCCATCCAAGAGAAATTGCCTTCAAAACCCTAGGAGAGGGAAATGAACCTTACCTAGGTGCAACTGAAGCATGAACAAGGTGTAAAATGACCCAGTGGAAATTGACATGATGAAGAAAACCCTCTGAATGATGGTACACTCAGCTGGATGGTGACATGGACCGACATTTGGACAACTTTGAAAGGAGTAAAGCAAACCCTAGACCTAATACCTAGTGACCAAATTTTGCTTGAAGACTCACTGAAATGAAAAAATTTGACCTTGACACCTTAAAATCACTTTTTAAGAGCATGTTTGATCACTGGAGGAAAGATGCAAAGACTCACACTAACATTGGCTCCAATGGGGATGGTAGCTCCTTGGAGGTGCCAAGAACGATAGATCTTTGGGAAAGCAGACCAGTACCTTCATCCATTGGGCTATGGAGTTCATTATTTAGAGAAATCCACACAAGACTTTTGACTCAATTTATTTGACTGAAACTTGACTCAATAACAAGACTGAAAACTGACTCGCAAATAACTCAAACATCTAACACACCAAAACTGAAATCAGAGCTTCATTTTTAATTGAAACTATGTTGAAACTGACTAGAATGACTCAAGACCCATTTAACAGAAGTACTTACAAAGATTTTTAAATGGCAGTAGACCATCGAGATTTGAGGACTTCAAACCATGATGAAAATCAACTGCTTGCTAATGGAATATGTACAATCATGTGTAGTGTGTCTTCCAATGTAACCAATCAATCAGATGCCTCCTTGATTGATTCTCCTAATCAGATCTTCTGGTCAACAATAGATACTGGTAACTGGGCATCCAAAAATATAATTGACCATGATCTCCTTCATCACTAAATACTGCAATAATCACCTTCACTGCTGACTGCAACAGATTTGCCAGAGGATCTTGAAAAACATGAAGATTTACCTCCTGCTGAAGAAAAAAGGTGTCTTTTTCCTTTGATTCTGATCTTCCTTCATAATGTACTTCAGTAAAAGTATGTTCCTAGTCCTCAAAAAATTATGAACAAGAAGATGAGCAGATCTCCTCTTGGAAAAACATTTCAAAACACGAGACATATGAAGAAGAATTTGAAAGGAAATCCTGAATGTTCTGATCTTCTATAGTCTGAATATATTTTTGATCATCTTCATATGATATATCAACCAGATTATCATGTTCCTCATTACGTTCATCAATCATAAGGAAAGAAACATCAAATGGTTCTTGATACTCAAACATGACATTTCTATCATTTACCAACGATTCATCCAAGGAAACTTTTTCACGTACTTGAACGAAGATCTCGTCTTGTTTTTCATAGAGGGAATGAACTACCTCCTCATGAAGATCTAGTTCTGGTGAGATGAGAGCATTTAGGTCTGTAACTCTGTTTTCTTCATTTGAGGCAGCCTCAACAATACAACTCTCTTTTATGAGATCCGGAACAACATGTTTTTCCTCATCACAATTTATCTCTCATTCTGATTTATCGTCATCACTATCTGAGATTGGAACATCATTTTCCTGCGTATCATCCTTTATTTCAACCAGATCTGAAATAAAACTTCTTCTTTCATCATTTTCAGCCATATGGAAATCTTCAACCTACTGATCTTGATAAGTATCCTCTAAGATTTCTGTGTGCTGCTGAAACGAATTTTCATACAATGCTTTCATGATTTCTCCGTCCATCAATTCATTATCTCCATAAAAAGTCATCTTCAATGAAGCTACTAACGTGTTCACAACAATTCTGCACTAATATTAAGGATGGACAAGATTCTTTATACCTTTCAAAGAATATTGTATAAAAAAAATTTAGACAATAAATAGAAGCAGGTGGCAAACTTTCATACCAAGATCGGGCTTCATCTTCGAGAGTAGCCATAAACATTTTCATCAAACAGTCTTCAGGAAAAACGATCTTTAATTTATGCACATGAATGTGAAATTTCACCAGATGAAGAGCAGCATCATTACCTTCCACATTTCTGAACATAGGCAAATTTTGAAGCCAATCCACCTTGGGCATTTTATTCGGAAAACCTGGGATGTGATCTCGGCTCATAGGAGCGTATCTTCTTGCAACTTGTTCCATCTTGAAAATCATAAAGCTACTAATCTTCCTGCAGTGGAGTCACCATGAAGCATTGATCTCTGGATTTTTCAATGAATGAAGTCGCCAGATGAATGATTTCAACCTTGCTGTGTCTGATCGTTGACCACCATCAACAATCAGATTTGAACTGGATACATGTACTGGGGTGATCGTTTAGATCAGATGTTCAGTTTATAAACTAGACTGGAGATTGACTGAAGCAGCTTTCATCTACTTTCGCTAATGCAAAGCAAGAGCGTTCCGAAGGCTACCTGGCTAACTTTTAGGCTCTATCTGTAGTCTATAAATCCAAACAATGAAAATAAACTTTCTCCCCAGTATGGTCGCCACTATGTTAGAGCCTAGATTTACCTCAGGCTGAAAAGGTAAGGTTCTAGGTCCACATCAAACCACGCTTAGCCTCATAGCTAGCCCTACGAGGACAGGAGAGGGCTCTCACCGGGTCAATCTCAGTGAAAGATAATCAATGGGGCTTGAGATGAATAAAATAAAAACTAATTTTAGGCTAGGTATGAAGTGCAAAGATTTGATTTGAGTTTTTTGGGGTTTTTGTTGGAAAAAGGGAAAGGCAAATTTGGGTCCGGGGATAAGGCCAAATTTTTGCAGAGTTACGGTTGGGGTGAGGTAGGCGGTAGTTTTGATGCTTCAGATTAAATGAATGGATGGAAAAGACCGCTGAGAAGCTGAAGAGGGCGTGAGGGTATCAAGAATCCTCCTCAAACTGAAGAAAACATTGAGAATTAAACAAAACTACAAGCAGAGCACAACAAACTCATGGATTCTACCTTTGTCACTTAATTTGTGTAATTCAGAAGCAAAGAGAAGGGAAATGGCATACATAAAATATAAATGAACTTACAATCACATGAAGAAACACACCATCAAAACACAGAGCCACAAGGATCCCAACAAGTGCTGCAAAACCCTGGTCTTTCCTTAGCTAAAAATGCAGAAATGAAATGTACAATGGAGTTCCGCTAAGCAATCCCAAGTATCCAACCCTGAAAATGACTGAGAAATTACATGATATAGACAAGACTAACTCCTTCCCATGCATCTAGGGGTCGAGCTCATCATTCTAGGAGTTGTTTCAATCAATTCCAAACAAAGCACTGAAATCTAGGAAATCAAACAACTTGCCTCTATATGGTGGGAAACTGATTCATTCATGTAATTTTCACGTTTTAGTGAATGAATCCTCTAGAACAAGTAAAAATGTGCCATTATTACATCATGGTTATCAAATTACATCATGAAAGATCAAGAGTAACATCAAAAAGCAAAACTGGTCAAAACTGGGCGAATTTCTGAGCTGTATAGTGAAAAATAGGCAAAAATCCTCTATGCACCATGCCTGATTCTCTATGCATCGCGCCAATGTGGAGCTGAATTTGAGGCACTTGTTAAAGTCCAAATTGAGCCCAAGATAGCTTGTTGGAAAGCCCTGCTTGTCTACTTTCCAACCCAAGTGGAATTTCTGAATTGGGATGTCATTTTCCCCTCCAAAACTTCAATCTCCCAAGACTGCTTCCTGTGTGTCAAAATAAGGGCAGTGAGGTCATTTTTTGAGTGTTTTTGGCCTCTTGAGGGCTCAAAACCTACCCAAATTTCTTGGCCATACACAATAAACCATAATTTATCATGACAAATCCAGAAATTCAATTTTTTTTTGGATTTGGAGCCCTCTAGCAAAAGCGAGCGCCACGTGGCACAGCTCATAGGGAGGCAAAACCTGTTTTTTAGTGCAAAAAATATTCAAAATTCAAAAATTGCTCCAAAATTCTTGAAATTTGGGCTGAAACTTCTTCATCAAGAGCTATGTTGAGCCAAGGATGCCTCAGCCAATATCCGAAGTCGATCATGCTCCTTTTTCCTCTTTTGCCTTTTTGATTCCTTCCTTAGTTTTGCCTTTCAACTCCTTATTCGTGCCTTGGAAACCTTGTTCCGCGCCATGTAGTGAAAATCCATGTGTCTCAGCAATGCTTTGTCCCTATCGGCCCTGTTCAGCAGTCTCTTTGACCTCATATCACTCATCTCACTTTGTAGAGTGCCTAACAAACTTTTCTGCCCCCTTCAATTCAAGGATCTTGACTGAGATATCACTTTGATTTGAAGGCTGATAATTAATCTGCTTTGGAATACCTTGATCATAAATTTGTTGGCCCAAGTAATTAATATTCTGAGAATGGCAACCTGATATCAGAGGAAAAATTTGACTAGAGGCAGAAGACTGTACCTGGCCTAAAGGCTGTCCTTGAAAGATGAGTGTGCCTGTTGTGTGAATTGAGTAAGAAATTGGTTATTACTCTGTGACTGCCCCTAACTAGCTAACTCTACATGTGAACTAGATGGAGATTGCATTTGATTGCCTGATTGTGTTTGCATCAAGCTTTGATTCCATGCCTCAAACTGATTTCGTAGCTGTACATGCAAGTGATTCATCACTGAAGGTGCCTTTGTCAGAATTGGATCATTTCCTTGAAGAACAGAGGATGGTGTTTGATTAAAATTGATTTCCTTGTTTCATTGGTAAAGACAACCTTGATGTCATTTTTGGATATGGGGAATAAGGGGTTTAAGGAATAGTATTTAGGCTCTTTGGGATAGCAATTACGGTTTAGGAACATGTAGCTAGGGTTTGGGATAATGAGAATTAGGGATATAGGGTTAATGGGAATTAGGGATATGGATTTATGGAATGGGTTTATGAAACTAGAGAATAAATCAGGGAGGGAGTGATGAAGTGGACTTGACAACAAAAACTCAAACTGCAAACCCTAAGCAATTTTTTTGAGGAAAAATTGCAAGGAGGTAGGGTTTGAAAAATTTCTTACTAAATCACCATAAACACCAAGGTAACTCATTCATTGGTCATGGGAGAAATTTTAACTTACTTGAACACAAGAAGATTGAGCAAATTTTGCAATTTGGGAGAGTTTGTGAGTGAAATCAGGCTTCCAGCTCTATGCGCCGCGCCACCGAACCCTATGCGTAGCACATTTTTCAGGAGACTTTTGGAGGCCTTCCTGATGTCCAAATTGGGCATGGGATAGCTTGTTGGAAATTTATTTGAGTCTTATTTCCAACCCAACTGAAGTTTTCAATGTGCAATTTATTTTCCCTGTCAAAAAGCAAATCTCCCAAGATTGGTCAAAGTGTGCCAAATGAGGCTACCTCAAGGTAGAGTGCTGTTGCAGTCAAATTTTGAAGGTGTTATTCAAATCCAAATTGAGCTCATGATATTTCATTGGAAATATATTTGTGTCTAGTTATCATTTGAATCATCAAGAAAGTCATTGGTCCAACCGAGCTAGGAGAAAACTTGATTTTCCTAGGGTCACTTCAGAGGTGCATCAATTCTCCCGAGGCAACTGTATTTTTGACATTTCTCTAAAACCATGACACCTATGTAAAACATGAAGGAGGTTGTTCTTTATTGGCCTATTTCGGACAAAACCCTCTCTCATTTTTCCCAAATTCATCTTTTATTGCTCAGAAACATCATTAGAGTAAAACCTATCCCGATGTGTGGAACAGGGGATTTGTCAAAATGAAGCGAAATATAGGGGATAAGGGGCTTCTAAATTCTTGAGAAAATTTTGGGAAGTAGGGAGAGATGCTAGGAAGGAGGGGAAAGTTGAATTTCAAATATTGAGTGAGGGGAAGGGGTGCAAAAGCGCAAAACACAGGTCTAGCCTAGAAAATTGCCAAGTTGTAGCAAGAAACTAGGGTTTGTGCGAAAATGAGGAATTTGGGGGATCTCAGTGATGGGAAGTGTTTAATAAGGTACATTAAGGATAGGGGAAGGTGTAGGAACATCAAGGTACAAGTTTTGCTGATGATTTGACCATCCAAGATAAATTGCCTTCAAAACCCTAGGAGAGGGAAATGAACCTTACCTAGGTGCAACTGAAGCATGAACAAGGTGTAAAATGACCCAGTGGAACTTGACATGATGAAGGAAACCCTCTGAATGATGGTAAACTCAGCTGGATGGTGACATGGACCGACATTTGGACAACTTTAAAAGGAGTAAAGCAAACCCTAGACCTAATACCTAGTGACCAAATTTTGCTTGAAGACTCACTGAAATGACAAAATTTGACCTTGACACCTTAAAATCACTTTGTAAGAGCATGTTTGATCATTGGAGGAAGGCTGCAAATACTGACACTAACACCATCCAAGATCCTCAGCGATTGTATGAATTTTGAAGGAGAAGCAAAATAGGATCCACAAGCCCATGTGATGACATATCACCTCTGGTGCTCCTCAAATTCCTACGTTGATGATTCCATTCATCTTCAGATTTTCCAAAGAACTCTTATAGGTGTTGCAGCAAAGTGGTATATCGAGTTGCCTCGAAACACCTATCATGACTTTAACACTCTCTCCATGGCCTTTATGACACATTTCCAGTTGCCAGTTTTCTATGAAACTGGCACCCATTTGCTAACGTCGCTCAAGCAAGACACTGCGAACCACATCTTCGATTATGGAGACGTAGGCGTCACCGAATTAAGTTTGAGATTGTTGATCAGTTCTTGACCGAGTGGTTCACCAAATCATTCGTCAACAAAATTGTTGAGGACATTGCTATGGGTGGATGCATCACTGAGGAACAAGCCATCGCATGTGCTCAGTATCTAGACCTCGTATATTCACAATCTAACATTTTATATGATATGTTACCCGATGTGCCCAGAACGTCATCTGATATGGAAACATCTAAGTCTCTAGCTACACCACCTCTTGATGGAGTAATTGGTTCAATGACTCAGACCCCTGCCAAATCTTCTTCAAAAAATAAGTCAGTCTCCAACACTGCTTCCAATGATTGCTATCACAATTCACGAGGCCCTGGTAAAACCTCAGAGGTTCATGTTGTCTAGTCTATCACAGTGGACAAATCCTCTAAAGGTAAGAAGAAAGGCAAAGGCAAGGGTAAAGTTGAAGCCCCAAAAAAGGGCCCTCCTAAGTTGTCTGTTGGTAATGCCTCCCAATGGAAGCCCAAATATCCATGCCTCATTTGTGAGGAGGATCACTATACTAAGGATTGTCCCAGATGATCCAAAGTTAGTCATTTTCTGAAAGGGACCCTGGCTGTCCTGAAAGAGCCCTTTCTTTCCCAATAGACCCAAATGGTGGACCAACCTCAGTCATCCACTTCCTCAGGTTAACAAGTGTTCATGATGAATACACAGATTAACATGGCTACCCAGTCAAAATATTATCAAAGTCCTACCCTGACAGCAGGGAAAGAGAAAGAAGGTACCCCTTCTTCTTCTACCCCGTCAAGTTTTGGTCCTCTCCATATAGAGCGACCTAATCCTGATTCCACCATTCGACCACCTTCTCGAGGTGTGCTACGAAAGTCCTCGTACAATCCAAATGCTCGAGCCGCTCAACATTATAACATTGTTGAAGATTTGGCTCAAGTGCCATCAACTATGTCTACTCTCGAGGTCCTTCAAAGCTGTCCTTCTCAGTGGAAATCATTACTGTCAGTTATTGGGGGTATTGATCCAAAAGGCTCTAATATCATTTTTTTTGATCTAGAAAACCATGTTCCGCATTTACCTCATCAAATTTCCTTTCTCATTCAGGTGATCATAAATGAGAAAACCATTCATAGGACCACCATTGATGAAGGTGCTTCTACCTGCATGTCTGTCACTTGTTGGAAGGAAATTGGTTCTCCTACTATGAATCAGTCCCCTAACACTTTGGAAGTTTTTGACGGATGCAATTCACGACCATTCGGTGTCCTTCCCAACCTTGCCATTAATTTGGAGGGCAAGATAGTACATGTTGAAGTAGAGATCGTTGGCGCTAATCTTAACTATAATATTCTACTCGGACGGAGTTGGATTCATGCCATGCATGCTGTAGCCTCCTCCCTTTTCCGCTTGATTCATTTTTCCCATCAAGGGAAGATAGTCACAGTCGACCAACTATCCTTCTTTGCCTTTTCCCCCTCGGATGGCAATGTTCCTCATGTAAAGCACACTGGGGCAGGACTTTTTAAAGATCCCACCTTGATTGGTATTTTTCCGCTCCCACCTCCGCATGTTGCCTCTGTCAACATGATCTCTCTCAAGTCTGATCCTTCAGTCATTACCTCACTGGATCTTGTTGATACATGGGGCGAGGTTATGCCACTGAGTCCTGCCGAAATTAATTATGTGGAAATTATTTCAGCTTCACCTTCGGTATCCTCTGATCATCTTGTTTTGAGAAAATCTCTCGATGCGTATTCTCAATCCACGTGGCTTGGTTCTTTAGAATCTCCTAATCCCTTAGTCGATACTTTTCTTTCTGACGAGAGTATCATGGAAGTTATGTCTTTGGAGGAAGTACCTTGGAATGACACTCATCATCGTTCCTCATTCTTTCCTGGCCCGACGGTCATGTCTACTTGTCTTGAGAAGTTCTCTTCTCAGTTCCCGACCCTACAACTTTAGATACTGATCATGAGTCATGAAGTCTAGTCAGAAGGGAACATGGGTAACATTACCCAAACAATGTCAATTTATATTTCTGTCAAGCTTGGTATCATTGAAAATGTCCATATCAGGGTAACTCGTTCTCCAGATGAGATCAAGCTTTATACTCGTCTGTTCCAAGAGTTACGAGATTTTTTTGCATGGTCATATGAATAAATCCTCAGCATTGACCCAAGTATAGTGGTGCATGAAATTCCGAATTACCCTCATGCAAAGCCTATTCACCAACGGCTTCGTCCAGTGCACCCTAGAAAAGTGGCCACCATCAAGGGAGAAGTTGAAAAAATTCTTAAAGATGGATTTATTTATCCAATCCCTCTTAGAGATTGGGTGTCAAATATTGTATCGGTGATAAAGAAACAAGGCACTATTCACATTTGCATCAATTACTGTGATCTCAATCATGCCTATCCAAAGGATAATTACCCCACTCCCTTCATTGACCAGATCATTAATGAATGTGCTGGGAGTGAATTCTTTTCCTTTATGGATGGTTTTTCTGGTTACAACCAGATAAACATTGCATCGGCTGATCAAGATAAGACAGCCTTTATTTGTTCGTGGGGAACCTTCGCATATAAAAAGCTCCCTTTTGGCCTTAATAATGTTGGGGCTACATTTCAGAGAGCGATGTCTTATGCATTCCACGACATTCGAAACATTGTTCAACCTTACTTGGATGATCTCCCGCTCATTCTCATAAACTCCATGATCATCCTGATCATCTCTGACAAATTTTTCTTCGCTGTAGACACTACAACATTCGGCTGAATCCGCATAAATGTGTCTTCTGCATCGAATCCGGACGACTCCTCGGATTTATCATTTTGAAAGAAGGAATTCGCCTTGATCCTCTTAAATTCGAGGCCATTGTTAATTTACCCCCTCCATCTTTGTTGCATCAACTACAAAGTCTGCAAGGAAAAGAAAATTTCCTTTGTTGTTTCATACCGGACTATGCTACGGTAGCTTCAGGGTTCACACGGTTGCTCAAGCAAGGAACACCATTTGTTTGGGATGAGGCTACCCAAAATTATTTTGATGACCTAAAAGTTGTCGTTATAAATGCTCCTTTGCTGCACCCTCTGAATTGTCATTGCGATTACTTACTCTATCTAGCTGCAGCCTCTAGTACCATTGCTATGGTGCTAGTACAAGGCAATGACGAAGGCAATGAAAATGTTATTTACTACCTCAATCGTAATCTCCTTGACACTGAGACGTGTTATGCTCACGTCGAGAAGTTGGCATTGGTGTTGGCATTATGACACAGGTTTGGCACTATGGCATAGGTGTTGTCCTTGATGGCAACTCA
This sequence comes from Pinus tabuliformis, assembly GCA_031772625.1. Taxonomy (NCBI): domain Eukaryota; kingdom Viridiplantae; phylum Streptophyta; class Pinopsida; order Pinales; family Pinaceae; genus Pinus; species Pinus tabuliformis. The sequence continues at coordinate 519,166,985 of CM062806.1, read as the reverse complement.
CTCAGATGGCAGATCGCTGTTCAGGCTCTCAGAATGAAAGAAAAAAGAGGTATACGTAGGTTTCTTTTGACGAAGTCACATATACACGTGGGATTTCCAATCAAAAGTCGCGTATGCATATGCATGCACTTTCATGCACGGAAAAATGCGTACATGTGGGAAAGCTTATTTTTAGGACCATGGTATTTGGACCTATGGTTTTGGACCTTGGTATTGCGTCCGAAGTATTGAACCCAGGTTTTGGGTCCCTAGTGTTGGTTCTCTATGGTTTTGGACCATGGTTTGAGTAAGGCCTAAGACTATAAAAGGAGGAAATTAGTTGGCAAAGGTATTGACTGAAGCATTGAATATCTTATGAAGAGCAAGATCTGGAATACTGGTGATTGGTTTATGGTACATAGCTGAATTTGAATCAAGGAGGAACCTGAGCATAAGAAGATGGATAAGTTCTATTGATGGGTCAAAACTCAAGACTTGAATAGTACGTATATGAAACTGAATGTGGAAATGAAAAGTTTTATTGATTAGATTATACTAATTCACCCCCCCTCTCAGTATTATTTCCAAAAATTGGTATCAGAGCAGGTCCTTCAGAGGAAGCTTGATCGCTTGAAGGAAGATCTATCACCATGAGAAATTACGAGAAAGAAGCATCGATCAGGCCACCAATTTTTGATGGGAGCAACTTCATCTATTGGAAGGTAAGAATCACAGCATATCTTCAATCTCTTGGTACAGAAGTCTGGGATATCATAGAAACAATATACACATTTCCATAAGAAACTCCTACAGATACAGCTGGTAAGAAGCAGTATGAAACAAATGCAAAGGCTATCAATACTCTATTAGGGAGTCTATCTCAATTAGAATTTGTTAAGGTTATGCAGCTCAAAACCGCAAAAGAAATATGGGACAAGATCGTTCTGAGCTATGAAGGAGATGATCAGGTAAAACGAGCAAAACTACAAACTCTCAGAATTCAATATGAAAATCTCAGAATGTACAATGATGAAAGTGTGGCTAACTATTTCCTACGTATAGATGAGATTGTTAATTGTATGAAAAATTTGGGTGAAGAAATAAAAGAAGTTGTTTTGGTTGAAAAGGTTCTAAGATCTTTGTCTTCTAAGTTTGAATCAAAAGTTTCTGCCATAGAAGAAAAACAGAATCTACAGAGCCTTACCATGTCACAGCTACACGGAATCCTAACCGCTTACGAAATGAGAAAAGGGGGACCATCAGACAAGAGAGAAGCCGAATTCAAAGCCTTAGGAAAGGAGATTACAATGACTCAGGACATATGTCAGAAGAAGAGGAAGAATCAAATTTTGTCAAGAACCTTCAATGGAGTTCTGGAAGATTTAGAGGTAAGCTACCTTTCAAATGTTTTGCTTGTGGAAGAGTCGGTCACTATGCTGCCAAGTGTCCTCATAAAGATAAGCTTGACAAAGGTAAGGAATCAGTTAGATGGAACAGAAAACAGAATGTAAGTAATAAGAGCTATTACACGCATGAAGACAGTGATGGATTTTCAAATAGTGATGAAGATGAACAACGTAATGATTATAGACTTTTGATGGCTTTTGAAGATGATGATTTCTTGGATGCTATAGATGAAGAAGGTATTTATGAAGAAATTTCTAAACTTAAAATATGTTTAGAGGATAAGAATATGATAATAGATACTCTGACATTCCAACTTGCTGAAAGAGAAAAACACAATGAAAAGTTAGAATGTGAAATTGTGGGACTTAGAAAAGATATTGAGAAATCAAAAGCTCTTAATCTTAGATTTGCTAAAGGATCTGAAACTTTAGATGAGATTATCAAAGTGCAGCATTATCCTCTAATCAAGACATGTCTTAGATATACTGAAGAAGCATCTTAAGCACATAAGCCATCCACTTCCAAAATTTATCTTGATGCAGCAAGGAGAAGTGAACAAGTTGACAATCGACAACAAAAGCATAATGCAGATCACCAGGTAAATCAGGGACAATTTACTTCAAGAATGAACAAAGATTACCAAGTGAATCAGGGGCCATCTACTTCAAGGATGAACAAAAGCTACAACCAACCACAGGTAAATCATTCTCAATTTACCTCAAGAATGGATGCTAATAGAAACTACAATCATTTGGTTAGTAGGTTTGATAATCGCATGAATTTCTTCAATGGCCAATGTTTCTCTTGTCATAACTTTGGTCACAAAGCGGCTCAATGTGTTGCCTACAAGACCATCATGACTAGAGAATCTCAAAAACAAAGGAGTATGACTGGGATCATGAAAAGGACTTACAATAACTTTTCTGCTCTTGAGAATGAAATAGAATGTTCTATTTGTAACAACTTTGGTCATGACGATTTTGAATGTAGGAGTAGGTTTCGGCAAACAATTCAGAAGGAGCAAGCTTCATTGAGTCCCAAAACATGGAGAAAGAAAGAACCGCTACTAGAAGTATGTGGGATAGCCTTATATTCGGAAGGACAGGAAAATCAGTGGTACATCGATAGTGGATGCTCGAAACATATGACAGGTGATAAAGAAAAACTTCAGTCATATAGTGCCTTAGAAAAGGAAAGAAAGGTCTCATTTGGAAATGACACCCCTGCACTCATAAAAGGTAAAGGTTCTGTTCTTTTGAAAGAAAAAGTCAAATCTGGAAATGTTATGTATGTTGATGGCCTAAAGCATAATCTATTGAGTGTCAGTCAAATGTGTGATCAAGGAAATGAGGTAATATTTCGATCAAATGGATGTATTGTTCATGAGCTTGATATAGGAGAGGCAGTGATCAAAGGCATAAGAACTCCCAATAATTTATACATACTAAAGGGAGGACAATAACAATGCTATTTAAGCAATAATGATGAACACTGGCTATGGCACAGAAGATTGGGGCACCTAAGCTTCTCTCAGATAGTGAAAGCATGCAAATATCAGGTGGTTTGTGATCTCCCTGACATCCGAATTCTAGACAATACAATATGCAAATCATGTCAGTTTGGTAAGCAAACCAGAACTAATTTCCCTTAGAAGGAAGGATCAGCTAGCATACCACTTGAACTTGTCCATACTGATGTATGTGGTCCATCTAGGAAAAGGTCACCTCGAGGAGAAGAATATTTTATAATGTTCATTGACGACTTTTACAGGATGTGTTGGATAGGACTTATGAAGCATAAAGATGAAACTTTCGAAAAATTCAAAGCATTCAAACCCTTGGTTGAAAACGAATCAGATCGCAGAATCAAATGCCTCAGGTCTGATCGAGGAGGGGAATTTACCTCAAATGAATTTTTCGATTTTTGTGAAGAACATGGAATAAGAAGGGAATTCTCTACTGTAAGGACTCCTCAACAAAATGGAGTAGTTGAAAGGATGAACATAATGGTTCAAAAAATGGCTCGTGCTATGCTTGATGAGTCTGGAACTCCTGCAACCTTCTGGGGTGAAGCCACATTTGTTGCAGTTACTATTCTCAACAAAAAAAACATCCGGGCAAACAGTACTTAAACGCCTCATGAACTTTGGTATGGTAAGACTCCCACGGTAAAATACTTCAAAATTTTTGGAAGCAAATGCTACATCAAAAGGACTGATGAAAACCTTGGCAAATTTGAACCTAGAGCAGATGAAGGAATTCTCCTTGGCTACTCTCCCCACAGCAAAGCATATAAGTGTTATAATAAAAAACTTGGAAAAATTGTTGAAAGTATTGATGTAGTGGTTGATGAAGAAGGAAACATTCTCAGGAAGGTAAATTCTGAAGATTTCGAAGATGATGAGGACTATCCTTCAACATCAAATCAGACTTATGATGAAGGATAAACTCATGAGGCACCAGAAGAACAGGTAAGGATAGAAGAAAAGACTCCATCCAGGTACGTTGAGAAGAATCATCCAGAAACTCAAATTTTGGGGCAGAAAGAGGCAGGTGTACAAACAAGAAGAACCATTTAAGAAGCTTCAAGCTATCTAGCATTGCTCTCCTCCACTGAACCAAAAAATGTAAGTGAGGCATGCAAAGATGAATGCTGGGTCAAGGTCATGAATGAAGAACTGGATCAGATTGAAAAGAATAACACTTGGGAGCTGGTTCCTAGACCAAATGATAAGAATGTCATAGGGACAAAATGGATATTCAAAAATAAGTTGAATGAAAATGGAGATGTTATTACAAAAAAGGCCAGACTCGTTTGTAAAGGGTATGCGCAACAAGAAGGTATAGACTTTAAAGAAACTTTTGCACTAGTTGCTAGACTTGAGGCCATAAGAATGTTCCTTGCTCTATCTAGCTTTCTGAAGTTCAAAGTATTTCAAATGGACGTGAAATCTGCCTTTCTTAATGGAGACTTGGATGAAGAAGTGTATATTGAGCAACCAGATGGGTTTATCCTTGGAAATGATCCAAAACTTGTATGCAAACTCAAAAAGGCTCTCTATGGCCTTAAACAGGATCCAAGGGCTTGGTATTATCGTTTAGATAAGTATCTTCATCAACAAGCTTTTACAAAAGGATCAATAGACAACAATCTATATATAAAAATTGACAATGATAAGTTGCTAATACTTGTTGTATATGTTGATGATATCATCTTTGGTAGCAATGAAGAAGACATGAGTCAAAACTTTGCCTTGGTGATGCAAAAAGAATTTGAAATGTCCTTGCTTGGTGAGCTCACATATTTTCTTGGTTTACAAGTCCAACAAAACAAAGATGGTATTTTTCTATCACAAACCAAGTATCTCAAGCAGATCTTGAAGAAATATGGGATGTAGGATTTGAAACCAGTATGTACCCCTATGGTAATAGGATGCAGCCTCAGCACAAATGATGAACCAGCAGCAATGCATCAACCAACATATAGATCCATGATTGGTAGTCTGCTCTATCTAATAGGTACCTGACCAAACATTATGCATGCAGTGGGAATAGTTGGAAGGTTTCAGGCAAATCCAAAGGAAACTCATCTTCAGGAAGTTAAGAGAATTTTCAAGTATCTTCAAGGAACTCAAAACTATGGCTTATGGTATCCTAGAAGTACAGATCTCACACTTCATGCATATACAGATGCAGATTGGGCATGAAGCATGGATGATAGAAAAAGAACTAGTGGTGGTGCATTCTTCATGGGTCCTAGATTAGTATCTTGGTTCAACAAGAAACAAAGTTCAATTGCATTATCTACAGCTAAAGCAAAATATGTAGCTGGTGCATCTTGCTGCACACAACTCCTTTGGATGATGCAAACATTGCAAGACATGCAAATCACTTGTACTCCACCTATCTTCATTTTTTGTGATAATACAAGTGCAATCAGTATTTCAAAGAATCTCGTCATGCATTCAAAGACCAAGCACATACCTATCAAATATCATTTTCTCCGGGAACAAGTGCTTGAACAAAAGGCCAAATTAGAGTATGTTCCCTCCAAGGAACAAGTTGCTAATATACTTACCAAACCATTGCCTAGGGAAACTTTTGAATACCTCAGGCAGAAGCTCGGAGTAGTTGATGCATCATCTTGCTGTTGAAACTTGTCTGTTTCAGAGAAAAGTGGGTGTACGTGAGTTTCCTGAGGAGGATCCACGTACATATGTCGGTTTATGTGGGTACAGTTGTGTATATGTTGGTTTGTAGACAAACAGTGGGCCAGGCTCAGGATGAAAGGAGTCTGATATGGGTCTAACAGAGAGCATCTGGCACAGGTTTAGGGGGAGCATATATATTCTTCTAATAATGCACTGTTGGCATTATCCAAGAAGATCTTGGTTCAAGATCACAATGTTTTGGTTTCAGGGGGAACAAGTGCAGAAGGAGAACATGGTTTCTGGTCTAAATGATGATTGACAGATGATATTGATGATAGTTGTTGATAACTATCATAGTCTGGTTATATATATTTTGTCTCTATGTCATGTATTTATTTTCTTATCAAGGTCATGTAACGACCTTCTTTGGTTTCCCCACTATGCTTGCAATGGTTGATGTAATGTTCTTGTTTTATCTTGTGAAAACTTTTGGTGTATCCCCACTTGGTTGGGTGGATGAGTCAATATTGGTATATCCCCACTTGGTTGGGAGATGTATGTATGTATGAGTCTTTGGCGATAGGAAGGTCGCTTATGATGTATAGGGTCATGGTCTTTCTTATAGATCATTTTTCTGCAAACCTTGGCTACAGTCAGGGGGAGCATGGATAGCACAGCAGAGCAGAGATTTCAGCATGTACTCAGGGGGAGCATAACCCTTTGCCCTTGATGTCAAAGGGGGAGAATGACTTTGAATGATTTGGGGTTGCCATCAAGTCCAAAGGGGGAGATTGTTGGCATTATGACACAGGTTTGGCACTATGGCACAGGTGTTGTCCTTGATGGCAACTCACTCAAATGACGGATCACTGTTCAGGCTCTCAGAATGAAAGAAAAAAGAGGTATACGCGGGTTTCCTTTGACGAAGTCGCGTATACATGCAGGATTGCCGATCAAAATTCGCGTATGTGTATGCACGCACTTTCATGCACAGAAAAATGTGCGCATGTGGGAAAGCTTATTTTTAGGACCATGGTATTTGGACCTTGGTATTGCGTCCGAAGTATTGAACCCAGGTTTTGGGTCCCTAGTATCGGTTCTCTATGGTTTTGGACCATGGTTTGAGTAAGGCCTAAGACTATAAAAGGAGGAGATCAATTGGTAAAGGTATTGACTGAAGCATTGAATATCTTATGAAGAGCAAGATCTGGAATACTGGTGATAGGTTTATGGTGCATAGCTGAATCTGAATCAAGGAGGAACCTGAGCGCGAGAAGATGGATAAGTTCTATTGATGGGTCAAAACTCAAGACTTGAATAGTATGTAAATGAAACTGAATGTGGAAACGAAAAGTTTTATTGATTAGATATTATTAATTCACCCCCCCCTCTCAGTATTATTTCCAACAATTGGCTACTATATAGGTTGTTTAACGTTTTCAACATTACATTCTCCTTTGCACTACCACTGTCATTTCTGAATGCAACCGCGTGAGATACATCCTAACTCGTTTGTTGCTGGGGGGACATATTCTAAGTGGATTGTTATCCTCCAAGAATTCGATTTGGTGTTCACTATTTCCAAATCCAAGAAATCACTAGTCTTCACTAAGGTGATTTGCTCCCTTCCCTCTACTTCTTTTCCTGCTGGTGCTGATGAGTAGCTCCCGGACGAGATGATTTTCCTAATTAACATTCTCAACCCCTGGTATGATGATATCATCGTGTATCTCTATACATCCACCTTTCGGTTTGTGTTGAAAAAGTATGATCACTGACACATTCAACATCAATCCAAACCTTAATGTATCATTGGAGATACTTTATACCACGTTAGTGTCGATTCAATTCTTCACTATTGCCTCACTCTTGAGGAGGCTGGGAGAGTCTTGAATGTCTTCCATTCTGGCGCATGTGCTGGTTATTTTTGGCCCTTCATCTTCAAGGATTTCATCCTTGTTGTTCGCAAATGCCATGAGTATCAAATTTATCAGCAAAAAATGCGTGCCCCACCCGCCCACCTACACCCCGTTATTACCATTGGTCCTTTTTCCAAATGGGGCATCGACTATATGATATGTAACCCTCGTTTGGTTGGGGGGCATGGTTATATTATCATTGTTGTGGATTATTTCACCAAACGGGCTAAAGCGATGCCTACATACTCTGTGGATGGTAAAATGACGACTCAATTTCTATTAAATCATGTTATTTCCTAGTTTGGAGTGCCTTAGGCCATTGTCACTAACCATGGCTCCCATTTTCGAGATTACATGATTTTGGAGCTGACTTCTACATTGGTTTGTGCCACGATGGCTCAACCTTGTATTACCCTCAGACCAATGGCCAAGTTCAAGCTGTGAACAAAGTTTTGGTTATGATGCTTTAGTGCACCATTAGGATGCACAAGTCAAATTTTCATCTCTTGCTATTTTCATCTCTGTGGGCGTACCAAACCTTGACTAAGGATGCAACTGGATTCACACTATTCCATCTAGTCTACGGTTTGGAAGAAACTTTACTGATTGAGTGCAAAATTCCCTCACTCAAGCTAGCTGTCGAACTTCTCCTTGAGACCTCACCTCAGGAAGAGCACCTATTGTACTCAGAATGACTGGATGAGACTCACCATCTTGCCGCTTTGGTAATCAGAGAACAGAAAAATTGGGTCAAGTCCCATTTTGATCAGTCTGTCTCTCCTCGAGCTTTTTCTGAAAGCGATTTGGTTCTTCTGTATGATCAGGCTAATGATAAGTTGAGGGCAGGTGCATTCAAACCCATGTGGCATGGGCCCTACATTGTTAAATGTGTGTTGTAGAGAGGGGATTATGAGCTAATTGATTATGAGGGAAAACTCTTAGACAAGCCCCATAATGGGCTTTATCTCAAAATGTACTATGCGTAGGTCATCTTGCATGGCTACTTTTTTACAATAGTGTGTTATTCATTTTTGTGCAGTGCTGGTTGGTGTGTTGTTTTTCAAGCAGATTTCTTACTTATTATGTTTTTACCTGCTTTGCATATGTCTATGTATCCTTACATCTCTTTCACTGATGGTTCTTGCCGTAGTACCCAAAATATATCATCCACGGCATGGGCCATTTATGACACCCATGGTGAGTTTATTGATCTTCAAGGTATTGTTTTAGGTCGAAAAACTAATAAAATTTCCGAGTATAGTGAAATTATCAAATTATTGTCAGAAGCTATTGCTCTAAACATGCAGGAATTAGTTGTCAACCTTGATTCACAACTTATTGTTCTTTAACTCAACGGGCAATATTCTATCAGAAACCAGCCTACAGTGTTGTGGGGAAAAGTATCCGACTCGGATGACCCTATCCCTACTCTAAAGGTGACAGTCTTTAGCAACAACTGAAAGTAAATCTTTAATGTTTTCCTTTATGAAAGTACAGAGAGAAGGAAGAAAAGATTAACCAACCGGTGTCTTTCGCTTTTGTCGATCCTTATCCTCTCTCTTTGTCTCTTGTTCCCAGCTCCTTGCTCCCTTTGCCAATCCAGCTACACACAGATCCTGCACAAACAAGAGAGGAAAACTACAAGAAACATGTACTCATAACTGATGCATGGATTAGAGTGAATCAAATATACAAGTAAATACAATACATCAATGCAATACAAGTATATAGGAGAACATTCAAAGCTTTATTGATAAAAGTAACAGGGTTCTGAGAAGGTTACAACCATCAATGGCTCCAATCCAACAGCACCTCCCCAGCAGCAAGAAGTCTCCTCTTCACCTCTATATAAGCAATCACCCAATAGCTCTAACTGTAAACCAACAGCACCTCCTTGCTTTACACAAAATTCTAGCCTCCTTAGACCTCATAGAAGAGCTCTATATATAGGATAGAAGAAGAGAGGATGAGTCAGCTTGAGACTGACATAAAGCTGCCTTGTGTCCTCTCCCTCTTCAGTTAATCTTCAGTTCTTGAGTCCACTTGGAGATCCTTGCTTACACATGGAGATCAAGTACCTTTTACTCATCACAGGGCGAATCTCTTGAACCAAGTGTCAGTTTGGAAGCTTCCTGGGCAATTGACACCTTGCAGAATGACTGTGCCACTTGGCCAATCTCGCCTAGCGCAGGTAGCCTTCATTAGATTTGACTTTCAGTGCAGGTACAAGGAGGAGCAGTTGCATTCCAGCGCAGATGCTCAGTGGAGCAGCTGACATGATCCAAAAATAGCCTGTTTCTGAGTGTTTTCAGGTGGAGAACTGATGGGAAGTGCTGTGGTTTGCTGACCTTGTTCTTCTAGGGGTAAGAACAACATGTTTAGGGACTGAGGATCCCTGTAATTAATGACATTTCATGCTCCATGCTGCGAGGCACAAAAATGTCTATAACAGTTGCCCCCTAAAGTATGAGGCCGTTTATCGGGTGAAATGCTTTATCTAGAGGGTCCGAAGTTCATTCTAGTGCTGAGGAGGCGCCCTGTAATACAATACAATACAATACATTATTTTTCATTCCGTTTTCATGATCTAGCTGAGGCGGGCATTCCCATGCTCAGCTTTATAAATACATTTTGGTACATATAACAGATGATCGTCTGATGGTAGACTGATAATTTTCTGCTGAAATTATCATCCTTTGAATAGGATGATCATCTGCTGCAATGATGTACATGACAAATGCTTTTATATTTCCTGAATATATATCGCAGCCCGGATGGATGAAACTAGATCCGGGGTCTTCAAACTCGTTCGATCTTCACTCTAAGTACAAGTCAATCCATGTGAGAATTGCGCTGAAGTCGAACATGGAAAGACATCGCTTGATTACCGGCCAATAATGAAAATCGTTAACAAGCGCGAGAGGAATCACCGATAATGATAATGACCCTCAAGGTACTGCAGTACAATTCACGTGGCGTGAATAAAGGACTTGGCGTCGAACGCCACGCAAAATCTTCTGGTCGAAGGTCATTGATGTATACCTGTCACCGGAAGTGAGAAACTTGCCATTGAGGCATGCAAGCTTCAAAGTACTGATGGGGTTGTTCCTAGATCAACTTCTTGGATAATGAGCTGAAGTCGACAAGAAGCGATCCGTCAAAGGAGGGCCTTGATGAATCCCACATCAATGACACGGAATGGAGCTAATGATTTTAGTGGAGGTGAAAACAAACTGTGACATATGATTCAGGGTGGCGATCATGAATGGATGAAGGATAATGTATGGCAGTGGATGGGACATGGTTGACACTTTCAGAATGACCCCTCTTGAACATATAATGACACTGATGCGATGGATCGGTAGCATTACCCCAAATGTGGATGGTTTGGCGAGGACCATGGTGATGAGACCGGTGAATGAAACAACCCAACCCGATGTGGTACGGAGGAAAAGTGTCATGTTCAAGAGTGACTTGCTACCATTAAACTTGGATGTTCTCCCAATTTTTCCCCAGTCATTTCTGACCAGTACCTCTTTATTTTTGTCAAGCTTGAGGAGGATAACATATGCTTGTTCTATAACCTACCCTTCGGGCAAGCCCATCGCTATGATTTAACGAGCCTAACGATAGGGAAACTCGTTCTCGTCTAAAGACAAGTTTGTCGCTATTTAATGATTTTAACGAGTCTAACGACAAGGATAACTCGGTCCTTTTCATTTTTAGAGAGTCTGAAAAGGTACAGAAAGTCAACTCCATGATTCCTTTTTCGTCATCTAATCCCTTAAGTCCGAAAAAGTATAAAACAATACAGAAAGGATGAATTTTCGATTGCTTTAACGAGCCGAACAAGACAAGCGCTCGATCTTTTTGTGCAATAATCCCTCAGGTCCAAAAAGATTAAAATCTAGAGGAGGGATAGCGTTCCGGTCGTTTAACGAGCTGGAAGGCCAAAACTCGGCAAACTTTTCATATTTTACGAGTCAGTGAAAAGAGCTCAAAGAAGACTCGTCTTCTGAGGAACGAGTGATAAACAGGGATAGCAACTGATTCCAGGTACCAATTGGAATTTTCCAATCACGGCAGTGTCACAAGGATGGCTAGGTGACATCACTCTTCGCAGCTGTTTCTCAAAAGAGGTAAACACACAAATGGAGGTGAATGATCGGCCAAATGAACAGTGGAGGTGACGGTACACAAACACGACCAAGGCTTTTATGGCTGATGAATTTACGATCTCAAAAGGTTATTTACCGGTTCATTTTTTCTGAATGAGCTTGAACTCTAAAGGAAAGCCTGCTCATAACTCATGTTTATTTTTTAACGAGCATGAACTATGTGCTAAAACTGCTCGGATCTTGCGTTTATTTTTTAACGAGCATGAACTATGTGCTAAAACTGCTCGATATACCAGTCATAATAAGAACGCCTCCTGTGAGATAACTATTTTTTAAGGAGCTTTATCTCACGAAGCTATGCTCCAATTTTGGCAAGTTTTTACCTTTGCCCCACAGGCTTTCTTCATGCAAGGTCGGAAACGGCTAATCCTACGAGTTTAAAGGGTTAGACCTACAGGTTTAAAGGGAGGACCTAAAAATTTAAAAAAATAAATAGTCGTCCCTTGCTTACATTCCGAAAGCTTGCATGCCCCCAGGTATAGGATAGAATTTCGGGGCTGCCCCTTTATCAACGAGGTTTGCCTCTTTCTTATTATCCGAAGAGGGTTCTATTTGCTGCCGCAAATCAATCTCTTTCTTCGGCGGTGTCTATCATTGGGTTGTCCAAAGATGGTTACCCCCTTTCACAACAATATAGTCCCCTTCTTTGGAGGCTGCCCCTACTTATCCTTCAAAACATTTGTTTTAATGGGCGAGGCTTGAATTCAAAGATGGTTACTACTTGTTACAATGAGGGAATTCCTACTTGGGCATTGCCCACTTTTTTAGACAAAGGTGAATGACTCTTTTGTCAAACACATAACTTTAACAAAAGAATACTATTCCAGAACAACCCCACTTCCTTCCACGGACGGGGTACGGACTAGTCATATTCTTCTGCGGAAATTCTTCCTTATACCCGGGGTTTCTTCTGCCCGAAGCAGACCAGGGTGCATGCCCCCTAGGTCCTAGTCTTTCTTTCTGAATCACTCGCATTCATCGGGAAGGAGGACTGGGGGTGGAGGCATATCTTGAGTGAACAGACCATTTAGGATTGGTATTTGACTATTTGCGATGCGAGATCCCGGAAATGAAAGTTGGTCTACGAGCTTGACCATCCTTCCTTCGTGTGGAAAACACATTACTCTAAAGAGTGAGGAGACTATCGCTCCCATGCAATAAATATAGTCACGTCCAAGGAGTAGGTTATAATCCAAGGGTCCTTGGACGACCAACACGTTCATATTAACGGTCTTCCCTTTCAATGTAACAGGTACATTGGGGAGGATTCCTAATGGTCGACTGGTTCCTTTATCAAAACCTGAGAGATTTCTTAACTCAGGTAAAAGCGCCGGGGAACCCAGTGCTTTCCAAGCAATAGAGGAAAGGATACTCACAGACGCCCCTTCATCAATGATAGTACCAGCCATAATCATTCTATAGATCTGGACAATGATTATGAATGGTATATTGGCTGGTAACCGGGGTCTGCCTAGTTGATTCCAATCAAAGGATACAACCAGGTTGCTTGGTGGTGGGACCGAATATACGGCCGGATATGACCTTGATGATGTTCCTTCCTGCGATAAAGGAATGGGCGCATTGCCCTGACGCTCATCAGAGTCGGTGCTGATGAAAAGAACCTGGATGGTGTCATCCTTATTCTCTTCAGTGAGGGTGTCGCATGAAGATGACTCTTCGGCAACGGTGTCATTTGAAGATGGGTCTTCAATGACGGAGTCATTGGACGATGGAACCTCTGAAGGAAGAACCGGGTCAACTGCCGTTTCGACCTTTAGACTTTCGTCTGGTCTGGATTCAGTAGGTTCATTCTCAATGACCGACACTTCAGCTGACCACTTGAGCGGGTCAACTGGATTTTCAACTATCGAGGGATTAGGCGCGAGTTTTTGGTATCCAGGAGGAAGTCGCAACGGTGAAACCGGGCTATCTTCTAAAACTCTCTTTGCCTCATCTAAGAATGGACATTTGTGGATGGCATGCTTGCCTTCACACAATAGATAGGGTGATCTTGGTCCTCTTCTTCGTCCTTCACTCTCGGTAGTTGACGGACTGCAATCAACATGATTATCAGAGGCTGATGCTACCGGATTGTGCAACCTTGGGGACCAGTCCCTTAGTATCCGGGGAATACAAGGACAATCACGATGGAAGTGGATCCCTTTGCAAATGACACATGGCGATTTAGGCCCGGTCGGTGCAGTGTGTGGGTTTTTGTCAGCTTTCTCCTGCTTGCCCCCAGTCGCCTTCGCCATAGGCTCCTTCTGCTTCTTTTCTCTCTTCTTCTTTTCCTTCTTCTCCTTGGGAGGCTGACTTTTGCCAGCTCTACCTCGCGAAGATGAAGGATCAGAGGAAGTATCGTAAGAAGTGGAAGGCTGGTGGGTAGTTCTAGATTGTTCTGACTGTTGATTCGACTGCTCAGGATTAGTGGTGATCTGGACTACATTAGTTGAAAAGAGCCATACAGGGAGGCCGATTGTCAATCCTGGAAGTGACAATGTTGCCATATGAGGCGCACCAACATCTCCCCAAGAGGAGAAGGGATTTGGACTTTCGCCAAGGTTACTTCCTTGGTTGGTGGGCTCCATACTTTTCAACTGAAAGATCAACGTGGGAATAACAGGTGATTATGTTCCGCTTAAAATAAATTTTATTAACGACGCTTTTAGACACAAACTTGCTTTTTCATGTTTTAAGAGTCGAGAAAAAGCTAAAGATGACTCTAGTCACCTTCCATGTATTAACGAGCCCGAAGTGACAAATGCTCGGTTGGACTTTTTCAGTTATAGAGTTTGAAAAAGGCCAAAAGAAACTGCTCTGGAGATCTAGGCAGAGGGTGTGCCAAACCTTTCGCGAAACCACAGAATACGTTTTACGGTACGGGTGGTCGATCTTCGTGAACGCTGTGTTCACTGCATCGCGATCAGTAGGGCGGCCGACACGGTTTCCTAAGGATAAAGGATAAATGCCTATAGGGGTCTCCCAATATACGCGAAGGTACGCGGGAGCACAAGTCCGTATTAGTGCCACCGACTCTCAGGAGGAATCACCCACCTTCGTAGAGATCGACAGTCACTATGTTTAACGACGCCGGAACACGTCTCTACCTAGACCTCTAGATGTTTGCGTTATGTTACAAATCGTTGTTATGTAAATTGGGTTTATTTTAATGTTGATCTTGCTTAACAGTTTGCCTTTAAGGATCGCCACGAGATGTATATATACAACTTCCTAAATGCAATCTAAGATGAGAAGCAAAACTTTTCAATCTTTCAACTTTGAAAACCTTAATCTATTGAGGGAAAAGAAAGACACAACTTTTTCCACAGATCATAGAACACACACTAAAATGCACATTTTCCTAAATCGTCAAGCATACAGTCAAATGCAAAATGCACAATGCATGTATTTCTTTTCGTTATCCTTAATGTTGATGTAAGACAGAAAGGAAACTGTTGTATAATTTTGAATCTAATTTCAAGCAGAAATAAACAAGCTTGTCCAAAATCAAAAAGACACCTTATGATCGACTTGTTCAGACACTGGAAATGTATACATTCAAACCATAAAATGAAAAACAAACAAACTCAAACAGCCATGAACAGTAATAAAACTAGCTCTTAAGATCACATAGACACTTTTACAGTTCAGGATCTAAGAGATCACAGCTATAATGGTTCGCTTTTCACAATGGGAAACTGTAACTGAAACAAGAAATACTGAAAGAACAATCACAGTTTCATCACACAACTGAGGCGGAATAATGTCAAGGAAAGTGGTTTACAGCAAGTACAATGACCAGCAAGCAACAGCAAAAAATCAGTGAAAACAGGGCTAAGACACAATGGGAAACCTCAGCAAGACACTGGCTAACTGGACCAGCGCAGGCTCTGGTCTGTCAGTTTGACTCTCAGCGCAGTTCCCGAAGGGAGAACCTGCGCTGCAATGCAGACTGCCTGTGGACAGCCTGCACTGAGACACGAGAGTTGCGTTTACAAGGAATTCCGGGTCATAAAAAGCTCAAAAATGCACTGTTTTTGCTGAAATAAAAAGCTATAGGTCAAGTACAGGCTAAGGGATGATCAAGAGGATGAAAAGCTATCACAAAGAGTACAAGAGTCTTTTGTAGATCAGCTCTTCAAATCTTGAATCTGCTCAGCAAATGAGCAAGAGTAGCAGTCCCTCTACTTCGCTTTTGATATAGTCAAAAGCTTTTCGATTTGGTACTCTTTTCTTCAAGAAATGAATAGCAAAGATACTACAAACACCAACAAGATACTAGGCTCCCCAGCGGAGTCGCCAGTTTGTTCTGGGGAAAAGTATCTGACTCGGATGACCCTATCCCTACTCTAAAGGTGACAGTCTTTAGCAACAACTGAAAGTAAAGCTTTAATGTTTTCCTTTATGAAAGTACAGAGAGAAGGAAGAAAAGATTAACCAACCAGTGTCTTTCGCTTTTGTCGATCCTTATCCTCTCTCTTTGTCTCTTATTCCCAGCTCCTTGCTCCCTTTGCCGGTCCAGCTACACACAGATCCTGCACAAACAAGAGAGGAAAACTACAAGAAACATGTACTCATAACCGATGCATGGATTAGAGTGAATCAAATATACAAGTAAATACAATACATCAATGCAATACAAGTATATAGGAGAACATTCAAAGCTTTATTGATAAAAGTAACAGGGTTCTGAGAAGGTTACAACCATCAATGGCTCCAATCCAGCAACACCTCCCCAGCAACAAGAAGTCTCCTCTTCACCTCTATATAAGCAATCGCCCAATAGCTCTAACTGTAAACCAACAGCACCTCCTTGCTTTACACAAAATTCCAGCCTCCTTAGACCTCATAGAAGAGCTCTATATATAGGATAGAAGAAGAGAGGATGAGTCAGCTTGAGACTGACATAAAGCTGCCTTGTGTCCTCTCCCTCTTCAGTTAATCTTCAGTTCTTGAGTCCACTTGGAGATCCTTGCTTACACATGGAGATCAAGTACCTCTTACTCATCACAGGGCGAATCTCTTGAACCAAGTGTCAGTTTGGACGCTTCCTGGGCAATTGACACCTTGCAGAATGACTGTGCCACTTGGCCAATCTCGCCCAGCGCAGGTAGCCTTCATTAGATTTGAATTTCAGCGCAGGTACAAGGAGGAGAAGTTGCATTCCAGCGCAGATGCTCAGTGGAGCAGCTGACATGATCCAAAAATAGCCTGTTTCTGAGTGTTTTCAGGTGGAGAACTGATGGGAAGTGCTGTGGTTTGCTGACCTTGTTCTTCTAGGGGTAAGAACAACATGTTTAGGGACTGAGGATCCCTGTAATTAATGACATTTCATGCTCCATGCTGCGAGGCAAAAAAATGTCTATAACACACGGGGCTTTGGATTGACGGTGAATGGGTGCATTGTTAAAGCACTCCTTGCGATAGGTCACCGATTCAAATCCCCCGTGGGTACTTAGCTTAGTCTTAACTTAGAAAAAAAAAAAAAAAATATTCTATCAGAAACCCTCAAATATTGAGAATATATTTTCGTATTCATCTATTGGAGAGAAATTTTTATTACATTACATATCATCATATTCCTAGGCATATGAATACATTGACAGATGCACTAGCTAATTATGTGTTGGTTAGACATTTGCGAAACGTGTGAAAAACAAAAAAAAAACATTTGTACCATAGTAAGCAAGGAAATATAGCATATATATATATATATATATATATATATATATATATATATATATATGTTGATAATGTTTTTCATAAATCAAAACCCCCAGAAAAAAAATATGCGTGTTCAAGTACATCCGTGGCTCACAGGCCTCAAAAATGTAAAATGCTAGGCCTATGAACTACTCGGAATGGTTCTCATGGTAACACGTAACTGCTCATACTACAAGAGTCAGGAATCGGTGGATCCAATCTGATACCCCCACTGTGTGCCTCTGATACTGGCGTGGGATGTCACCCACCCGAGCATACTCTGGGATACCTTGGGTCAATCCCTCGAGGTTCCGCACAATCTCCTCCTCATTATCACTTCCTTCCTGATAAGGAGCAATATCTAATTGCCGAGAAACGTGCCTAGAAATCGGGGACATCCTATTAGGATGCTCTTGTCCACATCTGCATTTACAAAGTCGAAATGTCGTGAATGCATGTATTTCAAAAACAATAAAAAATTAAAAATTAAAATTGTTTTTTTTTACCTACATCGTCATAATCTTCTCCCTTTGGGAGCGGCATATCGGGATCGCTACGGAAGTTAGTACTGCTATAGGACCAATCCTCTACTATGATCAGCTGACATTGTAGCCACGAAAAGAAGGCAGGCTTATATGACATATATTGGCCCCCGGTAATTCTAGGCATCAATGCAGTCCAACGGACCATCCGTGAGTCTCATGGCAATGTTGGTTCCACCACAGAAAGCTGGTAGTGAAATAACGGGACCTGCTCCAAAAAGAAGGTCACTAGAATGGAGCCATAGCATAACTACTTCAAGTTTCTTGCCTTGGCTTTGGATAGCTGGCACTTCATGTTTACCTTCATGGCCCAGTTGAAGATAGTCGGCGCCGTACAATCTATAGCATACTGAAACTTGGCTTTGTTAGACTCATGTTATGCTTGATCCCCAACCACTCTATTGATGGTCAACAATAACACTTTCAACACAAGATCCCAAAAAATCATGATCTCTATCTTTCTGCTCTTTTATTTTAGTGCTTCCGGGCAGTGTTCTATGAGAAACATGTTCACACCCAATAGGCCTGGACCCATACCGATTGATTGGTTCCCCTCTTTGGGACAGTCCTATGATGAAATAAATTTCGAAAGTTTCCAACTCCAGTTCTTGGTCCCGAATCATAAAAAATTCCCGATTGACATTCCAAAGAATGATCAAATCCGTAGCAACTTGGGTTGAGCCCTGAAGACCTAGTGTGAGGAAGAATTTGAGGAGCCCATAGTTCCTCAAGGTGTTCAAGTAGTTTGGATCTGCCATTTCCTATGTATCAATGTCTTCATGCTCACGTTCCCTCCAATCAACCATTTTTTGATGTGCGTTCCCTGCAAAAACCATACAATCAAGTCAACAATCATCCTTGCCTAAAGAAATTTGGATAAAATTAGAGGAATTGGAGCAAAACTTCAAAATTTTGTGTTCACGATGCTGGCTTGACTATTTTAAAAACAGTAGTACCAACGGTGCACTTGACCAAGGGCGATTTTTTTGTTGCTAAATCTTCCTCAACAAATCCCAGAAACGGTTAAAAATAGACAAAACAAACATAAAAATGAAGCTAAAGGTGTCAACTCTTACCTGCAACTGACGGATCATTGAATGACCTCCCATATCCCCTGCAATTTTCTCCTGAAAATCTAGTGCACAAATAGGTGAAAAATGCTCCACACAAGGTAAAATCATAAAATGGTAAAAATTATTTACTTTTCCTCCTTTTGTCCATTTTTCATCAAATATTAGGGCTTTAAAAGTATTTTTAACCTATTTTTACCTCAAAAATTGGATAATGCTTTTACCTTTTGCGTAGCGATAGGTGACAGATTATTGATGATGGTACTGGAGTCACGTTTAAGCTCTTTTCTCGACTCATAAAACCCAAATGAAAATATAGCCGAGTATTTTTCCCTTTTAACTCGTAAAAGAGAATAAAAATTGGGGGTCCTATTTTAAGCTCTTTACCGACTCTTTAAACACGAAAATATGGCCGAGCTCTTATCGTTTTGAACTCGTTAAAGGCTACAAAACATCATTTACCCAGTATCCATTTACCCCTTTTTCGGGATGGGATGAACTATTTATGAAAAAGGTACTCCTTGACTGAAATGGTCAAGTGGTTCTCTCAAGTATCGTTTTCTACCTTTTTGAGCTCGAGAGACACAAATGTATGAAAAGGGACCATGTGGAGTTTTCGTTTCCGTGTCTTTTTCAAACTCTCTAATCATGAAAGGATATCGAATTACACCTTTGTCGGACTCATTAAAACAATTAAATGACATTGGATTTGTCAGCATGGTGAACATGAGCTTGTCCTTCCTAGGGCTCATTAAATTTACTAGGCTGGATTCATCCGAAGGATGAACTTACAGTGCAAGCACATGCTATCCCCTTCAAGCTTGTGATTAAAAAATAATTGGGGTACCTGCCAGAAATGGTGGGGAAGAATGGGAAATTCTATCAGTTGTGTCAGCAACTCACTCTTGAACATGACACTTTCTACTTTGTGTCGGGTTGGGATAGCCTCCTTTCATCATTGATCTTCCTAGGTTGGGCCGTTCAATTTTGCCTTCCATTTGATCTCTGCCACGCCATCATAACCACCGATCCTATGGATCCAAAAGATGCCAAACTCTGGATTTGTGTCGCTGATATGTTCAACAGTTAGTCCCTGTGCAATTACACTTACTCCTGATTCTCTGTATCATCTGAAATCATTCCATCCCTTTGTCTCGTCTCAGTGATGTGGGATACATCATGGCCCTCCTTCAACATGGTCGCTTCCTGTCGAACTTTAGCTCATTATCTAGGACGCGGGTTGAGAGACTCCCTTCCAGTACCTTAGAGCTTGCATGCCCTAATGGAATGTTCTTCACACTCGACGATACGTTCACATCATTGGCTTTCGATCGGGTGATTTCGCGGGTGTTCGACTTCAGTTCCTTTACTCACATTCCATGGACTATGCTGCTAGTACCTTGAGATCCATTGTCATTATTGGTGGCTTCTCTCGCGCTTCTTAATGGTTCACATCATTGACCAGTGATCAAGTGACTTCTTAGCATGTTCGACTTCAACACATTCATTCACATGTTAAGGTTTATAGTTTCATCAGGTTGTGTTGGAGCGCAAGACCCTGGGCTCAGATTACAAAAGTCTAGGCTACAAGGCAATGTGACATGATCATGTTGATATACATGTCGCTTTCAAATGGATGGTTGTGACCATACCATGAGTTGTTATATGTGATCCTTCCCATCATTGGATGGCTGCGACCATACCTTGGTTTCGATATGATCCTCCTTACTGAATGGTTGCATCCATTCCTTGGATCCATTTACATGATCATTCTCTAGATGGTTGCATCCATAGCACAATTCATGTATCATTTGTCAGAGTTTTCAGTGATGTTTATGTATCTATGATTTCTTGCAAGTTTTCTGACGATGGACTCTGGTGGCCCACATCTACTTGTAAATCATTTCACCCCTCACTCTAGTTTGGCCTTCATGCTTTAGGGGGCATCTGTTACACGTCGTTTTGTCACTGTTCCTGTACTCCCCATTCCAAAATCCTGGAGGACCTCTACAGTGAACCCTACATGCTTCCCCATCATGAAGAAACTCCCATGATGTCCATCTTCATGAGTAGAACAATTCCCTTTTGCATCACTTCCCAAGAATCTTCCTTTTACCCCAGTTTACAAGACCGATGCTAATGGCCAATTTCCTCCTCACTCTGATTTGTAGAGATTAAAACTTGGACTAGCACCGTACAGTGCCATTGAGCCTTTCCTCAGTCGCGCTGATCCTCTTTTGGCAAGTTTTTTAAATATGGAGTCGAAACTTCTAGATCTAGAAGCTTCGTAACAGAAGTCTAGTAAATGGTTAGGCTAGATGGAGCCGAGGAAGTCAGTTTGGGCTCCTTTCTCCTATTAGGATGGAACCAACCCAAGAGATAAAACCTTCTCTCATGATAAGAGGAACCATCTCTCCTCCATCTAAGCTATATAAAACCCTCCTTTTACAAGCTACACTAGTTTTTTTAATCTTAGTATTTTTGGAGCTTGAATAATCAGAAAGACATCTATAACTTGTAGATCTCCAGTTTATGTTTGAGGGAGAATAGTGTGCTTGGTTTGGTTTGAGACTAAAGGGAAGAAGCCTTAAAACTTCCATTGTTGGGCCTATCCATGAGATGTTAGCAGAAGTGTGGGAACCCGGATACGTCAGAGGATACCATCAACGTCAAGGCATTGGTTGTAATCTCTTTCTGAACTTATATGAATACAACTATTGATTGATTTCCTACATTGAAGTGTTATCTTACATTTTATGGCTTAATTTTCCTTGACATGTTAAGTAGGCTGAATGCAATTTGTATGCTATCATGTTTGTTTTTGTTGTTTGTTTGCTTGTTTCAGGTATTCGAAGGAAGGAAATGAAAAGTAGCTGGAGTAAGGAAGTAGGATCATCACCAAGTGGAATAGTGTTCTAAGCGGTAAGCCCTCTTATTTGATTCTAGCTTAAGGAATTTTTCCATAAATTGTTTTTTTGTGGCTAGACCTGCTCTCCTGAGCTACAGGAATTATTTGTGTCTACACTAAGAATTTACCTACACCACAGGATAGTACTATTACATTCCTCCTAGAGACCCACTTTTTACTCCCCGCTCATGAAATGTTTCTTTTGTGCATTGGAATTGATGTTTCACAGTGTCCAATTACTTTCTTGTTCGAAAGGTTATGTGTATAATATTTTATGTGACCCATTGAAGCCAAGGCACATCTATCAGTTATGGTGGTCGGTACGATACTCCAGATGGGGCTCGTACTCACAGTAGTGTGAGATCTAGTTGGGCATTCATACTGGTGAGACCCCATTAGTTGATGGAGTTCTAGAACTGTCAAAATTTTGGCACTAGAAGGAGGGACAAACGACAAGTTGAGACCATTGATTCATTTTGAAAAATCTTATCTCGAATGGCTCATTCCCAAATCATAATACCAAAATGTTTTTCTAATAGATCCAATCTTAAAGTCCCCATGGAATGAATTTATGACTTCTCTCAATTGAGGCTTGACGGTGAGGGTGAAACATTCATAGCTAAACATATATCTTTGTTTTTGAAATTTTAATAATATCATGAAATCAATTATGAAGATTTTTCTTGTAAATTATTCACTCTTAATCTTCAAGGTCGAGTTAAGAAATGATGTTATACTTTACGAGCTACTTCCATTCAATCATTTGAAAAACTCTCAATGGAACTTCATCAAGCCCTTGATAGGTATGATTATTAGGATGTATACAAAAGCATTGATCTACTTGTAATGAAATACTGTGAATCTATAGAGGATTTTATTTATAAATTTCTTCACCTTTGATATTAATTTATCAAGGTAGTGGTTGTCTCATATTTCATCAAAGAAAAATTTTAGAGTTTGATTCTCATCACCTTGAAATATTTTGAATATCAACCTCTATATGATTCTCCTCTTCCAACTTATGTTCATCATCAGACACCCCAAGTATGTGAGGAGTAATATATTTATCCTTTTGTTCCTTTCCCTCCTCCTTTCTCACTACCAACTTGTGTTCCCCCTTGTGATGATGATGAGGTTTGGAACGTTTAAAATGAAATTTTTGATCTGTCTCTTCCAGCTTCTTCCACTTCCCATGATGTAGATCCTATTGAGGAGAAATTGGAATGGTTCAGTAACTACAAGGAGTCTTTGGTGAAGGTTGATCTTGTTTTTTTCTCAAAGTCACATTAATATGCATAATTCAAGTCTTGAGTATGATTTGATTGAAATTATTATTTCCTCAAGGGATACCCTTCAACCTCTACCATTCATATCTCCGGATTCCTTGTTCCTTAGTTTTCTTGATCAACCTACTTCAACTCTTAATGATGTTCAAATTGTTGTTCCAAGAACTGATCAAGAACAATTTAGTTTCATTTGATATGAATAGGAGCAATGTTTTGAAGACATGTCCTATGTTTATTCTCTCTTTCAAGATAATAATATTGAATTTTTAGTTGATCACCAATTTTGTAATCTTTATAACATGTCAAATGATTCCAAATCCTTCATTCAAGTTGATACTTTGGAAAACCATCACCTTGGCATCCACGTTTCCACTAATACATATGGTGATGAGTGCCCAAATAAAGGGGATGATATATTTTCTACTTTGAAAGACTTCGATTTGCAAGGTATCAATATGGAATCTATTTCTTATAGTTTACAATATCCATTTATGAGTTGGGACACTCTTTGAATTTTGAATGATCCTGAAATTGTTTTGATCCATACATATTTAGTTGACAAACTTTAAGAGGTAAGTTTTTAGCATTTTGAATCTATGGTTTACCTTATTGAAGGAAAGTAAGGTCAAGCTGAATGTCACATTGGTACGCCTTTCTTTGACTATTATGCTAATGAAAATCATATCATAGAGTGTAACATGCATGTTGATATATTGTTCTTACAAGCTCAATCTAATTTAGTTACAACTGGTGTCACTCTTCTTGAGTATTTTCATCTTTCCTCACCTCTAGCACACTATTCATTATAGACATATATGTTAGATAAGTTTTTTACACCAACATTTCTATAAATCCTTTAGATGTTTATCCTACTGGTCGTGATTGTAATTAGGTACATAATGGTGTGATCTTACAATTAGAGGATGAAAAACTTGAATCCATTATTCATGATGCGTTCAATTTTAAATATTTCATAAGTTAGCAGTAAGATGTTAGAACTCTAAAGGATCAAGGATGTTTTTCGATTGATGCATCTAAATTTTATATCCATCAAGAGTTTGATATGCTTAACATTATATATGATAAAACTAGTGGCATTAACAATGTTTTCAGTGACACATCGGATGATAGTGGTGTATATCTGCTTGTTGATCTTTCTAAGCCACCAAAATTTCAATGATCCACCATTAGAAATTTCAAAGAGAAGTCAGAAAGGTGAGGCTTTTCATCGCCTACTGATGGTTATGTCAAGTTCTCACAATCCTATTGAGTTCTTTGAAATATGTTGGATCTATATTTTCACACATAATTGTTTCCTTAGTATTCATCCACTAGATGTGAGATCATTCTTAAAGAAATTTTCTTGTTTTCAAGTTAATTCTCCTCATTTTCAAGGTATACTTTTTGGTCAGATAAAGGACTCTTGCTTGATTAAATTTTCGTCATGTGGATTGCTTGTATTAGACCAAGGGTTGGAGAGCACATCTTTTGTAGATACTTTTAGCTTCAAATCATATTACTCTAATCATGAAGATAAAGGTCATGTTGAGTTGTAACATGTCCCCCTGTAAAACTCTTCTAAGATTGATCATGTTCTTGTCCCTTTTGTTTGAAGTCAATCATATTTCTAGCACAATCTCTCTCCTTAAGTGATATCAAACTCTTGAATCATTCACTAGATCAAAATCCTTGTGTAGATATGAATACTTGGTTTGATTTGAAACTTGTTTCCAATAATTTCTAACTTGGTATACTAAGTGTTTCGTAAATTTACAATGTTAATGATTGTTTTAAATCCATTGATATTTCATATAGTTGGCTTAGTATGTAATCAGATATAATGGAAACTAATGGAAATGTGATAATATTATATGCTAACCCACCAATATGATCATAACACTGTTGAATTTCCATGACCTTGGGTCTAGGTTAGAGTCTTAAAATCATTGACGCTACCAAACCAAGAATCTCAACCATAAACTACTTTGCACAATGGAAATATAAAGAAATAAATCACATATGCACAATATACATGGTTTTAAACAAAATTTTACAATAATGTAAAATCACCAATATTCGTTATATTAATCCAAATATGATAAATTCAACAGTCTATGGTTACTAGATACACAAACTTGGCTGCAGCACTTCTATGTTGTATCTTGTCCTATCGGTCTGTCAGACCCGTATTTCTCACTAGTAGTGCCTTAGTCCATCAAGGCCACTACACATCGAGACTCCAAGAGGGATGCCTCCTATCACTGCTACAAGTCGTGTCTACTACAATGAACACAGGCTCATCAACTTCTCTCTAGGCTTTCCAATTCTTGAGCTCCAATCTGCCACACTAGCAACAAATTTAGTCCATCAAAGTGTTGCACTTCGGCACTGTCCTTCACCCAACCTTCAACTGCTCTTCGTCCTTCAAGATCGCTCATTTAGGGCTACTTTGGGTAGCGAACACGCTTCCCTCCAACAAGCTCTATGATACCCAATCTCATCACTGTCGATTCTTCTCCTAAGATGACACTTCACCACCACAGAATTCCATCTACATGGCACCAGCTAGCCACACAAACATATGATCCAAACTGCTCAACAATCTTTGACCCAACACATCTCTAAAACACTATTATTACCCACCTCTTTCTTGTTGTTCCTACAATTCTGGTTAGGGCACAATATGCAGTCATTAACCTCCACACAATCAACACATAAGCGCTTTAATGATTGTGGTTTTATTTAGAGAGATCCCTCCACTACCACGCTGCTCCTTCTAGTGTCGTTTGACCCAAAAACAACCCTTAAATGTAGCTTAGCTACTGGCTAAGGCCTGCGGCCTAGCATAACAGATATTGTAGCTTACAGCCCCCTCAAAACTCCACCACAAAGCCTTTAAACAATAGTTTCCTTCTCTTATTCTCCTCGGCCTAGACATCCCTTCAATATAGGCCTAATCCTCACTTAAGATCAACCCAACAACCTTGTCTTAGCCCATAAACAATCCGCTATTACCTACAACAATTCCAAGTTGACTAGGGGATATTTACCCACATTGATCCAAGTCCCCTTCTCACTGCAGTTTGGCTCCACTTTTGTCCTAAAAATTGAGCCTTAGAACAACCCTTAGATAGCCATCAAATAACCCTTTCTCAACATGCTGTCACCTACAGCAAACAAAAAATCCCATGCTGCCTTTTAGACCTCCTCACATTGTCCCTTTGACTCTTCTTCTCCATCGAAAATTTCAAAGCTATCCTTGAGATGTATTGACACCAATGGATGCTTAAAATGACTCAATATGCCTTGTATTTATACACATATGATGGCTCAATGTCTTACTTGAAGTGACATTTATCAAGTCGTCATACTTGACAACTAAATTAATTATGTTAGCTTCAAAAATTCATATCTCTCTTAAAAAAACTTGGATTCAGACGATTCTAGATGCGTTGGAATAGTCTTTATGAGCATTATCATCCTCATCCATCACATTCCATGAATCCATCATGGTTTTGCTCTAGAAAAACGATGGGTTCCAAAACCTCATAATTGGATTCCAAGCCCACAAGTTTCCCTTGCGGTACTTTTCCCTCCCAACCTTGAACCCTAGGGCTTGGAGTACCTCCCAAGCTACACAAATCAACACTTTCTCTTAGCGAGGGAGGTACTTCCAAGACTAGGAAGTATCTCGTCGTCATCATCACTATTCGCAACACTTGCCCAACTGTTGTCGCTCACAATCCAGCAATCCATGTATGGTGAACTACGCCCTTCTCAAAAGTATCATTGTCACTGCCAGAAGCAACCTTCTTCTTCTTCTTATCCTGTAATGTTTTCCACTCTTTCCATGATTCCTTCTTGGCAGTTGTAGGAGCACCCTTTCTCACCACTAACCACGCGATCTTCCTGGGCTGCAAAGTATCCCTCTGAATCTTCAAGATCCCTCTCAAACTAGACTCCTTATGAGTCTCTAGAACCTAGACCTTCACGGAAAAGTGTACCTTATTCTCGGGAACATGTGCCGACTCCTCTAAATTCTACACTTGCGCTTGCTCATGCTTCTCTAGAACCTACACCTGCACTTTCTCCTTCTTCTTTGGAACTTGCATCTGTCCCTTCTTCTTTCCATAATCCTCAGGGTTGGCAGTCAACCTATGGAGACCATGCTCTCTAACTCTGAGTACAATCCCATCGGACTTAGAGCCTATGAGCCTGAGTCTTTCCTTCCCAGCCTGGAACAAGATCTCAAACCCCTTATTCTCCATCATCGAGACAGAGAGCACATTATATCGAAGTCCCGGTACAAACAATACATCTTTGACCCGCACCATACATCCTATCTCCATTCTGAATGGCACAACACCCTATCCTCGGATCTCCAATTAACTCTTTTGACCCAATACCATGTGCAAATTCGAGTCCCAACCATCTAGAGCCTCAAAGATATCTTGTGACCCTGTCATATGCTTCATCGCACCATTGTCTACGTACCATCCATCCTCTTTGATATTACTTTGTAAGAAATGAGAAATCATAGAAAAATCCTCCTCTTCATCTTCCAATCTTCTAGCGAGCTCATCCATCTCTGCTTTATTGGCAATAAGGGTGGCCTGCTTCCCTTTTCTTTTCTCATCATCTCTCTTATTCTTCTTCGAACATCTTGACAAAAAAAGACCCATGTCACCATAGTTGAAACACTTGACTTTACTCAAGTCCTTCTTTTTCTTACCCTTCATTCATGATGCAAGTGCCATGTCATCATCTAAAGCCTTTTCCTTCGACTTAAGATCCTCATATCGCAACTCTTCCTGAATGAAGTTATCCCACAACCTATCCAAGTCTTGCATCTTTTCCTTAGCAATGATTCCTTTGATGGAGGGTTTCCATTCCTCGGTGAACTCTTTCAAGGAAATCCTTACCATATCTCCATCTAAGACAGTCACACCGATAGAAACATCCTCATATTTTACCTGAGACAATTTCATCAGATACAAGGTCATGCTTTCATGCTTTATCATCTTGGTGGATTTCAACTTGTCCTCCAATACCAGTACCTGGTTATCATTCTTATTCTGGAACAAACTTTGAAGAGACATCCACATCTCATTTGCTATGTTCTGCCTGGACAAATGAGGTATGAGGGCATCCCTCACACCTTCAAGGATGATCAATCTCACCCTGGCATCCAAATCTTCCCATATTTCCAGCTCCTTAGCATCGGTTGGCTTCTTGATCTCTTTCTCGGTAAAATCCCAGACACTGTTAACCTACAATATCAACTTGATCCTTTCCTTCCATGGACTATAGTTGGAAAAACCCTCCAACCTATCCTCATATTGGATACCTTCCCACAACTTTGACATTGTAGTGACCCTTCACTCACAATGTGACCAGCTCCCTCTCACGCTATACTTTTCTATGAACAACTCTAATTTACTTACTTCCAAGGAATCTCAGACATGCTCTGATACCATGTTGAATTTTCACGACCTTGGGTCTAGGTTAGAGTCTTAAAATCACTTACTCTACCAAACCAAGAATCTCAACCATAAACTACTTTGCACAACAGAAATATAAAGCAATAAATCACATATGCACAACATACACAGTTTTAAACAAAATTGTAAAATAATTTACAATCACCAATCTTCGTTACATTAATCCAAATTTGATAAATACAACATACTATGGTTACAAGATATAATGAAAAACTTCGCTACAGGAATTCTATGTCGTATCTTGTCCTATTAGTTCACCGCACCCGTATTCCTCCCTAGTAGTGCCTTAGTCCATAAAGGCCACTACACATCAAGACTCCAAGAAGGTTGCCTCCTATCATTGTTGCAAGTTACATCTACTATAATGAACACAAACTCATCAAACACTCTCTAGATTGGCAAATTCCCGAGCTCCAATCTGCCATGCTAGCACAACTTTAGTCCATCGAATTGTTGCACTTCAGCATTGTCCTTCACCCAACCTTCAGCTACTCTTTGTCCTTCAAGATAGATCGTCTAGGGATACTTTGGGTAGCCAACACGCTGCCCTCCAACCAGCTCTATTACACCAAATCTCTTCACTGTCTATTCTTCTCCTAAGATGACACTTCACCAACACAGAATGTCATCTACATGGCACCAATAGACTGCACAAACATCTGATCTAAACTAGTAAAAAATATTTAACCCAACACATCTCCAAAACACTATTGTTACCCACTGCTTTCTTACTTCTCCTACAATTCTAGTTAGGGCACAATATGTAGCCCTTAACCCCCACACAGTTAGCGCTTAAGCCCTTTAATGACTGTGGTTTTCTTTGGAGAGAGCCCTCCACTTCCACACACCTCTTAAACAATAGTGTCCTCATCTTATTCTCGTCGGCCTGGACAACCCTTCAATCTGGCCCTAATTCACACTTAAGATCATCCCAACAACCCTGTCTTATCCCACAAACAATCTGTTGTCACCTACAACAATTCCATGCTATCTAGGGAAGATTTACCCACGCTAATCCAAGTCTCCTTTTCACTGTGATTTCACTCCACTTCTATCCTAAAAAATAAGCCCTAGAACAACTGTTAGCTAGCCCTCAAACAACCCTTTCTCACCACGTTGTCACCTACAACAAATAGAGAAACCCACACTGCCTTCTAGAGCTCTTCACGTTGTCCCTTTGACTCTTCTTCTTCACTGAAATTTCAAAGCTATCTTGGAGATGTATTGACACCAATGGATGCTTAAAATGACTCAATGCACCTTGTATTTATACTATACAATGTCTCAGCATCTTACTTGAAGTGACACTTATCAATTCGAGCTACTTGAAAATTAAATTAATTATATCAACTTGAAAAATTCATGTCTCTCGAACGAAAACTTGGATTTGGACGATTTTTGATGCGTTGGAATCATATTTCCAAGTAATAACATCCTCATCCATCACATTCTGTGAATCCATCATGGTTTTGCCCCAAAAACATGATGGGTGCCAAAACCTCATACTTGGGTTCCATGCCCATAAGATGCCCTTGTGGTGCTTTTCCCTCCAAACCTTGAACCCTAGGGCTTGGAGTACCTCCCAAGCTACACAAATAAACAAACATTAGTTTTGACAATTGTCTTTCAATGTATCATCTTCCCACCGATGTGTCTAATGATAGTTTTTTTTACATCAGTTAATCTTGTTAAGTCCATTGAATTTTATGATTCATAATTTCACTATTCAGATGCTTGTCAGATAGTTGAAGAACTTCAACATGAGCTCATGGTTATGTCAGGTCCTTACCATCTTGACAATATTTATGAACAAGATCAAATTTAATTCCCCTCAAAATATTCTCTTTATGATTCTATTGATGTTGTGATCAACACCCTCCAAAATGTTTCCTACACTTGAATCTTACGATCTTTTGTTCTATGGTCACTTTGTTGTCGATTGATTTTTAGATAAGAACTCAAGTATTTTTCATAGATTCTGATAGCCAAAGTCACTTGTTGATACATGCTCACTCCATGCTAAATTCAAATGCACTTATTTCTATGCAAGCCTAGATAGGCATTGCACAAATTATGGAAATAAGGCTTGCACAATCACTATTGACCGATATTGTGCACTCCATCAAAAAAGTGTATTGTGTAGCCTATGTTGATAGTAAGTCCACACTCTCTATTGGTAGTCTCCCTTTCACTTTGGTTGCAATTGTACTTCTATTTCTATGAGTTTTCTCAACTATTTCTTTTGCATACCTTTTCTTTCACATGTGTTGTTTTCACTTTGTCACTATTTGTTTTTCTTGAATTCAGTTTAACAAGTGGTTTTTTCATGTTATCTTCACTCTGACATGTGTCTCCTTCAATTTATTGAGCTTTTGCAATTGTATTTTTCACATTTTCTTACTGTTGTAGGTATCGCTTTTAATCAATCTCACTCTTGTTTGTGTCGCAGCTTTGTGCATCACTAGAATCAATTCTAGCACACCTTTCTATATTACATGGTACTATATATCATTAGAATATTTGTTAGGAACTTTCCTACAACTTAACACACATTATGCTCATAGTTGAAACTTGTGTCACAACTTGTGTTATGTCGCAATGTTGTGTTTCAATTGCCACACTTAGAAATATGTGCTGCTTTGTTGTCGTTCAAGGTGTGACTATTGTTCATGATTCCTGTGGATTTCCTTTGATTTTATTGATGGCATTCATGTGTGTGATATTTGTTTAAATGTTTTTTGGATTCTTTTCTCTCCCTTACTCTATTGGTATCACACTTAGCCATTATGGAGCTCTTCTTGGTCCTCTCACCCAGTGCAAGTTATGGAAGATTCAATATTTCACAAGGTGATGAGCATTTCCTACTCATGAGCCTCAAGGATGATATATCTCCCTTTCAAAATTGTGCACTAAATTTCTGTTAAGGTCATCTCCTTTGATTTCAAGTTGAGAACCTTCAAACCATAGTACCTAACCCTTCTTACCTGTCCTGACTCACTGCACTAAGTTTTGAGAATTCCACCTTGTATATAACATGGAGTATCTCTAGTGGCCCTCTGTAAAAGTAAAATGCACCATACAAAGTATCTTCCCTCTCACAGTGCATTAAGCCTATTCTTGCGAAAAGTGACTTGCCTTCTACTACTTGCCTTAACGAATAACACAATTTCCTCTTCCAGTCAACCTTCTTGAGTGCAAGGCGCATTTCTAGTGAACAAATAGCAACTGCAAAAGAAAATTGCACTAGCATAGGGAGCAGGTAAAATTTCTACTGGTCAATCTATGCTATCCTAGAAGCATCCCTCACAATTATAGCACATGGCACAATTACAGTGCCAAGTCCTACTTTCAATATAGACTGCAACCCCTCACTACACCCAAGACTTACTCATCCTACCTCCCTTAGCACATGGCATAGTTCTAGTGGACAATAAGTCACTGCTAAAGAAAAATGCACCCTACCTTAAGCCTACCGCTTAGTTATAGCACATGGCACAATTTTAGTTAGCAAGTCATCAACCCTTGTCCACTAGACTCCCTCATTATGCTAAGACTAAGTCCCGCCCTACCTCCTAATCAATTGTCACATCCTTGGTCACTTTGAAGCTCATTGTGTTATCATTGTCACCTACTCCCTTGAGGCTAGCACATGGTGTAGTTTCAATCAACA
This sequence comes from Pinus tabuliformis, assembly GCA_031772625.1. Lineage (NCBI taxonomy): Eukaryota > Viridiplantae > Streptophyta > Pinopsida > Pinales > Pinaceae > Pinus > Pinus tabuliformis. The sequence goes on along the minus strand of CM062806.1, from coordinate 519,134,672 downwards.
ATATTATCACAATATCTCGTAAACATTTCCACTACACTGGACCCTAAAGAGCCCCTCCTCATAGTTCATGCTGTAGTCCTTGTGAGTAATGGTGCTTTCCTTAGACACTTTTGAGCTCAACTATGGCATCCTCATCAAGCCCTTCCTTCTCAATCCTTTCACGTGCCTATACCTTTTTCAATGAGCAAGTTAGAGATAGAATAGATGATTTCAAGGCTAATTTTTCCTTGTCATGAGTGGTATTCATTGGTAGGTGTACCTCAAAATGACAAGATTATGCTCAAGGAAGATAGCAAGGAGAGGGAACAAAGAATCACTTGTAAAGCAGAAGCACAAAGAAGAACCATCATGAATACATGAAGAGAACTTGAACCAAGACAAACTAATGACTTTTCATGATAACTCAACAAGTCTCGTATTGATCCAAACACTTTGGAGGGTGAAGATGAAGAAAAATAAAATCTTTCATGAATATTGAAGACAAAATAAAAATAATATTAGTTTTACATTGCCGTATCATCATAAAGTGCCATGCCATCATTGTCATGATGTGGCTTAAACAAGTGTCATTATAATGTCATAGGTGTCAATGTTCCTTTTCACATGATGTGGAATGTAATGATTTGTTATTAAAGGAAAAAGACAAAATGTAAAAAAGGTGGAAGTCCAAGAGTCATATGTGGAATATGTAAAGTTACATGTGGACAAAAGAGGCTTATATAAATTCAAAGGCCATTAAGGAATCCAAGAGTCATAGGGATATGAAAGGTCTTTCGTCTTGTTATAAATAGTACCTCTTAACTCAAGAAAAAGTCTTTTGGAGGCTTAGGCTATAGAGAGCTAGCCTTGGCCTCTCTAACTTGGCATAGTAGAGAAGACTATTCTTTGGAGAAGCAAGAAGTGAGTTAATGTTCGACTGTTGGAGATAGTGGCTCACCATTGTAACTGTGTACTTGGATATTTCAATTAATAATTAAAGCTCATTGAGCCACGAAAATTTCATGCATGTATCTTGAATGTTGTAAGGCTATTATTTAAATGTTTGTGGTATATGCTTTTTCCATATGTACTAAAGAAACTTGACTAATTCATTTGAATTGGTTCTTTTCTTGTTTAATGTGTTGTATTTTATTTAATGATCATTGTGTCAGTTACTCTTTGTTAGAGGTTGACACAACCCATCCTATCCAACCTAGTGATAACATTGCATCAAAATGATAGCATAGAGGTGTTTTTTTTTTTTTTCTTTTCTATGGAATTTCTACAAATTTCGTAGCAAGTTCCCATAGTAAAGCCATTTTATGCTACGAAATTATTGTAGCTTTTCATGGAGGTTAAGGCAGGTCTAAAACTCAGAAAAGGAGATTCTAAAGGCATTCATTTAGCTTACAAACATCAAGGAAGACCTCAAAACCAGCAGAGAGAGAAAAGAGGTAGCACAAGAGTGTTTTTTGAAATTGCTGCCAAAGTTTGCTATGAAACTACTGAAAACATTGTTTTTGCTACGAAATCATAAAAGCTCTGTTTTTTTTTTCCTTTTTGAATATTTCGAATATCAGACATCCAATCTCTAGATGGATTACATATGATAAAGGGGGTCCACTTCATCATGTTAAACTCCTATTTTTCAGCATGCCAAGTTAGCACATAACCACATCATCATAATAGCCAGCTCATTAAGACAATCAACAAAAAATGAAATTTAATTGATGTCAATCAACAGGTTGAAGATGTAATGACACTCCAACAAATCTAGCATATAGTTGGGCTTGGTTATCTTCATCAATAGAAAGTGGTTAAAGTCTTAAAAGCAAGTAGATTCCTAGTTGAATTCAAACTATGTAAAATAGAAATATCCCTATAATGGCTCAAGGTTTTATAAATCAAATATGATTAGATCTATTAGTTGTTGATCGAATCTAGCCCAAGTGGCAGATTTTGTAAAGGAGAGCTCACTCTATATATGTGTGATTTCTTAACTTTGAAGTGGTTTATCGATGATGTGAGAAGACCACTTTTGAATGTTTTTCAGTTAATAAGAAGTACAGTTGTAGCATACTCTAATTTTAAACTCAGATTCATTTTGGTTTCATTCCTTCCCGTCATGTTTTTATGTTATTATCAGTTTTCATAGCTTGTTTTATTACTTGGAATTCAATGTAATATTGCTCCAACTTCCCTCAAATTCGTTGTGATTAACTGTAAATGTTTATTTCACATTCGTTAAGCCAAAAATTCCCTAGCTTGCATTAAATAATGTTATTTGTAATTTAATTTTCTCTTAACTAACTCCATGCCCAATGGTGGTAACCATCACTCTCTTTCACCTAAAAAAATCACATAGAAAACTAGAGTTGTACATCTGAATTTTTGAGCTTATCATAGTCAAAATTTTAGGTATGTTGAGAGAGCCCTCTCATATCGGAAGGGCTAACTTCCAGTCAAAAGTTGGTTTGAAATAGTTACACTTGGTTGGAGGTTGACACAGCCCAGCCTATTATATCCCAGTGATAACAGTGTCTATGTGAATTGTTTTGCTAGGTAACTAACAGAGCTTTCCTTTCTCTCATGTGCCTCTCTTAGGATAGTACTATGAATTTTCTTCTAGATAGTCACTCTTTTATGTCGTCTTGTGAATGTCTCCTTTTACACATTACAATAGGTGTTTTACAGTGTCAAATTTCTTGATGATTTTAGAGGTTATGTGTTAAAATCTTATGGTACCCATTGTAGCCAAGGAAAAACTTAATTTACGGTGTTCAAGATAATACTATGGATGGGTCTTCTACTCTAAATGGTGTGAGGTCTAATTGGGACCTCACATTAGGGAGACCCCCTGTATGTTAGATAAATCTAGTACCATTGACATTATGATGCTAGAAAGAGGGCTAGATGACAAGATGTGCCCATTGAGTCTATTTTGAACTTATTATATTAAATGATTCATCCCAAAATCATAATCCCATGTTTGTTTGCTAATAAATCTAATGGTATACTTTTAATCCCCAGTGAACCCCTTTATAAATTCTCTCAGTTAATGTTTGATGGTGAGGATGGAACATTCATAGCTGAACATATATCTCATTTATTATATTTTTGTGAATTCTATAACATCTATTGTGAAAATTTTGCTTGTGTGTTTTTTTCCTCACAGTTTAAGGTCAAGTTAACTGATGTTTTCATACCTTACCATATTCTTCCATTCATTCATTTGTTCAATTCCTTAAGGAGATTTATCAAGACGTTGATAGGTATGATTATTGAGATGTTCTTAAAAGGATTAATCAACTAAGAATGAGGCCTAATGAGACAATAGGCAATTAAATTTCTAATAGATTCCTTCAACTATGTTATGAGTTTCCTGGAGAAGATACAAATTGGGATTTATTTACACAAAAGTTTCAAGAATTGGTTCAAATCTCTTTGCATGGTGAAATTGAACCCCTATATGATTTTCCTTCCCAAACTTTTTCAAACCATGGGACACCTCTAATTTCAAAGGAGGAACCTACTATTCCTTTTGTTTCTTTTCCTCCATTGTTTTCACTACCAATTTGGGTGCCTCCTAATGATGATTATGAAGTTGGGAAATGTAGAAGTCAAGTTGTTGATCCATATTTTCCACCTTCATGCATTTCTCATGATCAATATATTATGAAGGATTGTTTGGAATGGTTCATGAAGCCTATGGTGAAGACAAATCCCTTGACTTTTCAAGATAATATTAACATTTGTAACTTCAACCTTGAATATGATTTAATTGAAAGCATCACCTCTTCAAGGGATGTTCTTCCTCCTCTATCATCCCATTCTCACCCCTTACCCCTTGATATAATTGATCAGTCTCATCCAAATCCGCACAATGATTAGGTGCAAGGTAGTCACATTTCACAGGTTGGGGAGCAAAAAGGTTAACATTCTTTTAATATTTCTTCTCTTTTTCAAATTCCTTTCTGTCAAAATGGTGTTCATGCATTCTTGGTTGGTTTACAATCTACTAATATTGGTAATCAATCAAATGAACTCAATTTTCCTAATCAATTTGAGGTCTTTGGAAACCATCATTCTGATGATGCTAACTCTATTGATGTATGTGGTGATGAATGCCCAAGTGAACCAACTGATCTTTCAGTTTCACAAGAAGAATTTGATTGGAAAGATTCTAATTTGGTCAAATAACATATTCCTATATAAACTTCTTCTTCAACTCACTATCCCTTATGCCCTATTGTTTGTAATGCATTAACTTGTCAAGAAAATACACCATGTTCCAAGATTTCATCATCTAATGAGAATATTTATGAACTGACACAAAGTAGTGAGGTCATCCATGATGAGGGAGAAAGCAATACCATCTATTTTATACACTAAATCTCCCCCTTCCTAAACTCTCTAAGGTAATAATGATGAACTAGCCGAAATGACCATTGAATTTGGTATGATTAGGGAAAATGATATCAGGTTCATAGATGTGGCCATTTAGTTTACTCCCTTTCTAGATTAATGATGGAAAATAGTTCATATATTTAGATTATACATGTGTTTTAATCTTTCCTCAATACCCAATGGATGTAAATTTGAATTAATTTTTTGACTCCTTGGCCATTCGATGCGAAATCAACGCCTTGATTCACCCTATCACATTTGAATATGTGCAAAAGTTATGATTTATCCTCCCTTCCAATAGATCATATTCATTAAAAGTGAGTTGATTTGATGGTTGTAGATTTAGATCAGGCCCAAACATGCGAGCGAGATAACATCTCCCTCAGACTAGATGTGATCTTAGTTGTCCCACTTGTCTACCATCTACAGTCATTAGGTTCGTACATGTTTGAGTTTTAATCATAATTTACACCTGATGGTCGGGACCCATATTTTTTATCACTTAGTCCACCAATTAATATGTGATAGGTGTTACAGGGCATTAGTTAACCTCATAACTTAATTTAACTTTAATGTAACAAACTTTCCATAGTTCATTCGCTTTTGTCTTTTGCTTCTGCATGTTATTCAGAGATCCTGTTAATGGAGAAAGCTAACCTTTGAGCAAGCTCAGCGCCTAGACTTTGCTTCCATTAATATGGTAAGTTCCTTTTTCCTAATTTTCTTTTCACCTGACTGATAATTTGGTAATAAGGGTTTATATTCTATGAGTCATCCCTTAAGAAGCTTTGGTTAATGAATTAGCTAGATTCTTGGACACTAACGTCTGTGTAACAAATGTTCTTACACTTAAAAGAACCTTAACCTCCTCCTCGACCGTATTAAATGATGATTTATGTCTAATAAAGTCTGCGGTTCTGGACGCTACTCTTCCTTCAATCCATTTTGAACCAAATCCATCTTATTTCTCGCTGAACACTTCAAGCTTGGGTAACCATCTATTTTCTCACAGTCCACTTGCAACATTTTCTTGAGATTTAACGAAGGAACAATTTCCTAAATGCTTGAAATTCTTGCCCAAGGAATTGATATAATGGATAAAAGGTTTGACTAGGATTTTATCACTTGGGATGAGGAGTATAAATTATAATTCTTGAAAGGTTTTCTTGAAATCCCTATCCCAAAGTTAATATTGCAATTTTCGATACCATCTCATTCATTGAAACCTTTTTATCAAACGTTGACTTCTATTTTTGCTATTATTTTTTGGTTGGAAGATGACCTGAAAATGGATGAATCTGTTTTCTTTTCCATTCAACTCATCACTCTTCAACCATACCATCAGGTGATTAATTTTCCCAAATATCTAATTTGAGCCATCATAGTTAACCTTTCTACTTCCATTTGATTTAGCTTGTTTCATCATTGAATTTATTTGATTCATTCAGCCATCTTCAATTACCCTTGTTACTTTTTTCATACCAAGCTCCTTTTGAGTATTACATATATAACCAATAAAGAAAATTAATTTTATAAGTGGATAGATGTAATCTATCCAGAATGTCTCCCTAATTCATATTCTCAATATATAGACTACTTTGCATATCATTTTAAAATTAAACTGGCTAAAGTAAACGTAAACAAAATTTCAGAAGAACAGAGAAGAACGCTCAGACTTACTGAAGAACAAAGTAAATGATGTTGTTTCTTATAACCTAACTTCACTTTAATTCATCTATATGGCTTTGAAAAACAACCTTTTCAATTACAAAAACATGCTTCACCCTTGTTGTTTTGTTTTGAAGTACTTAGACAGAAAATTATTGTAAAGAAGTTGCATTTCATCTCTAAGAAAAAGGGAGCGTTATTCATTTATCCCTATTCTATTCCGCCCTTCATTGATAAAAGTAAGAATGCTATAGTCACTCTCGAAAGGGAAATGCCATCGTTTGGATTAATGCAAGACAACGTTTGGCATTATGATCCCTTTGTAATTATCTCATGATTGAATAAATAAACATGATTGTTAGCCTACATACGTGAGGATATACATGAGAGTAATCCTCAAAGGGAAAAGATGGTGAACATCTTATTACCTATGGATGATATTACACAAGCGGTATCACCTACACCTACAAAGAATGAAGGAACAACTTGTGTTTCCAATCCGTACTAAAATAAAAATGTATCAAATCAGTGTGGAGCTATCAACTCCTGCCCCCTTTGGTCTTTGCAATGAAAAGGAAGTTGGAAATTTTAGCTCTAGTTGAAGTATCACAATGGGTGAAAGAAAAAGAGGATGATGTTGATACTGAGACATCTGAGCAAGAAACAGAATAGTTGAGTAAAGAGATGCAACAAGCTATCAATGACATTAGGCATAGAGACTCAAGGGTGGAGGCCCTAAGAATAAAACACATTTTCACAAAAGGGAGATTGATAATGACAACTGGTACAAAATTGTATGTGTTATCAAGAAAATCTCAATCAGTAGAATCTCTAGCACTTGAAGACATAATTCCCATGGATGGACTCTTCTTTATCTCTTCTACTAATTTTGAAGTGAATAACTTGAACCTTGGGGTAATTCAGCCAAAAATTAGAGAGAATCAACAGGTTTTGGGAGTTTGTACTTCTTCCCTAGCCATTAATTTGGGAAATGTATTAGATATGGATGTTATCAATCTACATGGACAAGCATAGGAAATATTCACTAGAATATTGCTTGATTCAACAACGGGAAACAAGAAGATGCAAGCAATGTTTCAAAAGGTCTTCGACTAGTTACATATGGCATGGGTAGGTATTAGTACCAAGACAAAATGAATTAAATAATTATAAGATATAGTAATTCCGCAGTATAGTTAGCCTAAAGAAACTAGGACAATTAAAAATTTGTTAGAGGAAAAGGAGAAATAAATCAAAGGCTTATAAGCTATTCTGAAAATACCAGATCACGACCCTCATGCTTTAATCCAAGCTTTCAAAAGAAAGGAAGAGGTCGAGAGCCACTTGCAAAATGTGGAGACATCCTTGCGACTTAAGAAAGAAGAATTTCAAGAAGCACTTAAACAAATGGAAGTTTTGAAGGCGGAATCCCGTGTAAAAAAGAGGAACGCCACCTCAAACTTCTAGTAGATTATAAAGCTACAATCAACCTGTTGGCATTTTGGCATAGGGGTAGTGCTATGATACAGGTGTTGTCCTTGATGGCAACTCTCTTTGATGACAGATCTCCGTTCAGACTACAGAATGAAGAGAAAATCTCATATACACAGGTTAATTAAGTCCAAGTTGCGTATACACGCTGGTGATCTGCATACTAAGTCGCGTATACACAGGAGAGCTATATACGAAGGCGCGTATACACGCAGATGCATGAACAGAAAAGGGCGTATATGTCGGGAAACTTCCTTTTGGTCCGTGGTAGTTAGTCCTCGGTACTTCAGTCTATGAATTTGGACCAAAGTATCTCGACAGACATGTTGATCCCTAGTTTTTAAGTTGATGGTATTGGATTTCTATGGTTTTGGCTCTTGGTATTGAGCAAGGCCTAAGGCTATATAAGGAGAAGAAGATCATTAGGGAAATATATCTTTTGAAAAGGCTTGAATATCTGAAAAAGAAAGAGATCTGATATGCAGGTTCTGGGTTGCTTGATCTAAGCTAAGGAGAGATCATATCGGTTGATGGAAGACTAGATCTAAGGATAGATCGGGATCTAATGGTTTGAAATGCACTATTATGATATGGTTGATTATGCGTATTTCTAGATCTGCATACTGACGCAATGTTATGTTCTGGGTCTAACTGATGTCTGGTACAGCTACAAGTTAAGAGAATTTATTTTTAGATCTGTACGCTGGTTGTCTTCGGTAAAAGCGCGTGTATACGCGGGTTTCTCTCATTGAAGTAGCGTATATCTTTTGAAGTTTGATTTTTGGGGTTGCAGTTGGATCTGACTGCTATTGCAGAGTTCTGTAGTCTGCTCTGAGTTCTTGTGACTGGTGTTGACAGGGTTTCAGTGGTTCAGTGATTCAAAGATTGATGATGCTAGTATTGGTTGTTTTGTGCTTCAATGATCTGTTGTGAAAGTTGAATGAATTGTGGTCTTCAGATTGTAATTTTGTGCTTCAAGAATATCCAGTTTGAAAATGTATGAAAGGTGGTACCTGAAAGAAAGAAGATTGTAGGTCAGCACCTACGTACTAGTATCTTAGCTAGTACAAGAGCAAAGGGGGTTGGAGCTCCCTTCCAAGGGAGTTTGGAGAATGAGAGAAGGTTGAAGCCTTCAGCAGGTTGTAGCCTGCGTACTGGTATAAGGCTGCACCAGTACAAAAATATTGTAAACTGAAGTTTCATATTAAAGAAAGATAGAGACGACTTGCAGCAGGTGGTTTTCACCCACATTGGGTTTCCACCTTATATCATGGTGTTCATGTGTGTGGTTTTTGTGTGATCTGTTCTACTGCATCTGTTTACTCTTAATATGGTGAATAATGTCCTTATGCACTTAACCCAAGATAAACTAACCGAATTATGATTTCTGGCTATACGCTGTTTTCTTTAGACACAGTTGCGTGTACACGCTGGTTCACTTAACGAAAGTATCATATATGTTTCTGAGCATTGAAAAAGTTTTATAGTTCTGATAATACTGATTCACCCCCCCTCTCAGTATTATTTTCAACAATTGGTATCGGAGCCGGTCCTTCAGAGAAGCTTGACCGCTTGAAGGTAGATCGTTCATCATGAGCAACTACGAGAAAGAAGCATCAATCAGGCCACCGGTTTTTGATGGGACAAACTTCAATTATTGGAAGGTAAGAGTTACTGCCTAACTTCAATCTCTTGGTACAGAAGTTTGGAACATCGTAGAGACAGGCTACACTTTTCCTTCAGCTACTCCTACAGATGCAGCCAAGAAAAAGAAATATGAAACAAATGCGAAAGCAGTCAATACTCTATTGGGATGCATATCTCAATCAGAATTCATGAAGGTAATGCACTATAAATCTGCAAAAGAAATATGGGATAAAATGGTCACGAGCTATGAAGGAGACGATCAGGTAAAGCGTGCTAAACTTCAAACTCTCAGGATTAAGTATGAGACTCTCAGAATGTATAATGATGAAAGTGTGGCTAACTACTTCCTTAGGGTAGATGAGATTGTCAATTGCATGCAAAACTTGGGTGAAGAAATAAAAGAGGCTATTGTGGTTGAAAAGGTTCTAAGATCTTTGTCCCCCAAGTTTGAATCTAAAGTGTCTGCCATAGAAGAAAAAGAAAATTTGCAAATTCTTACTATGTCTCAGCTTCACGGAATTCTAACCGCTTATGAAATGAGAAAGGGAGGTCCATCAGACAGAAGAGAAGCTGCCTTCAAGGCTTCAGGCAAAGAAGAATATTATGAAGCAAGTCACCTACCAGAAGATGAAGAAGAGGAATCAAATTTTGTCAGAAATCTTCAAAGGGGTTCTGGAAGGTTCAGAGGTAAGTTACCTTTTAAATGCTTTGCTTGTGGAAGAGTAGGTCATTATGCTTCCAAATGTCCTCACAAAGATAAGAATGACAAGGGAAAGGAACCTGTTAAATGGAACAAGAAACAATATGAAAAGAAGAAAAGCTATTACACTCATGAAGATAGTGATGGACTTTCAAATAGTGATGAAGATGAACAAGGTAATAGATATAAACTTTTGATGGCTTTTGAAGATGATGACTACATGGATGCTATAGATGTAGAAGGCTTTTATGAAGAAATGAAAGATCTCAAAGTTTGTTTAGAAGAGAAGAGTGCTATTATTGATTCTCTACAATGTCAACTAGCTGAAAAGGAAAAACATCTTGAAAAATTGGAATGTGAGATTGTTTGTCTTAGAAAGGAGATTGAGAAAACCAAAGCAATTAATCTTAAGTTTGTTAAAGGATCTGAAACCTTGGATGAGATTATCAATGTGCAGCGATCTCCTCTGATCAAGACAGGTCTTGGATATAATGGAGAAACATCTCAAGCCTCTACCTCTAAAAGTTATCTTGATGCAGCAAGGAGAAGCGAGCAAAGGCCAAATAAAAGTCATCAGGTGAATCAGGGACAGTTTACCTCAAGAACAAATAAAGACCATCAAGAAATTCGGGGACAAACTGCCTTAAGGACAAACAGAAGCTACAATCAGCCACAGGTAAAATCTTCCCAATTTGCTCCAAGAATGAATAGAAGCTACAATCGGTTGGATGATAGATCTGATTATCGCAGAAGTTTCTTTAATGGCCAATGCTTTTCTTTCCATAACTTCGGTCACAAAGCAGCTCAATGTGTTGCCTACAAAACAATCATGACTAGAGAAGCTCAAAAGCAAGGGAGAATGACTGGAACCATGAAAAGGACTTATAACAATTTTTCGGTTCTTGAAAATGAAGTTGAATGCTCTATTTGTAATAACTTTGGTCATGAAGACTCTGAATGCAGGAGCAGGTTCCGGAAGACAACTCAGAAGGAACAAACCTCAAATGTTAGAACATGGAGAATAAAAGAATCACAACCAGAAAGATGTGGGATAGCCTTTTATGCAGAAGGTCAAGAAAGTCTATGGTACATTGACAGCGGATGTTCGAAGCATATGACAGGGGACAAAGAAAAGCTTGAGTCATATACCACATTAGAAAAGGGAAAGAAAGTTTCTTTTGGGAACGATATCTCTGCAGCCATAAAAGGAAAAGGTGTTGCTCCGTTGAAAGAGAAGGTCAAAGCAGGAAATGTTTTATATGTTGATGGATTGAAGCATAATCTTCTGAGTGTCAGTCAGATGTGCGATCAAGGAACCGAGGTAATATTTAGATCAAATGGATGTTGTGTTCACGATCTTGATACAGGTAAAACAATGATCAAAGGAAGAAGGACTCCAAATAATCTATATATCTTTGAGGAAAGACAACAATGCTACTTAAGCAAGGATGATGAACATTGGCTATGGCATCAGAGGTTGGGGCATCTAAGCTTTTCACAAATAAGGAAAGCATGCAAATATCAGGCAGTTCGTGGTCTTCCAGATATCAAAATTCCAGACAATACCATATGAAAATCCTGTCAGTTTGGAAAGCAAACCAGGACTAACTTTCCAGAGAAGGAAGGATCAGCTAGCATGCCTCTCGAGCTAGTCCATACAGATGTATGTGGTCCATTTAGGAAGAGGACACCTCGAGGAGAAGAATATTTGATATTATTCATTGATGATTTCTCCAGATTTGTTTGGTTAGGGCTCATGAAGCACAAAGATGAAGCATTCGAAAAATTCAAATCCTTCAAAGCCTTGGTTGAAAATGAATCAGGACACAAAATTAAGTGCCTCAGATCTGACAGAGGTGGGGAGTTTACCTCAAACGAATTTTTCGATTTCTGTGAAGAACATGGGATAAGAAGAGAATTCTCTACAGCTAGAACGCCTCAGCAAAATGGGGTTGTGGAAAGAATGAACAGAACAATCCAACAAATGGCTCGTGCTATGCTTGATGAATCAGGTACTCCCGCAACCTTCTGGGGTGAAGCTGCACATGCTGCGGTTATTATTCTTAACAAAACAAATGTCCGAGTAAACAACACTCAAACACCTCATGAGCTCTGGAGTGGTGAGACTCCTTCGGTGAAGCACTTCAAAATCTTTGGGAGAAAATGTTATATTAAGAATACTGATGAGCAACTTGGCAAACTTGAACCAAGAGCAGATGAGGGCATTCTTCTTGGTTATTCTCCACATAGCAAAGCATACAAGTGCTACAATAAAAGACTTGGCAGAATTGTTGACAACATTGATGTAGTGGTTGATGAGAAGGGATATATTCCTAGGCAAGTTCATCATGAAGACATTGAAGAAGATGAAGGCTACCCTCAAAGGCAGAATGATGAAGAAGAAGAACCTCAAGAAGAACCAGAGGAGCAGACAAGAATAGAAGAGAAGACTCCATCCAGATATGTTCAAAAGAATCATCCAGAATCTCAGATTGTGGGGCAGAAAGAAGCAGGAGTACAAACAAGAAGGACACTTGCAGAAGCTTCAAGCTACTTGGCATTACTCTCCTCCACTGAACCACAAAATGTGAAAGAGGCATGCAAAGATGAATGTTGGGTCAAAGCAATGGATGAAGAACTTGAGCAGATCGAAAAGAACAACACTTGGGAATTAGTTCCTAGACCAAAATATAATAATGTAATAGGAACAAAATGGGTCTTCAAGAATAGATTGAATGAAAATGTAGAAGTAATTAGAAACAAGGCTAGACTTGTTTGTAAAGGGTATGCGCAGCAAGAAGGAATAGATTTTGAAGAGACCTTTGCTCCTGTGGCAAGACTTGAGGCCATCCGAATGTTCCTTGCTCTCTCAAGCTTTCAAAACTTCAAGGTGTTTCAAATGGACGTGAAATCAGCCTTTCTGAATGGAGACTTAGAAGAAGAAGTATATATTGAGTAGCCAGATGGTTTCATTCTTGGGAATGATCCAAACCTTGTATGCAGATTGAAAAAGGCTCTCTATGGACTCAAACAAGCTCCAAGGGCTTGGTACTATCGGTTGGACAAATATATTCACCAACAAGGCTTTTCAAAAGGATCAGTAGATAGCAATCTCTATATAAAAGTTGAAAATAACAAATTGCTATTACTTGTTGTCTATGTAAATGATATTATCTTTGGCAGCAATGAAGAGACTATGAGTCAAAACTTTGCCTTGGTTATGTAGAAAGAATTCGAAATGTCACTACTTGGAGAATTGACATACTTTCTTGGGTTGCAAATCCAACAAAATGAAGGAGGTATCTTCTTGTCTCAAACCAAGTACCTCAAGCAGATCTTGAAGAAGTATGGCATGGAAGACTCAAAGCCAGTATGTACACCCATGGTTACAGGATGCAGCCTCAGTGCAAATGATGAATCAGCAGCAGTTCATCAACCAACTTATAGATCCATGATTGGGAGTTTGCTTTATTTGACAGGTACCCGACCAGACATCATGCATGCAGTCAGAATAGTTGGAAGATTTCAGGCAAATCCAAAGGAGACTCATCTTCAGGCAGTGAAGAGAATTTTCAAATATCTTCAAGGGACACAAAATTATGGCTTATGGTATCCTAGAGATACAGATCTCACACTTCATGCTTATACAGATGCAGATTGGGCCAGAAGCGTGGATGACAGGAAGAGCACAAGTGGTGGTGCATTCTTTATGGGCTCCAGATTAGTATCTTGGTTCAGCAAGAAACAAAGTTTGATTGCCTTATCTACAGCTGAAGCAGAATATGTGGCTGTGGCATCTTGTTGCACACAAATTCTTTGGATGATGCAGACCTTGCAGGACTTTCAAATCACTTGCACTCCACCAGTCTCTATCTTATGTGATAATACAAGTGCAATCAGCATTTCAAAGAATCCAGTCATGCACTCAAAAACCAAGCACATACCAATCAAGTACCATTTTCTTCGGGAACAAGTGCTTGAGCAGAAGGTCAAGTTGGAGTATGTTCCCTCTAAGGAACAAATTGTTGATATTCTCACAAAACCACTGCCCAGGGAAACTTTTGAATATCTCAGACAAAAGCTGGGAGTAGTTGATGCTTCATCCTGCTGTTGAAGCTTGTCTGTTCTACAGAAAAGTTGGTATACGCAAGTTACGTAAGGGATATCCGCGTATACACGCCGATTTATGGTGGGAAAGTCGCGTGTATAATGTACGCGTGCTGCAGTAAGTATATCTGCGTACATACGCAGGTTTATGCAGGAGAAATCGCGTATATGGAGTTCTGAACAGCAAGGGCAGACTCTGGTTGGAAAAGGTCTGAGATGGGTATGCCAGAATTCTTCAGGCACAGTTTCAGGGGGTGCAGCAGGCACAGGTTCAGGGGGAGCAGCTTAAAGTCTCATAAAGCATTGTTGGCATTTTTGATGTTTGACTGATGTTGGTTTCAGGAGAAGGAGCTCAGAAAGAAATCTTGGTTGCTGATCTAAAAGATGTTTATCAGATGCTGTTGGTGACTTTCATAAGTCTTGGTCTAGATTTCTTGTCTCTATGTCATATATCTCTTGTGTATGGTGTCAAGGTCATGTAACGGCCTATGTTGGTTTCCCCACTATGCCTGGGATGAATGATGTAATATAATTGATTGTTTCTGATGTGTCCCCTCTTGGTAGGGAGTATGGATGTATGTATTGAGTCTTTTGGTGATAGGAAGGTCCCTTATGGTGTATAAGTCTTGGTTCTCTTTGAAGAACATCGTTTGCAGATCTTGCCTACAGTCAGGGGGAGCATGATTGAGCACAGCCCAACAGAGGTATCAGCATGTACTCAGGGGGAGCACAGCCCTTTGCCCTTGATGACAAAGGGGGAGAATGATTCTAAGGAGCTTGAGGTTGCCATCAAGTCCAAAGGGGGAGATTGTTGGCATTTTGGCACAGGGGTGGTGCTATGATACAGGTGTTGTCCTTGATGGCAACTCTCTTTGATGACAGATCTCCGTTCAGACTACATAATGAAGAGAAAATCTCATATACGCAGGTTAATTAAGTCCAAGTTGCGTATACACGCTGGTGATCTGCATACTAAGTCACGTATACGTAGGAGAGCTATATACGAAGGCGCGTATACACGCAGATGCATGAACAGAAAAGGGCGTATATGTCGGGAAACTTCCTTTTGGTCCGTGGTAGTTAGTCCTCGGTACTTGAGCCTATGAATTTGGACCAAAGTATCTCGACAGACGTGTTGATCCCTAGTTTTTAAGTTGATGGTATTGGATTTCTATGGTTTTGGCTCTTGGTATTGAGCAAGGCCTAAGGCTATATAAGGAGAAGAAGATCATTAGGGAAATATATCTTTTGAAAAGGCTTGAATATTTGAAAAAGAAAGAGATCTGATATGCAGGTTCTGGGTTGCTTGATCTAAGCTAAGGAGAGATCATATCGGTTGATGGAAGACTAGATCTAAGGATAGATCGGGATCTAATGGTTTGAAATGCACTATTATGATATGGTTGATTATGCGTATTTCTAGATTTGCATACTGACGTAATGTTATGTTCTGGGTCTAACTGATGTCTGGTACAGCTGCAAGTTAAGAGAATTTATTTTTAGATCTGTACGCTGGTTGTCTTCGGTAAAAGCGCGTGTATACGCGGATTTCTCTCATTGAAGTAGCGTATATCTTTTGAAGTTTGATTTTTGGGGTTGTAGTTGGATCTGACTGCTATTGCAGAATTCTGTAGTCTGCTCTGAGTTCTTGTGACTGGTGTTGACAGGGTTTCAGTGGTTCAGTGATTCAAAGATTGATGATGCTAGTATTGGTTGTTTTGTGCTTCAATGATCTGTTGTGAAAGTTGAATGAATTGTGGTCTTCAGATTGTAATGTTGTGCTTCAGGAATATCCAGTTTGAAAATGTATGAAAGGTGGTACCTGAAAGAAAGAAGATTGTAGGTCAGCACCTACGTACTAGTATCTTAGCTAGTACAAGAGCAAAGGGGGTTGGAGCTCCCTTCCAAGGGAGTTTGGAGAAAGAGAGAAGGTTGAAGCCTTCAGCAGGTTGTAGCCTGCGTACTGGTATAAGGCTGCACCAGTACAAAAAGATTGTAAACTGAAGTTTCATATTAAAGAAAGATAGAGACGACTTGCAGCAGGTGGTTTTCACCCACATTGGGTTTCCACCTTATATCATGGTGTTCATGTGTGTGGTTTTTGTGTGATCTGTTCTACTGCATCTGTTTACTCTTAATATGGTGAATAATGTCCTTATGCACTTAACCCAAGATAAACTAACCGAATTATGATTTCTGGCTATACGTTGTTTTCTTTAGACACAGTTGCGTGTACACGCTGGTTCACTTAACGAAAGTAGCGTATATGTTTCTGAGCATTGAAAAAGTTTTATAGTTCTGATAATACTGATTCACCCCCCCTCTCAGTATTATTTTCAACACAACCAAGCCCTCAATACTTCCCAAGCATCTAAAGTTGAGGAATAAAATCTTCTACACATAAAATAACATAGTTGAAGAAAGAACTAGAAGAGAAGCAGTCAAAGAAGAAAAGGTCTGAGCATAGGGTGGAAAATTTAGTGAACTGAAGAATGATGAGATTGAACAGACTCATATCGCTCTTAAAGAAATACATGGTGAATTTAAAACTCTACAGGAGATAATTATAGTTGGCCTCACAGGTGTTGGGTAGCGGAAGCCCCGCGCAATGGTCGTGGGGCACAAAGCCCACAATTTTGAGAAAGGTGAAGGTAAAGATTCCGCGAGAAGCATGGAGCGTGATTTGTAGTAGGTCAAAGTCAAACGGTAGTCCGCCCAAAAATAATGTAAAGAAATGTAAGTTGAGTCGGCCCGCCCATGGATCGCGGTCTATGGAAAAGTATAAATAGAGCGAGGCTCTGTGGGTAGAGGTAGCTAAGTTTTGGATATGATCTTAATGTAATGGGTTTTTGAGAAGGACAATTTGTAAGCGTCTATAAGTCCGAGTCGAGAGTGTGGGTAGTGGATAGAGGCTATGCAGCTATGTGCATAAAGGACTGAAGATTCCGCAGCTGTGTGCGCAGACCCCTACAACTGAGTGCGCAGGGTAGATCTGGATGCGTTGGTGAAAGTAAATAAAGATAAGTTGCTTTAATAATTCTGTGTTAATCTAAAGTATCACAGATCTAGCCTTTTGTATGATTGATATCCCTGTTTGATCTATGTGCATATGCTTACCTTTTGAATAGATGTGAATCTGTGGTTAATCTAAGTATGCAAACTGAGTAAAGCTAATAAATGTTTGCTTAAATACCTTTCTAAGTAATACTACATCCCATAGATCAGATCTGTAAATAGCGCGCTAATAACTAGTAAAGAGTGTTCTGGGTTTGGATCTGCACAAAATAGGCTAGTACGATACTGCAAAAGAGTGCGCGAACCCTCCATATCAAATATAGACATCCCAAGGTTGCGGAAACCTGGTTCCAGCACCCTCCCCTACTACCTCAGGTGAGACCTCAGTCTGCGCTTTGCGGACTGCTGCCGAAAGGGCCGATAGCTGTGGGATTTGTTTGGCTAAATAATTCTTCCGAACTTGGGTTAGGCCCGTATAAGCCAAAAAATGGTTCCATTTCCGGGACTGGGATTTGCCTAAAGGGTGTCTGGTGTAAAACGCGGGGACTCGAAGAAATCAGGAACAATAGTAGTTCAAGGGTAACAATGACGAGTGCGATCTAGATACCAGTATTCAAAGGAGCAGGAGGTGAAGACCCGGAAC
Organism: Pinus tabuliformis; assembly: GCA_031772625.1. Taxonomy (NCBI): domain Eukaryota; kingdom Viridiplantae; phylum Streptophyta; class Pinopsida; order Pinales; family Pinaceae; genus Pinus; species Pinus tabuliformis. Next base: position 519,117,015 of record CM062806.1, on the reverse strand, counting down.
AATTCTAGTTTGTATTAACATTAGTATGGAATGCGTAGCGAATTATGGATGATAATATCAGAAAGGCTACCTTAGTCAGCATGCTACAGGACCGATCACTGACATGGTACATAAAGTACTCAAGCGATCACCCAATGGTGGGGACAACGGACATTTAGACTGAGTTAAAGAAGGAATTTAGCCGGCCGAAGTCAGAAACACAGTCGATTATAGGGTTCAAAGAGATTGTGATGATGCTTGGTGAAACCCCATGGGATTTGGACCAAAGACTGAAAAGTATTATTCGTTAGGCTAATATGACATTCATAGATGCGCAACACTGTGCTTGGTTTATGGCATCCTTAACACCACATCTAAGGACAGCTTTATCACAACAGAAGATCTCAACCCAGGCCGAAGCACTAGAGAGAGTGATGAGGTTGCACAAAACTCCGTTACAAGGCCCGGGGTTGGGAGTCTAGCAAATCTAAGTGCAGATCCAAAACTTGTGTTTGGAAATGACAAAGTTAAAACAGGAATAGGTGCCGCGACCGGAAGTTCAGGAGGAAGTATGGTGCATAAAGTGTAGAAGCCAGGGACACGACAAAGATCACTGCGCGGTATCAGTGAATCTTGTGACAACAAGAGGACCAACACTACTGCGACCAGAGGCACAGGCAGGATCAGGCACCGTATCCCCGCTCTAGTGCACAATTTGTCAGGTGGGAGGAAAGCACAACACTGATAATTTCCATTTACTACCGAAATACAACCAGACCCCCCAGCAGCTATTTTGCAACTTTTGCAGGTCGGTAGGCCATGAGGAAAGAGACTACCATAGCTACCAATTATTAATGGAGCAATCACCTGCTTACAGAATGCAGACTGAGGCATGAGGTCAAGATCTAGCGGCGATGATTGCGTGCCGTGGGTTCCAGGGCCGTGGACGAGGACGGGGTGGAATGGGGCCAGGAAGGTGTTGTGGGCAGCTAATCCACTAAAATTGCGGGGGACCAGGACATTATGCACGGGATTGTACCAACCCTACCAGAATTTTGTGCAGTTATTGTGAGCAATTTGATCATGAGCTAATAGGTTTTCCGACACTGATAGCACAGATTCGTGAAAAAATGGCAGCACAACCAACAATGACCCAGAACGTACAAATGATGAGATCTGAACCCCGCTAGGAAGATCCCAACGTCAACATGCTACTGAGAAGTGGCACGACCACAGGAACGGATAGAAGGAACTTAAGTAAGGGAGACGTAGGGTTGGGTGGGGAGACATATCTAGAAGCTTGGGAAAGCTTCACAGAAGTCTCTACCCCAGGTAGTAGGGATCATCCTGAGCTGATCAAGGATCCCTCGATGATAACTACCTTTTTAGAGACGTGTATAAAATCGGTTCGTGACAACAGGGCAGTTAAAGGCTTACAAGAACTAATAAATAGATGCATAGGATGGAGTGAACCTTGCATAGTTCAAAAGTTAGGAAGACATGCGTCACAGACCGGGAGGGAAACGCAACTCACAACACAGATCGACGAGTATAAATCGATCAGATCATTTTGGATCTAGGATCAGATGCCAATGTACTGGCTAAACAGACTTGGAAACACATGGGTAAGCCTACGCTACAATGGTCCCCTATCCAACTGCGGATGGCAAATAAGCAGAAGGTGTTGCCCATAGGAAGGCTGCAAGGAGTAACGGTAGACCTTGATGGTCCAAGTACTCAGATGGACTTTGAAGTTATTGAACTCATGGATGAAAGTACACCCTATTCTGCATTGTTAGGAATAGATTGGGCCACTGACATGAATGGAGTTATCAATTTAAAGGAGTGAACAATGGTGTTTGAAACAAAGTCGCTCCGCGTAGTCATTCCGTTAGATTCGGCTGAAGGACCGCACTACATTGAACCTGTGCACGAAAGAGAAAGCAACGACAACATAGATTATAGAATGTCTGCACAAAGGCAAGAAGGGGTCAAGACAACGGAGGATAGACGAAAATCACGAGGCTATTCCGAGTTCGAAGAAGAGCGGTGGCGCAACAGGTTAAACGGAGTAAATACGCTACATTGCAACATGGTGACTAAATATTTGTACTATGTGAGGGCTCAAGATCACGAAATGCTGACATATGATGGGCTGACGATAGCAGATGAATTCTTGACCAAATTTGAAGTCACAGTACCAGAGCACCAATGGTTTGATGCGTTGAGATGGGTGTTGCATGCAATGCTTGCGTGATGATGGGGAACACATGAAGGGACTTTCAAAGATTGGTGCGCCTGCAGGCATATGATGAAGATCAGATTTGGAAAGCTAGAATTACGCCTAATGGAGAAATAAGATGGACGCGATGATCCACACATGCACCTTACTAGATGGACCAAACCCTATGGAGAAGAACCTTAGCCAGAATGGGTACACTTATTTTATCACACCCTGGACGTCATTCCCAATAACTGGTATACTGAAGCAGAGCTCCGGCACGACACGGTCGAGTGGGATATCTTGCACAAAGTGTTTTTGTCGACCTTCCTCTTTGAAGATCAATGGATGGATCCTGTAGATGACGAATTACAACTGGTAAAAGCCGCCATTTTCAAAATTCCACTGGAACCAAAAGAAACAATGCAAGCTGACTGATCGCGACAACTGAGTCAGGCTCTCGAATGCTATAATGTCCAAGTAGAAGATGATGAGGATGATCCGTGAAACGTCAATATTCCAGAATCAGAAGGGAGTTGTGAGGTGCACAGACCCGCAATCGAAGATCCAGATCTCATGGTGCCGTTGAAAACAAGACAAGTCAATATGGAACAGAAGACGAGTCGAATTATGCAACACTTGGGGACGATTGGGACGATGCCACAGTGCAGAAGGTTGTTGAATTGCTTCGTGAATAATTTTATTCCCAAAAAAAATCACAGAGCTCAAAGTGATCCTAGGAGACCTAGGAGTGATGAAGATCACGTTGAAGCTATACGCGAAACCGGTTAAGCAGCGACCCTACCAATTGAACCCAAAATATAAAGCAAAATTCCGTGAAGAACTGGACAAGATGCTGGTAGCAGGAATCATTGAACCAATCGAGGAGTCTGATTGGGTAAGTCCTATGGTTGTGCAGGAGAAGAAATAGAAGGGTGAGATTAATATTTGCGTGGATCTCCACAAGCTCAATGATGCTTGTGTCAACGATCCATTTCCAACTCCATTTACAGATGAGGTACTAGAAAATGTGGGGGGGGGGGGGGGCAGGAAACCTACTCCTTCATGGATGGGTTCTTAGGATACCACCAGATCAAGACCACGCCAGAAGACAGGAGCAAAACGACATTCACCACTGAATGGGGTTGCTTTCAGTACACAGTGATGCCTTTTGGACTGAAGAATGCACCGGCGATATTTTCACAAATAGTGGTAGCGAAATTCAAATAATTTATACAAAAGTTCTTAGAAGTCTATCTTGATGATTGGATCGTATTTGGACTGGTTAAAAAACATGTAGCGAGCTTACGGTTGATGCTAGATACTTGTCGTCAACACCAGATTATGTTCAACTTAAAGAAGTGTACCTTCCTTGTCCCATTTGGGAACCTGCTGGGCCATGTGGTTTGTAAGCAAGGCCTGATGGTGGATCTAGCAAAGATCACCAACTCAATCTACAAGCGCCACGAAGTGTCAAACAACTACGTGCTACACTAGGACACACGGGCTACTATCGCAAGTTCATCAAAATCTACGGCTAGATTACAGCGACGATGGAACAATTGCTGAAGAAGGATGCTACTTATTGTTGGAATGATGAATGCAACAAAACTGGAGATGCTCAAGGAAAAGATGGCATCATCTCCTATATTGGTCTTTTCAAAATGGGACGTTGAGTTTTACGTGCATGTCGACGCATCAAGTATCCCACTGGGGGCAGTACTTAATCAACTAGGAGCGGAGGGAATTGATCACCCGATTGCGTTCGCAAGTCACCAATTGTCCAAAGCCGAGAAGAATTACTCCACTACCAAGCACGAGGGATTAGCAAGGGTATACACGCTTCACAAATTACGCCACTATCTACTTGGAGGCCACTTCAAGATGTCTACCGATCACTCGGCATTAAAATACCTAGTGAACAAGACTATGTTGGGGGGGCGCATTTGTAGATGGTTACTGTTATTCTAGGAATATGACTTTGAGGTCGTAGTAAAGCTGGGACGTCTAAACACAGGCCTAGATCACATGTCCCAAATTGAGACCGACAAAAAACCTACAAATCTAGAGGATGGACTCTCGGATGCATGGCTATATGCGGTGTGCATAGTGAATGGTCACTTCGAAGATATAATCCATTTTTTAACTACAGGAACTGTGCCACAGGGATATTCTGTTCAGCAAAAGAAGGAATTGGTAATACGCGTAGTAGACTTCAACGTGATTGCAGGACACCTCTACAAAATGGGCAACGATGAAATATTGCGTACGTATGTTCCGAGTTTGAGCGAGGACAGATCCTAGCTGAAGCACATGGGGGGGGTTGTTGGCGGACATTATGCAGGTCATGCCACAACCCAGAAGATTCTTCACGCAAGATCATGGTGGCCCACTGTGAACCAGGATTCGAAAGCATACTGCGGAGCCTGCAACATATGCCAGCAGATGGGGAAACCATCATAGAGAGATGAAATGCTGCTCTAGCCACAAATGACACTACAACCATTCGAGAAGTGGGAAATCGACTTCATAGGACCTATCAAGCTGTGAGGGAAGACAGGTGCCCGCTATATCATCACCGCGACAAAATATTTGACCTGATGGGTAGAGGCACAACCGGTCAAGGATTGTATGGTTGCAACAGCTGCAAAATTTCTATTCGAAAATGTATTGACAAGGTTTGGATGTCCTAAAATTCTCATGAGCGATCGGGGTATGCATTTCCAGAATGAAATAATCAGTGCACTCACTGAGGAATTCCGAATATATTACCGACAAAGTACACCATACCACCCACAAGTGAATGGGACAATTGAGGAATTCAACAAAATCTTGAAGACCATGTGGACCAAGGTCTGTAATACGTAGCAAAATGACTAGGACTTGCATATCCCTACTGTGCTATGGGCATACCGAACTACGTGCAATAAGTTGATGGGCCAAACACTATTTTGGTTAGCCTATGGCAAGGAGGCCGTCATGCCTATGGAATATATTGTGCCTAGCCTGCGGATCACAAAAATCACAGGTATGGCTAACTGCGAAGCTTTGGAGGAAAGGCTCGCGCAGCTAGCAAAACTGGAAGAGGAACGATTTTTGGCTAGATTCCATCAGCAAGTACAGAAGTAGTGCGAGAGAGCGTGGCATGATCACCATATTAAGGTGTTCACCTTCAAGGAGAATGATCTAGTGTTGCTATACGACAGTAAGTTCGAGAAATTCCCTGGAAAACTACGAATGCATTGGTTAGGGCCCTATATCATCAAAGAAGTTACCAATGGGGGCGCAGTTCAGCTTTCCAAACTCAATGGAGACCTCTTTCCGAGCCCAGTGAATGGCAGTCGCCTGAAACTCTACATGGGTGCCTAGGTTGCCTGACTAACTGTTCAAGGGACAGTCTCACCACTCCAGCCAGTTGAAAGAGAGCATGGGACGGTAAAGCAGTCTAGGGGAAAGAGGTGCGAGGACCAAGCTACGTGTTGATTTGGATCATTAACAAACTCGTGGCTGCGTGATAAAAAGTGCACCGATGCATTGATATGAAGAAAGGTGACCATTCCTGTCACTGTTCATGACAAGATGTCTGCATTATGGCAAAAGGGAGTGGGTGGTGGGCAATTAAGAGAGGAAGTACGAGTCAGATATGAAACGAGCTGCCATAGATTTTACACGAGGTTGCTAGAACCAGCGGGAAGCAATGAATTTGAAATTTGAATTTCTTATAAATCACCAAGGGGGCATCTGCCGGGTGACTTACACTTCTAGAGAATACATGCGAAGTATCAACATGGAACTGTTTATTATCTCTACACAAGGAGTAAGCCCGAGGGTGGTGATATGGCCAATGGAGCAGCAGGGTTCTCTAATGCGCATGGTGTTGACAGTTGTGGGTGTCCCGCAGAAGACATCATCCACAGTAGGGGATGTACTGGAAAAGGGGAGACACGAAGCAGAATTGATCCAGATGTCGTCACCCGGCCTAGGGGCAAGTCAGCCAACCACAACAGAGAGGTGAAAGGGTGGACGAACTAAGACCACGGGTAGACACAAAGTTCCTAAGTCGCCTTTGAAAGACCTTGAGGATTGGGATCTCGCAGACAGCAGCATAGGTCTTGCAAAATTGCAACACAAGCTGAAATAGACAATATGACGAGTAGATACGAAGGTCGAAAATGGCTGCGGTGATACAAGGAGGTCTCGGATGGGGCTCGCCCGCTAGAGCTAAAATCCTAGCACAGGGTGTTCTGTGTTGACCAAGCAGAGCAGAATGAGCACTATCGGTCACAAGGATGGGTAGCAACAACGAAGCAGGAGATGGATGAAGCATCATAGGAGACAACGAAGAAGCAGTAAAATAACGAGCATCACTCAGAGGCAGGTGAACCGCGAAGCCACGACAGCGCATCTCGCCGCACCAACAAGTGACTTGGGACGAGTCACGATGATTGTGTTGGGGGACTATTGGGTAGTGGAAGCCCTACACAATGGTCATGGGGCACAAAGCTCGCAATTTTGAGAAAGGTGAAGGTAAATATTCCGTGAGAAAAGCGGAGCATGATTTGTAGTAGGTCGAAGTCAAAGGGTAGTCTGCCCAAAAATAATGTAAAGAAATGTAAGTTGAGTCAGCCCGCTCGTGGATCACGGTACATGGAAAAGTATAAATAGAGCAAGGCTCTATGGGTAGAGATAGCTAAGTTTTGGATATGATCTTAATGTAATGGGTTTTTGAGAAGGACAATCTGTAAGCATTTATAAGTTCAAGTCGAGAGTTTGGGTAGTGGATAGAGGCTCTGCAGCTGTGTGCGCAAAAGCCTGAAAGAGTTCGCATCTGTGTGTGCGAACCCCTGCAACTGAGTGCGCAGGGAAGATCTGGATGTGTTGGTGAAAGTAAATGAAGATAAGTTGCTTTGATAATTTCTGTGTTAATCTGAAGTATCGCAGATCTAGCTTTTTGTATGATTGATATCCTAGTTTGATCTATGCGCATATGCTTACCTTTTGAATACATGTGAATCTGTCATTAATATAAGTATGTGAATTGAGTAAAGCTAATAAATGTTTGCTTAAATACATTTCTAAGTAATACTTCATCACATAGATCAGATCCATAAATAACGCGCTAATAACTAGTAAAGAGTGTTCCGGGTTTGGATCTGCTTGAAACAGGCTAGCGCGACGCTGCAAAATGGTGCACGAACCCTCCATATCACATCTAGACATCTGGAGGGTGCGGAAACCTGGTTCCAGAACCCTCCCCTACTACCTCGGGTAAGACCTCAGTCTGCGCTCTGCGGACTGTTGCCGAAAGGGCTGGTAGCTACGGGATTTGTTTGGCTAAATAATTCTTCCGAACCTGGCTGAGGCCCATATAAGCCAACAACAGGAAGGAAGGTTCTAATACAAGCTAAAGAAGAGATCTCGAGGGAAATCAGAGAAAAAAAATCTCTATAGTGAGAGTTTATGTGGAAATCCTCTGAGACTGTGAGAAGGTCATCATTAAAAGTTCCAATCTAGAAACAAAAGTCACGGATAAAATCCTAGAGGAAATATTAAGAGATGGTGATTCACTCATTGATCTTATCAACACCTTAGAATATTAAACACTATGATAATTGAGTTTTCCTACCAAAGATCAATGCATTTTTTTCCCTTTGTATTTTGAAATAAAAGTGTACGATACTGCAACTTATGTGGGAAGAGTTTGGGAAAGCCTCTAAGAAATGGATGATTTTAGAGCTGGTTGGAATTATCTCGGAAGGTTTAGCATGCCTTCATTATGGGGAAAAGAATATTGGATAATATCGCATGAGGGTTTTTGTGAGAAATTGAGGAATACAGAGTGGGGCCTCAGTTGCTTAGCCATACAAGGTGAAGAATCAGTTTCACTAGCTATAGTGGTGAATGCTCTTTGCAGGGACTTTATCATTTTGGTTAGAATTAACAAAATGATACAGAATATTCCTATGACACGGTACCAGATCATATCTCGGTTAGTGGTGGTCGTAACAATATTAAAAATGTGCTTGGGTTATCAACTGCAGAATGGGATAAAATGGCTAAGGTAAGAAAGTATTTAAAACAAAATATTACTAAGGAATAGGTGTCTTCAACAAATCATGTAGTCCAAACTATTCCACTGATCCAATCAATAAAAAAAGAACCAGAGGACTAGAGAAAGATTCCCTTAATTGCCACTCAAACAGCGACAGTCAAGATGCATGGGGCCCATAGTTTTTCCCCTAAGGTTATCTTGAAGAAAATTAAAACATCAAATCCAAGAAGGCAATCATAATTTTTAAGTATTTTATTTTAATGAGTTGTTTAATTTTAATTTGTTACATTTAAGGCAATTTCTTATCTGATTACTATTTAAGACCCTATTTCCCATAAAGGGGCAGTTATTGACATAAGAGATTTTTGTTTTTGAAAGATTTGTTCCTACATGTTACACAAACATTTATCGTATGACTGAAGGTATTTTGTGTGTCTAATAAAACTTTGTATGTATGTTTTTTTGTGTATGACAATCAAAGTACTAAATCTAGGGCTTGTTCCTATTTATTATTTAACTTCGTTCAATATTTCTAGGTTTTGATATCTATATTATCGGTATGAGTGATTGAATGATAAATGTTGGATTGACAGTAATTGTAGAATCTTACCTCTAAAATTAATGGTAGTTTCTTCTTTCTATCTATGAGCGTTATGATATTCGAATTTTTTGTAATTTGTTTGTGCACGATATTAGTTACACAAGAATTTATAAGTTTCTCATTGGTCTCTATGATTTTAGATTTTTAATATTTACTATTGAATTTGGCCATCATGAGAGAATTGAATTGCGAAATTAAGAAATATTTGTACCTATTACAATGAGCTTGCATTATTATTATGTCCACTTGTTATCTCACATGCTTATAGGTGTTTTAGTTATGTTATTTCTTTTTATGAAGTTATTTTAATTTTCTTTTAAGTTGAGTGTATGAATTTTACCATATTCACATGAGTTGCATATTTCAGTGATTATTATTCGATAAAACTATTTTTGTTAATGCCACGATATTACTAAAATCTATGAATTACTTTTATCTGACCTTATTATATTTTTTTTATTGAAAATAATACAACTATTGTTAGGGTTACCCCTTGTGGCGTAGCGGTGATCAGCCTAGAGCGCCTAGAGCGAGAGCAATTTTTAGCTCTTAGTGAATGCGCCTTCAAGTTGTTCATATGTGGGTAAAATTAGAGCACTAACATTATTTTGGCACCGTTTCCAAGGAGAAATTAGATCAAGTATAATGGATGACTAATTATAATCCTATAAAACCACAGATTCTTATTGGTCTGGCTGATCAATGTGGTATTCTAAACAGTTTGTATGAACTCTCCATGTAGGTTTCCCAAATGCATGAAGAGCTCCATTAGAATTGAGAAGTACTAGCACAAGAGTATGAGCGAGCACAAATGAACCCAAATGCTCCTAGACGACAAAAATAACTAAGGATTTGAGTTCACAATGGAAGTGCATGTTTGTTGTTACCTAGGTATCCTATTAATCACATTTGGTTTTGTAATTTCATTATATTTCTATTAGGTTTTATTAATTAGTTCAACAATCAAAGTGTACCATATTAACTTTTCATTTAAAGATAAACAATTATAAGACAAGGAGTAAAACAATAATATTTCTTCCTTACATTATTGGTGATTTTTCAATCTGGATACTCCCTAGAGATTCACTAGGTACACATCTGAAGTTATCCATTCTCCTTTAGATGACCCGAAATTATTTGTCACTATAGCCAATAGAAGGAGATGTCTTGACGAGTTCAGGCACAATCATCCTTTGTCTTCTAATCTAAGGGTACCATAAAGTTTCCATCTCCTTCCTCTGGCTCCAAATATCACTTGCAACCTTCATCATCAACTTCTCACTCTTCACTCCAATGTTTTCCTCTTCCTTCTACTCTATAGAATATACCTTCACCTTCCGATTACCAATCTTTACCTCCTTAACCTCCTTCACCTCCACCCATGAACACTTGGGTGAATGCTCACTACTACCCTCTTAATCCTCTGGGGCCCCTTCATGATTTTCCTCCCAAATACAATAAGAACCTACCTAGGTTAGACCATCAAGGGGAGAGAACCGCAGAAAACCACATAGTTAAATTTCAACATTACTGTGAAATTTTGGGTGTTGAGTATGAGGACATTTTCATGAGACTTTTTGTGCAAGTATAATGGGAAGTTCAGAAATGGTTTGGGACTCTCCTCCCTAATGATATCAATATAATGGATAGGTTATTTGAGTATTGGGGGATGCTAGAACTCGGTTCTTGCATCCTGAAGGCTATGTGATGTGGGGATAACACGTTTCTTCAGTTTAAGTCTTGATCTAACCTTCACAAACCCTTATCCTCAAAATCCCAAATATTAAAGTAATTTACAATTAAACATAGTTATGAGCTTCGCCTAAGGATCTAATCATGCATAACATAACATATAATACTAGATCTAGATCTCCACAATGTAATTAACAAAATGTTATAGATAAATGGCATTCAACTGAGCATAAATACGGAAAACACATAAGTATATAGTTCAGACACATAATTTCTTCAAATACTCTTTATTATTCCATATCTTCAATATATATAATTTCCAGAACCTGCGCGCACAGCTGTAGGGGCCCGCGCACTCAGATGCAGACTTACCAAGTTCTCTGCGCACACAACAGCAAGAGCCTTCCCCTTCGTCTAAATACATAAAATAACAATTTATACTCTAAGCATCAATCATAACATTTAACTAACTTTTGTTAACTTAATTGCTTAATGACTCCTTTTTATAGTGTTTACATTACATTAGCGTGGTCCGTGAACTATGTGCGGAGCTTAATACAACTCATCCCTTTACAAAATAAGGGGCTTTGACTTACCTAAAAGCCCCTTTGACTCTTAACAACCTGTGCTACTCGCACTCTGCTCCTCAAAATGTGGAGACTTTACAATATCTTATCAAAATTTGACTTAAGACTTAGCAAAACTTAACCCTGGGGGACGCCATCCCAACATTCACACATTCTCATTCCTTGAAGAATTCATGAATGCACTCCCTTTATATGCAAGAATATATAGGTATTGTGTAGTTCCTGAAAGTAAGGCTTTCACAATCTGTAGAAATAGTCAATGTTCAACATAGTGCACTATGCAACCTATACCGACAGATAGTGCACACTGTCCATTGACAATCTCCCTCTCACTTTGGTTGCAATTGTACTACTATTCCTGTGAGTGTTCTCAGTTGTCATTTTTGTGTACCTTTGTTTTCAAAAGTGTCACTTTCACTTTTGTGACTGTCATTTTCTATTTCTTTCACATTAACAAGTGCGGTTTATCTTTACCTTCACTTTGACATGTGGCACTTTCACTTTCTTCATCTTTTGCAAGTGTTATTGTCACATTTTCTTATTGTGGCAAAGTGTTACTTTTGACTATTTTCACTCTTGCATGTTTCACACTTTGGCATACTACTAGAGGCATTTCTAGTGCACTCTTATGCATTATTTGATATTATATATAATAGGAATATGCACTAGATTCTCTCTCACAACTTAGTGCACTTTCTACCTGCAGTCGAAATTTGTTTTCCAACTTGTATTCTAAGTGTCACAAAGCTACGATTTATCTATGACACTTAGAAATATATGTTTCTTTATTGTAATTTAAATGTATTCATAATGATTTCATGTAATTTTCATTCTTCTAGCTTATGTTTGATGGAATTCATGTGTTTCATCCTATTTTGAAACTTTTTTGTATGTTCTCTCCTCTCTTGTTCTCTTGATCTCTCACTTAGCTAATTTCAAGATTTCTTTTGTCCTCACCTTTTTCACACCTCGACTCTTAGCCTCTGGATGAGAAAATTTCACATTATTAGTCACTATTGGTGCATCTATTGTCTCTTGCAAATGTGCATCGTGCCATCTTGATGACATGCTCCTTCACAAGCCATTATGAAATCTTGAGCTGTAGTCTTTAAGTATCCTCCCTGCATACCCTTGAAAATTTCACCCAAGACTCAGTATTTCCTAACTCCCTAGTGTATGGTGTAGTTCTAGAGGATAATACAAACTATCCTATATCACTATTGAATAAAACTATACTTTTCCTTAAGCATGTCTCTCAATCACAATGTATGGCATAGTTTTAGTTAACAGGCCATCAACCCTTCTTCACTAAACTTACCCACTACACAAAACACTTTCTCACAGCTCTCTCTTCTATTGCATGTTCCAATTCCAAAAAAAAATGGAACGTCCCTTCACCATTGCAAAGGAAAACTATGCTATGCTCTCCCTCCTTCTCTCTTGGGCAGCTACAATCCCCAAGCCCCTAGTCACTACCTCTATCACTACGTACACATGTTTGGTTATTTCTCTTTCCCTAGTGTAGTGCACATTTCTAGTGCATAGTCACTCATATAAATCCTCCTACAACTATGCACTGTACCTAATCACACGTCTCCCTCGTAGGTCCTACATATGCCCATTATAATCAACCTCTTCTATGAGCAAAGTATAAGGTAGAATACATGTTTTCTAGACTATAATTTCCTTGTCATGAGTGAAATTCATTAGCAGGTGTACCATATCAAAGGGCAAGGTGATGCTCAAGGAAGATGCCAAGGAGAGGGAACAAATAAGCACTTGTAGAGAAGAAGCACAAAGAGGAACCGTAATGAAGAACCTGAAATAAATCTTGGATCATGACAAAGTGTTGTCATCTCATGTTTCCTTGGAAGTTTCCACCTCTAATTGATACCCTTTGGAGGGTGAAAATGAAGAACGAGCAAAGATATATCATAAATAATTCAAATTTAAAGAAGCATGAAGAGAATATTGGCATTTCCACATAATCATGAAGTTCCAAGTCATCATTACATAGTTATAGCTAGTACAAGTGTCATCACAATGTCATATGTGTCAATGGATCCGGCCACATCATGTGTGGAAGTCCAAGAGTCACATGTGGACCAAAGAGTCAATAGAAGTTCAAGGGTCAGTTAGGAATTCCAAGAGTCATGAGGGAAGCTCAAGAGTCGTGGGTATATGAAAGGTCACTCCTCTTGTTTTAAGTACACCATCATAAATCAAGCAAAGGGATTTTGGAGGCTTGGACTTTTGAGAACTAGCCTTGGCTCGTCTAGTTTGGCATCAGAGGGGAGAACATTCCTTGGAGGAGCAAGTAGTTACTTAATATTCTACTATTGGAGTTAGTGGCTCACCATTGTAACTATGTACTTGGATATTTGACTTAATCATCAGAATCTTGTTGAACCAACACATTTTCATGCAGGTATCGTGAATATTGTAATACTATTCTATAGATGTTTACGGTATATGTTATGTTCATTGTACTGAAGAAAATGAACTATTTAATTGGCTTTGGTGCTCATCTTGTTGAATGTGTGTTGTATTTGCTTTAAGGCTCATTATGTCTATGTGAACTACTTCACTAGATAATTAACGAATCTTTCCTTACTTTCGAGTGCCTCTCTTAGGATACGTTACATCGAATTTTGTCACTATCCCTGTACTCCTCGTTCCACGATCCTGGAGGACCTCTACAGTGAACCCTACATGCTTCCCCATCATGAAGAAACTCCCATCATGTCCCTCTTCATGAGAAAAAGAATTCCCTTTTGCATCATTTCCCAAGAATCTTCCTTTTACCCCAATTTATAGGATCGACGCTAATGACCCATTTTCTGCTTGCACTGATTTGTAGAGATTAAAACTAGGGCTAGTGCCATTCGGTGCCATTGAGCCTTTTCTCATTTGTGTCGATCCTCTTTTGGCAGGTTTTTTAAATGTGGAGTCGAAGCTTCCAAGTCCAGAAGTTTCATAACGGAAGTCTGGTAAATGGTTGGGCTGGATGGAGTCGAGGAAGTCAGTTTGGGCTCCTTTACCCTATTAGGATGGAACCAGCACAAGAGATAAAGCCTTCTCCCATGATAAGAGTAACCATATCTACTCCATCCAAGCTATATAAACCCCTCCTGTTATAAGCTACACTAGTTTTTTTAGTCTTAGTATTTTTGGAGCTTGAATAATTAGCAAGACATCTATATCTTGTAGCTCTCCAGTTATGTTTGAGGGAGAATTGTTGGGTTACGTTATATGCTTTCCATGACTAGCCCACGTAGTTAACCATGGGGTTAGAAGCGAGGAAGAGCCCCCCTTCATTGCGCCGATTGCGTAGTGGGGGGAGTCATAGGGGGTTTGAGGGTTGCAGGTAACCCAACTCTATGGGGTCTGGGGCAGCACCCCGGAAAATTTTGGTTTTGGACCCTATATTAGGTTGGGCGGACCTACCTATGGTTTTGGATGCGATGGTTTTCGGTCTATGGTTTTGGACGCAATGGTTTTTGTTCCATGGTATTAGACGCTTCGGCATGTATAAATATGTATTGTAACATTGAAAGGAACATAATGAAAAATCAAGCTGCTAGTCCTAGTTTTGGGATCTAAGGGAAAATATCTATTTATATGTGTTTTATGTGTTATGCTCTCGCATTGTTTATTTCTTGTGTTTTAGAATTCGTATGGAGGTAATTTTTGTATGGGGTTAAAACCTACATTTGGTATCAGAGTTGTTTTGGCTTCAAGGGGATGCCTTTACTGCTCAGGGGTTTTTCTCGAGCCTGTGGTAGACCCTGTTCAGTGGGAGGTCTGCGGGATTGATTCTAGTGGTGAAAGAAGATGGCGAGCAGTGGAAAGATAGAGATGGAGAAATTTAATGGCCAGAGTTTTGAGTTATGGACAATCAAGATGGAGGATCTATTGGTGGATAAAGCTCAGTGGATCGTGGTAGATCCAGGTACTAAACCAAAGGGAGTTTCTGATGAAGAATGGAAGAAGTTAGATCAGAAGGCAAAGAGCACAATACGATTGGGTGTCTCAGATTTAGTATTGTTGAATGTATCATGTGAAGCTACAGTGAAGGCTTTGTGGGACAAGTTAGGGACTTTATACCAAGCTATTTCTTTGGTGAATAAACAATTCTTATGGAAAAGGCTATATAACCTGACGATGAAAGATGGAGACTCAGTGACAGAGCATCTGAACGCATTTAATACTGTGGTAAGTCAGTTATCATCTATTGATATTAAAATTTCAGATGAAGATAAATGCATCAGTTTGTTGTGTTCTCTACCAGATTTGTGGGATAGTCGGGTTATTATAATAGGTAGCAATACAACTGCCTTGTAATTTGATGAAATAGTCTCATCCTTGTTGACAGAGGAGATGAGACGGAAAAATATGGAGAGCCATAATGGTGATGCCTTGTCTGTACAACAATGGTCCTAGAATATAAAGAAAAATAATTCATCGAGTGGGAGATCCAAATCTAGAGGGAGATCTAAATCTCTAGGAGAACCTGTAAAGGTGGTGTGCTGGAAATGTGGAAAGGAAGGGCACTAAAAAAGGGACTATAAATCTAAATCTCCTGGTAAAGGAAAGGGATCTGATGATGCTCCTTTTGCAGAGGCGAAAACCACCTCAAGTGAAGGTGGGGATGTGTACTTGGCTTCTTCAAGTACACATGTAGATCACGAGGCATGGTTGATTGAATTAGGTGCATCCTTTCACTTCACTCCCCATATAGAGTGGTTATGCGAGTATGAGAAATATGATGGTGGTGATGTCTTCTTGGGGGATGACAGGAAGGCTAGAATCATTTTTCATGGAAAAGTAAAGTTGAAGTTGCAAGGTGGAAGGGTTAGAACACTTCCGGGTGTTCTGCATATTCCTGCATTAGCCAGAAATATGATTTTTGTAAGCAAGTTGGATGATATAGGTGTAAAAACAGTGTTTGAGAAGGATACCTGCAAGATGGTTTGGGGGGCACTGGTATTGATGTGGGGAGTTTGAATTGGAACTCTGTACAAGCTACAAGGTAGCACTATTGTTGATGGGTGCAATAGTTTTGTGGTTCCTGAAAGTGGAGCAGAAAATCTAGTGGTCTCTGGAGAGAAGACCATGTTGTGGCATCAAAGGCTTGGACATATTGGAGAGAAGGGCCTTCAAATACTTGATGGTAAAGGTATGGTAGAAGGTATGAGTAATAACTCTCTGGATTTTGTTTTTTGTGAAAATTGTGTATATGGGAAGCGGAATCGTGTGAGTTTCCCCCTTGGTGGTAAGAGAGTGAGACATATATTAGAGCTTGTCCACAGTGATGTGTTTGGACCTGTGAAGGTTCCGTCACTGGGTAAGTTTGTGTACTATGTATCCTTTATAGATGACTTCTCAAGGAATACATGGACATATTTCCTTAAGAAGAAATCTGAAGTCTTTGATAGGTTTAAAGAATCTAAGGCTTTGGTGGAAAACTAGACAAAGAAAAAGATAAAGGTGCTAAGGACAGATAACGGTGGAGAGTTTTGTAGTAAGGAATTTGAAGAATTCTGTAAGAAGTGTGGTATAGCATGGCAGAAGACTACTCCATACACATCTGAGCAAAATGGAGTTGCAGAAAGAATGAACAAGACATTGATGGAAAGGACAAGAAGAATGCTCAGTGGTGCTGGGTTAGGACAGGAATTCTGGGTAGGGGCAGTGGAGATAACATGTTACTTGGTCAATAAATCACCTTCATCAGCATTGGAGGATAAGACTCCACAAGAGGTATGGACTGGTAAGAAACCCTCTCTTTCACATCTAAGGGTATTTGGATGTGATGTATATGTACATGTTCCAAAGGAGAAATGAACCAAGTTGGATAGTAAATCTGAAAAGTGCATCTTTATTGGGTATAAGAATGGTTTAAAGGGGTATAAGCTTTGGAACCCAGTAACAAGGAAGGTTGTGTACAATCGAGATGTGGTGTTTAGAGAGGTAAAAGATGTTATTAAAAATGACGTCCAACCAAAGGAACTTGACAAGATAGAGTTTGAGCTAAAGGAGGAAGAATCAGACTCTACAACAGTGGAGGAATCAGAAGATGAAGAGGCACAAACTCTGGGTGTGAGAAGATCAGTTCGAGAAAGAAGGCAGCTAGAAAGGTATATTGCATCTGATTTCTGTTCAAAATTTGCTTGATCTATTATTGATGATGATCCCAGAACTATGAAGGAAGTAGTAGATTCAGAGGATGGAAAACTCTGGAAAGAGGCCATGGTTGATGAAATGGCATCTTTGCACAAAAATGAGGCTTGGAATCTGGTGGAGTTGCCGGCTGGAAGGAAACCCATTGGCAACAAATGGGTGTTCAAGAAGAACACAAATGCAGAAGGAAAGGTGGAGAAATACAAAGCTTGGTTGGTAGCAAAAGGTTATTCCCAGGTGCCGAGAATTGGTTTTGGTGATATTTTTTCTCCTGTTGCGAAGGTAACTTCTATTAGATTACTTTCATCTATTGTTGCTGCTTCTGATTTTGAGGTAGAACAGATGGATGTGAAGACAACATTTCTTCACGGGGATCTAGAAGAGGAGATCTACATGAAGCAACCAGAAGGATTTGCAGTGAAGGGTAAGAAAGAGCCGGTATGAAAGTTAAATAAGTCTATGTATGGGTTAAAAGAGTCACCAAGGATGTGGTATCAGAAATTTGATACATTTATAAGGGGACTTGACCAGAAGCAAAGAAGATCACTATGTGTATTTTAAATTAATTGGTGAGCGTGTTATTTATTTGGTATTGTATGTGGATGATATGTTGCTGGTTGAAAATGACAAAGAAATTATCCAGGATTTGAAGACCCATTTGTCCTCCAAATTCGACATGAAAGATCTTGGTGCTGCAAACTATATTTTGGGCATGGAAATTAAAAGAGATCGGATAAAGAGTAAGCTCTGGTTAAACCAAAGGAAGTATGTCGAGACAATATTATAGAGGTTTAATATGCAGGATAGTAAACCGGTGAAGGTTCCTATTCCTGTAGGTGTAAATTTATCTATTGAAAAGTGTCCCAAGACACAAGAAGAGGAAGAGGGCATGTCTCGTGTTCCATATGCAAGTGCAATCATTAGCTTGATGTATGTGATGGTCTGTACTATACAAGACATTGCACATGCAATGGGAGTATTGAGCAGGTTTATGCCAAAACCAGTGAAGGAGCACTAGACAACAGTGAAGCGGGTTTTCAGGTATTTGCATGGCACTAGTGATTATGGTTTGTGCTACCAAGGAATACCAGGATTAGACAGAGTGTTGGATATTCGTGGCTTTGTTGATGCGGACTGGGTTGGAGATTTGGATCAGAGAAGATGTACAAGTGGGTATGTGTTTAACCTATTTGGAGGTGTAGTCAATTGGATGAATAAGAAATAATATATAGTGGCACTATCAACTACGGAGGTAGAATACATGGAAACCACTCATGCAAGCAAGGAAGTAGCTTGGTTGCAGAGGTTGTGTTCAAGTACGGGGTTAGTACCAGGAGCTATAAGTATAGACTGTGACAGCCAAAGTGAAATTTTCTTGGAAAAGAACCCTGCATATCATTCGGAGACAAAGCACATTGATGTTCAGTATCACTTTGTGAGGGATATGATAGAAGACAAAAAGGTGTTGCTGGTAAAGGTGGACACTTTGAAGAATACTGCAGATGCATTGACAAAATCTATGAGCTCTGAGAAGTTCTCTTGGTGTAGAGAAACAATGGGCATTACAGGGCTAGATAAATGATTAAGCTCTCTTGTGGCCCCCCATGGAAAGAAAACAATAAGTGGGAGAATGTTGGGTTGTGTTATATTCTTTCCACAACTAGCCCACGTAGTTAACCAGGGGGTTAGAAGGGGGGCAGACCCCCCCTTCATTGTGCCGATTGCGTAGCGGGGGGCGTCACAGGGGGTTTGAGGGTTGTAGGTAACTCCACTCTATGGGGTCCAGGGCAGCGCCCCAGAAAATTTTGGTTTTGGACCCTATATTAGGTTGGGCGGACCTACCTATGGTTTTGTGCATGTTTTTCGCACATGGTTTTGGACGCGATGGTTTTTCGTCCATGGTTTTGGACATGATGGTTTTCGGTCCATGGTATTGGATGCTTTGACATGTATAAATATGTATTATGACATTGAAAGGAACATAATGAAAAGTCAAGCTGGTAGTCCCGGTTTTGGGGTCCAGGGGAAAATCTCTATGTATATGTGTTTTATGTGTTATGCTCTCGCATTATTTATTTTCTGTGTTTTAGAATTCGTATGTAGGTAATTTCTGTACGAGGTTAAAACCTACAAGAATAGGTGCTTGTTTTGGTTTGAGACTAAAGGGAAGAAGCCTTAAAACTTCCATTGTTGGGGCTCTCCATGAGATGTTAGAAGAAGTGTGGGAACCTGGATACGTTGGAGGAGACCAACAACATCAAGGCATTGGTTGTAATCTCTTTCTGAAACTTATATGAATACAATTATTGATTGATTTCATACATTGAAGTGTTGTCTTACATTTGATGGCTTAATGTTCCTTGACCTATTAATTAGGTTGAATCCAATTTGTATGCTATCACATTTGTTTCTTGTTTCAGGTATTCAAAGGAAGGAAATGAAAAGTAGCTGGAGTAAGGAAGGAGGATCATCACCAAGTGGAATAATGTTCTAAGAGGTATGCCCTTTTATTTGATTCTAGCTTAAGGAAGTTTTCCATAGATTATTTGTTTGTGGCTAGACCAGCTCTCCCGAGCTAGAGGAATTGTTTGTGTCTGCATTGATAATCTACCTGCACCACAAATTGGCGACTCCACTAGGGAGCCAATCCTTCTATTTGATTGATTGTCATTTTATGGTTTTTTGTGAACTTTTCTAGTATCATCATTTCCCTTTAGTTTTCTCTTCTTTTCCTGGTTTACTGCACTGAGTCTGGAATTTATAGTGGCAAGTCTGGTTTTAGCCTTTGAATTTTTTTATTTTTTCCTTTAATACTCGGTCAGCGCATTTATTTTTCTGATAGTCGCATCGATCAATGCACATTTCTCTAAAACAGTCATGTCGACAACCTTGTGGCACTTGTTTTTAGTTAGGTCGTCGCACCGATTCCTGTAGGTGAAGATCAGGGTTTCCCCTAGATCATAACCAATGTGTCTTGCCCTCTTGATTTCTGCCTCTTAGCTTGTTATGATTTTGTTCTCCCTGACTAGAAAGCTTCATTAGCTTGGATTGTGTGCTTTTTTGGTTTGCCTTTTCTTCATTTGGTTTCTTGAGTCCTTGGATAATTTGTAGCCCTAGGTCATCTAGGTCATCACCCATTCAACTGTTTGTGTGCTCAACAAGTCAAGTTTTTGGTTACGTTTCTCCTTGCATTTCAATTTTAGTCCTTTGCTACTTTGATTTCCATTTAACAAGTTTGAAAACTTTCGTTTGTTGATTAAGTGTCTCTTTTCAGACATAGATCACATTGCTCATCTTTTTGTTGGTTGAGTCTTGGCATCATTAGTTTGGAGGGAATTTTCTTTGTGCTTTGCATTTGCTTAAGGTTGATTGTATTGAAAATTTTTCATTGAAGTGTTTGTGAAAGATTCATTTTATCATTTCATTGAAAAATACAGAATTCTAGATTGCTGAATCAATATGTTACATTAGCTAGCATCATTGAAGACTAGAGTTGCATTGTCATTTGCATTGGAAAAGAAATGAATTCTATTTACTATTAAAAGGACTAATTGAAGTGCATTTGATAGGAAAGATACAAATTGGAAAGAGTTTTTCATCATTATCTTTTCAAAAAGCAAAGTAGTGAATAGGTAAGTTTTCTTTCAATTGCTTGTTTGTTGCATTGATTGTGTTTTATACTCTCATTAGTGTAAACAATTCATCGAATTGAAATAGTCTTGTCTCATTTAGCTTTATATAGGAGTTTTTTGAGTCACATCAATAAGGCCTGAAAACTGAGACATAATTTCAATATAAACTTTAAAATTTATTCAATAAACCTAAGGCGCATTTGAAACCTAACGATCACATTTAGAAGGTCTAGGCTAGAGATGTGTTCCGGTGTCTTTAAACATAGCAGCTATCATTCGCTTCAGAGCACTAGCATAGAGTTGTGCTCCTCGTACAGTCGCGTATATAAAGGGAGACCCCACTAGGTTGCAATCCTTTATCCATAGGAAGCCGATTCTGCGGCCTTGTAAACATGATTCACCGAACACAGCATTCAGGAAGATTTCTTGCCCGTACATCTGTGTTTGTCAGGAGGTATTCTGCAGTTCACGGTTACCTGGGAATCCTTTATGCCTAGATTATCCGGAGTAGTCATTTTGATCTTTTTGACTCCCTAAATATAAAAGATCACCTGAGCGCTTTTCCTTTCGAGCTCGTTTCAAACTAAAATTGATAGTCACCTTTGCTTTTTCTCAACTCTTTAAACATGAAAAAGCACCAGTTTGTTTTTGCATCTTAAAACATTGTTGCCCACGAGCATATAACATTCCTATTAGTATTTTTCTAGACCACATCATGAGTATACCTTTAAATAAATTTTAAAAACCTTGGAATCAATATCTCTCTTCTTGTTAATTGAGACAAAGTCATCGTGGTGGAACCATAAGGTTCGCCTACTTCCTCTTCCTCTCCTTTGTCTGGAAGATCGTCTGAGGAGCCTCTTTCTGAATTACCACAGTCACTTGAGGACCAAGGTGTTGAACTTGGAATTGTTCTAAGAATTCAACCTTTTTCATCTCGTCCTCCTCCTCCCTCAAATACTGGGCCACTTTCTAACATTGGCCCGGAATCTCCGGATAATCCTATCCAGACTCCCGAGAGTCTGCCAACTTCTAAAGGTCAGCTTAGACTCGTCGTTCATCCTCTGAATCCTTTATTCGATCCTATTGTGATACCACTTTAGTGTCCGTACGATCAGCTGAGTATTCATTGGAATTATCCCCTCGAACATCTTTGGTATTCCTTCATCATTTGTTCTCACCCATGGAATCAGAAGGTGAAATCCTAATCTCCTCTCCGGGTCACTTGGAGGTTTCCACTCCATGCACTGTCGAGGAGCACGGATATCCTTTCCCTCTTGAAGGTTTCCCTTACATGGGAAGCATTCTGACCAGTGTTCATCCTAAGTTACCACGTAATTACATGACTTTTGCTCAATTGTTTTCAGGTACGCCTAATGCCTCATCGCTATATCACAACCCTATCTGGTCATCTGGCACTATGCCTACCTCAAGTCTGTTCATTCAAAACCTGACCTCCCAACCGATGGTGCATTCTGTAGTTACTTTAGTTCCAGTGCAACCCACCATTCTGAATCCTCTTGTTTCGTTGGTCCAAGTAACCCATTTGGTTCAACTGACGGTCTCGAGTCATGTCTCTGTTAGTTCTTCGATCCCTCCAGTAAGTGGACAGGCTGTGCCACTGCCTAGGGGGAAAAGTATGAATGTTTCTATGATGTCTAGCACAACCAATGTGAGTGGCTCACAAAGTCACATGGTTGGGATGAACTAGTCCTCTTCTGGTGCCATTCTAAACATTTTTGGTTCTGTTGGATTGAGTAATGTCCAGTACCAACAACCGAACCCTGTTGGCCCATCTAGGTCAAGTAATGTCTGTACCAACAACCCAATGTGGCTCATGTTCAGTACCAACCTCCTTATTTTCCATATGGTTCATAAGCGATGGTTAATCCGCCTTACATCCCTTAGCCTAGACCTTATGTCCAGCCTGATCTGTCCGCCGTGCCTGGTGGATATGACTAGATATAGTTCGGAAACTTTCAAGGCATCACTCTGGGAACTATTCGAGTACCCTTGCAACAACAAGGATAGATTCTGTAGCAGCAAGGGAAACCTTCGTTGCAACAAGGGCCATCCATGTAGCAATAAGGGAAGATAACGCCGCAACAAGGACAATTGCAACAACCGCAGGGGAAACCCTTGTAACCTTTGCAACAAACCATGCAGTCATAAATGCAGTATGTTCAACAATCCTCCTAGCCTATGTCTTCACCAGGTAAACCTCTGTAGCCGCAGGGACAACCTTTATAGATGTAAGGCCAACCCTTGAAGCAACAAGGTCAAACTGGGCAGGAACAACCTTTATACTCATATCAACAGGGTTAAACTTTGTAAGGGAAAGGTTAGGGTCAAGTCCTGCCGCAGCAGTCCCAAAATCCTTATGTCCAAGGGCAACAGGTTTAGAATCCTTTTGTCCAAGGGTAGTAGGTCCAAAATCCTTATATCCAAGGGAATGAAGTGAAAAATCCTTATGTCCAAGGGCAGCAGGTCCAAAACCCTTTTGTCCAGGGGAAATAGGTTCAAAACCCTTATGCCCAAGGGAATCAGGTGCAAAATCCATATGTCCAAGGTCAACAGGCTCAACAACCTTTTAACCTGTATTTTTCTTATCAGCAGCCTATGGATAGATAGTTTCAAGGTTGTCAAGGTCTGAATCCTCCCTACGGGAAAGGTAACCTACAGTGGGGGAAAAATTAAATGCCATATGGACAAAACACTCCACTATGGGGACATAATCCTTACCAACATGGATGGGTTTCGCCGGCACAGCCTGCTTATCGACCTCAAATGCCTTTCAATACCCAATTGCCATTCTTGGCTACACTGGAGTTGTCAGATGTGTCTAGGCTCACAAATGACCCGATTCTTCATTTGCCATACTTTCTTCTAGTTCCATCTGTTAGAGCATAGATTTGCCTCAAGCTGAAAAGGCAAGGTTCTAGGTCCACATCAAACCACGCTTAGCCTCGTAGCTAGCCCTACGAGGACAGGAGAGGGCTCTCTCCGGGTCAATCTCAGTGAAAGATAATCAATGGGGCTTGAGATGACTGAAATACAAACTAATTTTAGGCTAGGTATGAAGTGCAAAGATTTTATTTGAGTTTTTGGGGGTTTTTGTTGGAAAAAGGGAAAGGCAAATTTGGTCCAGGGATGAGGCCAAATTTTTGCAGAGTTCCAGTTGGGGCGAGGTAGGCGGTAGTTTTGATGCTTCAGATTAAATGAATGGATGGAAAAGACCGCTGAGAAGATGAAGAGGGCATGAGGGTATCAAGAATCCTCCTCAAACTGAAGAAAACATTGAGAATTAAACAAAACTACAGGCAGAGCACAACAAACTCATGGATTCTACCTTTGTCACTTAATTTGTTTAATTTAGAAGCAAAGAGAAGGGAAATGGCATACATAAAATATCAATGAACTTACAATTACATGAAGAAACACACCATCAAAACACAGAGCCACAAGGATCCCAACAAGTGCTGCAAAACCCTGGTCTTTCCTTA
Source organism: Pinus tabuliformis (assembly GCA_031772625.1). NCBI lineage: Eukaryota > Viridiplantae > Streptophyta > Pinopsida > Pinales > Pinaceae > Pinus > Pinus tabuliformis. The sequence goes on along the minus strand of CM062806.1, from coordinate 519,092,565 downwards.
GCCAAAAATGCAGAAATGAAATGTACAATGGAGTGCCAAGCAATCCCAAGTATCCAACCTTGAAAATGACTGAGAAATTACATGATATAGACAAGCCTAACTCCTTCCCATGCCTCTAGGGGTCTAGCTCATCATTCTAGGAGCTATTTCAACCAATTTTAAACAAAGCACTGAAATCTAGGCAATCAAACAACTTGCCTCTATATGGTAGGAAACTGATTCATTCATTTAATTTTCACTTTTTAGTGAATGAATCCTCTAGAACAAGTAAAAATGTGCCAATATTACATCATGGTTATCAAATTACATCATGAAAGATCAAGAGTAACATCAAAAAGCAAAACTGGTCAAAACTGGGCGAATTTATGAGCTGTATAGTGAAAAATAGGCAAAACTCCTCTATGCGCCGCACCTGATTCTCTATGCGTTGTGCCACTTTGGAGCTGAATTTGAGGCACTTCCTGAAGTCCAAATTGAGACCAAGATAGCGTGTTGGAAATCCCTGCCTGTCTACTTTCTAACCCAAGTGGAATTTTTGAATTTGGATATCATTTGCCCCTCCAAAACTTCAATCTCCCAAGACTTCTTCCTGTGTGTCAAAATAAGGGCAGTGAGGTCATTTTTTGAGTGTTTTTGGCCTCTTGAGGGCTCAAAACCTGCCCAAATTTCTTGGCCATACACAAGAAACCACAATTTATCATGACAAATCCAAAAATGCAAAATTTTTTGGATTTGGAGCCCTCTAGCAAAAGCGAGCGCCACGTGGCGCGGCGCATAGGGAGGCAAAACCTATTTTTTAGTGCAAAAAATTTTCAAAATTCAAAAATTGCTCCAAATTTCTTGAAATTTGGGCTAAACCTTCTTCATTAAGAGCTATGTTGAGCCAAGGATTCCTTGGCCAATATCTGAAGTCGATCATGCTCCTTTTGCCTCTTTTGCCTTTTTGATGCCTTCCTTAGTTTTGCCTTTAAATTCCTTATTCGTGCCTTGCAAACCTTTTTCCGCGCCATGTAGTGAAAAGCCATGTGTCTCAGCAATTCTTTGTCCCTATTGGCCCTGTTCAGCAGTCTCTTTGACCTCATATCACTCATCTCACTTTGTAGAGTGCCTAGCAAACTTTTCTGCCCCCTTTGATTCAAGGATCTTGACTGAGATATCACTTTGATTTGAAGGCTGATAATTAATCTGCTTTGGAATACCTTGATCATAAATTTGTTGGCCCAAGTAATTAATATTCTGAGAATGGCAACCCGATATCTGAGGCAAAATTTGACTAGAGGCAGAAGACTGTACCTGGCCTAAAGGCTGTCCTTGAAAGATGAGTGTGCCTGTTGTGTGAATTGAGTAAGAAATTGGTTATTACTTTGTGACTTCCCCTGACTAGCTAAATCTACATGTGAACTAGATGGAGATTACATTTGATTGCCTGATTGTGTTTGCATCAAGCTTTGAGTCCGTGCCTCAAACTGATCTCTTAGTTGTACATGCAAGTGATTCGTGGCTGAAGGTGCCTTTGTCAACATTGGATCATTGCCTTGAAGAATAGAGGATGGTGTTTAATTAAAATTGATTTCTTTGCTTCATTGGCAAAGACAGCCTTGATGTCATTTTTGGATATGGGGAATAAGGGGTTTAAGGAATAGTATTTAGGCTCTTTGGGACAACAATTAGGGTTTAGGAACATGTATCTAGGGTTTTGGATAATGAGAATTAGGGATATAGGGTTAATGAGAATTAGGAATATGGAGTTAGGGAATGGGTTTATGAAACTAGAGAATAAATCAGGTAGGGAGTGATGAGGTGGACTTGACAACAAAAACTCAAACTGCAAACCCTAAGCAATTATTTTTGAGGAAAAATTGCAAGGAGGTAGGGTTTGAAAAATTTCTTACTAAATCACCATAAACACCAAGGTAACTCATTGATTGGTCATGGGAGAAATGTTAACTTACTTGAACACAAGAATACTGAGCAAATTTTGCAATTTGGGAGAGTTTGTGAGTGAAATCAGGCTTCCAGCTCTATGCGCCACGCCACAAACGCAATGTGCCGCGCCACCAAACCCTATGCGTAGTGCATTTTGAAGGAGACGTTTGGAGGCCTTCCCAATGTCCAAATTGAGTGTAGGATAGCTCATTGGAAAGGTCTTTGAGTCTAATTTCCAACCCAACTATAATGTTTCAATTTTGATTTTATTTTCCCTATCAAAAAGAAAATCTCCCAAGACTGGTAAAAATGTGCCAAACGAGGCTGCCTCAAGGCAGAGTGCTGTTGCAGTCAAGTTTTGAAGATGTTCATCAAATCCAAATTGAGCTCATGATAGCTCATTGGAAATATATTTGTGTCTAGTTATTATTTGAATCATCAAGAAAGTCATTTGACCAACCAAGCTAGGATAAAACTTGATTTTCCCAAGGTCACTTCAGAGGTGCATCAATTCTCCCGAAGCAACTGTATTTTTTACATTTCTCTAAAACCATGACACCTGTGTAAAAAGTGAACGAAATTTTTCTTTCTTGGCCTATTTTGGACAAAAACCTCTCTCATTTTTCCTAAATGCATCTTTTATTGCTCAGAAACATCATTAGAGTAAAACCTATCCCGATGTGTGGAACAGGGGATTTGTCGAAATGAAGCGAAATGAAGGGGATAAGGGGCTTCTAAATTCTTGAGAAAATTTTGGGAAGTAGGGAGAGATGTTAGGAAGGAGGGGAAAGTGGAATTTCAAAGATTGAGTGAGGGGAAGGGGTGCAAAAGGGAAAAACACAGGTCTAGCCTAGAAAATTGCCAAGTTGTAGCAAGAAACTAGGGTTTGTGAGAAAATGAGGAATTTGGGGGATCTCAATGATGGGAAGTGTTTAATAAGACACGTTAAGAATAGGGGAAGGTGTAGGAACATCAAGATAGAATTTTTGCTGATGATTTGGCCATCCAAGAGAAATTGCCTTCAAAACACTAGGAGAGGGAAATGAACCTTACCTAGGTGCAACTGAAGCATGAACAAGGTGTAAAATGACCCAGTGGAACTTGACATGATGAAGACAACCCTCTGAATGATGGTACACTCAGATGGATGGTGACATGGACCGACATTTGGACAACTTTGAAAGGAGTAAAGCAAACCCTAGACCTAATACCTAGTGACCAATGGGGATGGTAGCTCCTTGGAGGTGCCAAGAACGACAGATCTTTGGGAAAGCAGACCAGTACCTTCATCCATTGGGCTATGGAGTTCATTATTTAGAGAAATCCACACAAGACTTTTGACTCAATTTATTTGACTGAAACTTGACTCAATAACAAGACTGAAAACTGACTCGCAAATAACTCAAACATCTAACACACCAAAACTGAAATCAGAGCTTCATTTTTAACTAAAACTATGTTGAAACTGACTAGAATGACTCAAGACCCATTTAACAGAAGTACTTACAAAGATTTTTAAATGGCAGCAGACCATCAAGATTTGAGGACTTCAAATCATGATGAAAACCAACTGCTTGCTAATGGAATATGTACAATCATGTGTAGTGTGTCTTCCAATGTAACCAATCAATCAGATGCCTCCTTGATTGATTCTCCTAATCAGATCTTCTGGTCAACAATAGATACTGGTAACTGGGCATCCAAAAACATAATTGATCATGATCTCCTTCATCACTGAATATTGCAATAATCACCTTCACTGCTGACTGCAACAGATTTGCCAGAGGATCTTGAAAAACATGAAGATTTACCTCCTGCTGAAGAAACAAGGTGTCTTTTTCCTTTGATTCTGATCTTCCTTCATAATGTACTTCAGTAAAAGTATGTTCCTAGTCCTCAAAAAATTATGAACAAGAAGATGAGCAGATCTCCTCTTGGAAAAACATTTCAAAACACAAGACATATGAAGAAGAATTTGAAAGGAAATGCTGAATGTTCTGATCTTCTATAGTCTGAATATATTTTTGATCATCTTCATATGATATAACAACCAGATTATCATGTTCCTCATTACATTCATCAATCATAAGGAAAGAAACGTCAGATGGTTCTTGATACTCAAACATGACATTTCTATCATTTACCAACGATTCATCCAAGGAAACTTTTTCACGTACTTGAACGAAGATCTCGTCTTGTTTTTCATAGAGGGAATGAACTACCTCCTCATGAAGATCTAGTTCTGGTGAGATGAGAGCATTTAGGTCTGTAACTCTGTTTTCTTCATTTGAGGCAGCCTCAACATTACAAATCTCTTTTATGAGATCCGGAACAACATATTTTTCCTCATCACAATTTATCTCTTGTTCTGATTTATCGTCATCACTATCTGAGATTGGAACATCATTTTCCTGCGTATCATCCATTATTTCAACCAGATTTGAAATAAAACTTCTTCTTTCATCATTTTCAGCCATATGGAAATCTTCAACCTACTGATCTTGATAAGTATCCTCTAAGATTTCTGTGTGCTGCTGAAACGAATTTTCATACAACGCTTTCATGATTTCTCCGTCCATCAATTCATTATCTCCATAAAAAGTCATCTTCAATGAAACTACTAACGTGTTCACAACAATTCTGCACTAATATTAAGGATGGACAAGATTCTTTGTACCTTTCAAACAATATTGTATAAAAAAATTTTAGACAATAAATAGAAGTAGGTGGCAAACTTTAATACCAAGATCGGGCTTCGTCTTCAAGAGTAGCCATAAACATTTTCATCAAACAGTCTTCAGGAAAAACGATCTTTAATTTATGCACATGAATGTGAAATTTCACCAGATGAAGAGCAGCATCATTACCTTCCACATTTCTGAACATAGGCAAATTCTGAAGCCAATCCACCTTGGGCATTTTATTCGGAAAACCTGGGATCTGATCTCGGCTCATAGGAGCGTATCTTCTTGCAACTCATTCCATCTTGAAAATCATAAAGCTACTAATCTTCCTGCAGTGGAGTCACCATGAAGCATTGATCTCTTGATTTTTCAATTAATGAAGTCGCCAGGTGAATGATTTCAGCCTTGCTGTGTCTGATCGTTGACCACCATCAACAATCAGATTTGAACTGGATACATGTACTGGGGTGATCGTTTAGATCAGATGTTCAGTTTATAAACTAGACTGGAGATTGACTGAAGCAGCTTTCATCTACTTTCGCTAATGCAAAGCAAGAGCGTTCTGAAGGCTACCTGGCTAACTTTTAGGCTCTGTCTGTAGTCTATAAATCCAAACAATGAAAATAAACTTTCTCCCCAGTATGGTCGCCACTATGTTAGAGCCTAGATTTGCCTCAGGCTGAAAAGGTAAGGTTCTAGGTCCACATCAAACCACACTTAGCCTCATAGCTAGCCCTACGAGGATAGGAGAGGGCTCTCACCGGGTCAATCTCAGTGAAAGATAATCAATGTGGCTTGAGATGACTAAAATAAAAACTAATTTTAGGCTAGGTATGAAGTGCAAAGATTTGATTTGAGTTTTTTGGGGTTTTTGTTGGAAAAAGGGAAAGGCAAATTTGGGTCCGGGGATGAGGCCAAATTTTTGCAGAGTTCCAGTTGGGGTGAGGTAGGCGGTAGTTTTGATGCTTTAGATTAAATGAATGGATGGAAAAGACCGCTGAGAAGCTGAAGAGGGCGTGAGGGTATCAAGAATCCTCCTCAAACTGAAGAAAACATTGAGAATTAAACAAAACTACAAGCAGAGCACAACAAACTCATGGATTCTACCTTTGTCACTTAATTTGTGTAATTCAGAAGCAAAGAGAAGGGAAATGGCATACATAAAATATAAATGAACTTACAATCACATGAAGAAACACACCATCAAAACACAGAGCCACAAGGATCCCAACAAGTGCTGCAAAACCCTGGTCTTTCCTTAGCTAAAAATGCAGAAATGAAATGTACAATGGAGTGCCGCTAAGCAATCCCAAGTATCCAACCCTGAAAATGACTGAGAAATTACATGATATAGACAAGCCTAACTCCTTCCCATGCATCTAGGGGTCGAGCTCATCATTCTAGGAGTTGTTTCAACCAATTCCAAACAAAGCACTGAAATATAGGCAATCAAACAACTTGCCTCTATATGGTAGGAAACTGATTCATTCATGTAATTTTCACGTTTTAGTGAATGAATCCTATATAACAAGTAAAAATGTGCCAATATTACATCATGGTTATCAAATTACATCATGAAAGATCAAGAGTAACATCAAAAAGCAAAACTGGTCAAAACTGGGCGAATTTCTGAGCTGTACAGTGAAAAATAGGCAAAAATCCTCTATGCGCCGTGCCTAATTCTCTATGCATCGCGCCAATTTGGAGCTGAATTTGAGGCACTTCTTAAAGTCCAAATTGAGCCCAAGATAGCTTGTTGGAAAGCCCTACCTGTCTACTTTCCAACCCAAGTGGAATTTCTGAATTTGGATGTCATTTTCCCCTCCAAAACTTCAATCTCCCAAGACTGCTTCCTGTGTGTCAAAATAAGGGCAGTGAGGTCATTTTTTGAGTGTTTTTGGCCTCTTGAGGGCTCAAAACCTACCCAAATTTCTTGGCCATACACAATCAACCATAATTTATCATGACAAATCCATAAATTCAATTTTTTTTTGGATTTGGAGCCCTCTAGCAAAAGCGAGCGCCACGTGGCGCAGCGCATAAGGAGGCAAAACCTGTTTTTTAGTGCAAAAAATATTCAAAATTCAAAAATTGCTCCAAAATTCTTGAAATTTGGGCTGAAACTTCTTCATCAAGAGCTATGTTGAGCCAAGGATGCCTCAACCAATATCCGAAGTTGATCATGATCCTTTTTCCTCTTTTGCCTTTTTGATTCCTTCCTTAGTTTTGCCTTTCAATTCCTTATTCGTCCCTTGGAAACCTTGTTCCGCGCCATGTAGTGAAAAGCCATGTGTCTCAGCAATGCTTTGTCCCTATCGGCCCTGTTCAGCAGTCTCTTTGACCTCATATCACTCATCTCACTTTGTAGAGTGCCTAGCAAACTTTTATGCCCCCTTCAATTCAAGGATCTTGACTGAGATATCACTTTGATTTGAAGGCTGATAATTAATCTACTTTGGAATACCTTGATCATAAATTTGCTGGCCCAAGTAATTAATATTCTGAGAATGGAAACCTGATATCAGAGGAAAAATTTGACTAGAGGTAGAAGACTGTACCTGGCCTAAAGGCTGTCCTTGAAAGATGATTGTGCCTGTTGTGTGAATTGAGTAAGAAATTGGTTATTACTCTATGACTGCCCCTGACTAGCTAACTCTACATGTGAACTAGATGGAGATTGCATTTGATTGCCTGATTGTGTTTGCATCAAGCTTTGATTCTGTGCCTCAAACTGATTTCTTAGCTGTACATGCAAGTGATTCATCACTGAAGGTGCCTTTGTCAGAAATGGATCATTTCCTTGAAGAACAGAGGATGGTGTTTGATTAAAATTGATTTCCTTGTTTCATTGGTAAAGACAACCTTGATGTCATTTTTGGATATGGGGAATAAGGGGTTTAAGGAATAGTATTTAGGCTCTTTGGGATAGCAATTACGGTTTAGGAACATGTAGCTAGGGTTTGGGATAATGAGAATTAGGGATATAGGGTTAATGAGAATTAGGGATATGGAGTTATGGAATGGGTTTATGAAACTAGAGAATAAATCAGGGAGGGAGTGATGAAGTGGACTTGACAACAAAAACTCAAACTGCAAACCCTAAGCAATTGTTTTTGAGGAAAAATTGCAAGGAGGTAGGGTTTGAAAAATTTCTTACTAAATCACCATAAACACCAAGGTAACTCATTCATTGGTCATGGGAGAAATTTTAACTTACTTTAACACAAGAAGATTGAGCAAATTTTGCAATTTGGGAGAGTTTGTGAGTGAAATCAGGCTTCCAACTCTATGCGCCGCGCCACCAAACCCTATGCGTAGCACATTTTTCAGGAGACTTTTGGAGGCCTTCCTGATGTCCAAATTGGGCATGGGATAGCTCGTTGGAAATTTATTTGAATCTTATTTCCAACCCAACTTGAAGTTTTCAATGTGCAGTTTATTTTCCCTGTCAAAAAGCAAATCTCCCAAGACTGGTCAAAGTGTGCCAAATGAGGCTACCTCAAGGTAGAGTGCTGTTGCAGTCAAATTTTTAAGGTTTTATTCAAATCCAAATTGAGCTCATGATATTTCATTGGAAATATATTTGTGTCTAGTTATCATTTGAATCATCAAGAAAGTCATTGGTCCAACCGAGCTAGGAGAAAACTTGATTTTCCTAGGGTCACTTCAGAGGTGCATCAATTCTCCCGAGGCAACTGTATTTTTGAAATTTCTCTAAAACCATGACACCTGTGTAAAACCTGAAGGAGGTTGTTCTTTACGGGCCTATTTTGGACAAAACCCTCTCTCATTTTTCCCAAATTCATCTTTTATTGCTCAGAAACATCATTGGAGTAAAACCTATCCCGATGTGTGGAACAGGGGATTTGTCAAAATGAAGCGAAATGAAGGGGATAAGGGGCTTCTAAATTCTTGAGAAAATTTTGGGAAGTAGGGAGAGATGTTAGGAAGGAGGGGAAAGTTGAATTTCAAATATTGAGTGAGGGGAAGGGGTGAAAAAGGGCAAAACACAGGTCTAGCCTGGAAAATTGCCAAGTTGTAGCAAGAAACTAGGGTTTGTGCGAAAATGAGGAATTTGGGGGATCTCAGTGATGGGAAGTGTTTAATAAGGTACATTAAGGATAGGGGAAGGTGTAGGAACATCAAGGTACAAGTTTTGCTGATGATTTGACCATCCAAGATAAATTGCCTTCAAAACCCTAGGAGAGGGAAATGAACCTTACCTAGGTGCAACTGAAGCATGAACAAGGTGTAAAATGACCCAGTGGAACTTGACATGATGAAGAAAACCCTCTGAATGATGGTAAACTCAGCTGGATGGTGACATGGACTGACATTTGGACAACTTTAAAAGGAGTAAAGCAAACCTAGACCTAATACCTAGTGACCAAATTTTGCTTGAAGACTCACTGAAATGACAAAATTTGACCTTGACACCTTAAAATCACTTTGTAAGAGCATGTGTGATCACTGGAGGAAGGCTGCAAAGACTGAAACTAACACCATCCAAGATCCTCAGCGATTGTATGAATTTTGAAGGAGAAGCAAAATAGGATCCACAAGCCCATGTGATGACATATCACCTCTGGTGCTCCTCAAATTCCTACGTTGATGATTCCATTGATCTTCAGATTTTCCAAGGAACTCTTATAGGTGCTATAGCAAAGTGGTATATCGAGTTGCCTCGAAACACCTATCATGAATTTAACACTCTCTCCATGGCCTTTATCACACATTTCCAGTTGCCAGTTTGCTATGAAACTGGCACCCATTTGCTAACGTCACTCAAGCAAGACACTGCGAACCACATCTTTGATTATGGAGACGTAGGCGTCACCTAATTAAGTTTGAGATTGCTGATCAGTTCTTGACCGAGTGGTTCACCAAATCATTCGTCAACAAAATTTTTGAGGACATTGCTATGGGTGGATGCATCACTGAGGAACAAGCCAACGCATGTGCTCAGTATCTAGACCTCGTCTATTCACAATCTAACATTTTATATGATATGTTACCTGATGTGCCCAGAACGTCATCTGATCTGGAAACATCTAAGTCTCTAGCTATACCACCTCTTGATGGAGTAATTGGTTCAATGACTCAGACCCCCGCCAAATCTTCTTCCAAAAATAAGTCAGTCTCCAACACTGCTTCCAATGATTGCTATCACAATTCACGAGGCCCTGGTAAAACCTCAGAGGTTCATGTTGTCTAGTCTATTGTAGTGGACAAATCCTCTAAAGGTAAGAAGAAAGGCAAAGGCAAGGGTAAAGCTGAAGCCCCAAAACAGGGCCCTCCTAAGTTGTCTGCTGGTGATGCCTCCCAATGGAAGCCAAAATATCCATGCCTCATTTGTGAGGAGGATCACTATACTAAGGATTGTCCCAGATGATCCAAAGTTAGTCGTTTTCTGAAAGGGACCTTGGCTGTCCTGAAAGAGCCCTTTCTATCCCAATAGATTCAAATGGTGGACCAACCTCAGTCATCCACTTCCTCAGGTTAACAAGTGTTCATGATGAATACACAGATTAACATGGCTACCCAGTCAAAATATTATCAAATTCCTACCCTGATAGCAGGGAAAGAGAAAGAAGGTACCCCTTCTTCTTCTACCCCGTCAAGTTTTGGTCCTCTCCATATAGAGTGACCTAATCCTGATTCCACCATTCGACCACCTTCTCGAGGTGTGCTACGAAAGTCCTCGTACAATCCAAATGCTCGAGCCACTCAACATTATAACATTGTTGAAGATTTGGCTCAAGCGCCATCAACTATGTCTACTCTCGAGGTCCTTCAAAGCTGTCCTTCTTAGTGGAAATCATTACTGTCAGCTATTGGGGGTATTGATCCAAATGGCTCTAATATCATTTGTTTTGATCTAGAAAACCATGTTCCGCATTTACCTCATCAAATTTCCTTTCTCATTCAGGTGATCATAAATGAGAAAACCATTCATAGGACCACCATTGATGAAGGTGCTTCTACCTGCATGTCTGTCACTTGTTGGAAGGAAATTGGTTCTCCTACTATGAATCAGTCCCCTAACACTTTGGAAGCTTTTGACGGATGCAATTCACGACCATTCGGTGTCCTTCCCAACCTTGCCATTAATTTGGAGGGCAAGATAGTACATGTTGAAGTAGAGATCGTTGGCGCTAATATTAACTATAATATTCTACTCGGACGGAGTTGGATTCATGCCATGCATGTTGTAGCCTCCTCCCTTTTCCGCTCTATTCATTTTTCCCATCAAGGGAAGATAGTCACAGTCGACCAACTATCCTTCTTTGCCTTTTCCCCCTCGGATGGAAATGTTCCTCATGTAAAGCACACTGGGGCAGGACTTTTTAAAGATCCCACCTTGATGGGTATTTTTCCGCTCCCACCTCCGCATGTTGCCTCTGTCAACATGATCTCTCTCAAGTCTGATCCTTCAGTCATTACCTCACTGGATCTTGTTGATACATGGGGCGAGGTTATGCCATTGAGTCTTGCCGAAATTAATTATGTGGAAATTATTTCAGCTTCACCTTCGGTATCCTCTGATCATCTTGTTTTGAGAAAATCTCTCGATGTGTATTCTCAATCCGCGTGGCTTGGTTCTTCAGAATCCCCTAATCCCTTAGTCGATACTTTTCTTTCTGGCGAGAGTATCATGGAAGTTATGTCTTTGGAGGAAGTACCTTGGTACGACACTCATCATCGTTCCTCATTCTGTTCTGGCCCGACGGTCATGTCTACTTGTCTTGAGAAGTTCTCTTCTCAGTTCCTGACCCTACAACTTTAGATACTGATCATGAGTCATGAAGTCTAGTCAGAAGGGAACATGGGTAACATTACCCAAACAATGCCAATTTATATTTCTGTCAAGCTTGGTATCATTGAAAATGTCCATATCAGGGTAACTCGTTCTCCAGATGAGATCAAGCTTTATACTTGTCTGTTCCAAGAGTTCTGGGATGTTTTTGCATGGTCATATGAATAAATCCTCAGCATTGACCCAAGTATAGTGGTGCATGAAATTCCGAATTACCCTCATGCAAAGCCTGTTCACCAACGGCTTCGTCCAGTGCACCCTAGAAAAGTGGCCACCATCAAGGGAGAAGTTGAAAAAATTCTTAAAGATGGATTTATTTATCCAATCCCTCTTACAGATTGGGTGTCAAATATTGTACCGGTGATAAAGAAACAAGGCACTATTCACATTTGCATCAATTACTGTGATCTCAATCGTGCCTATCCAAAGGATAATTACCCCACTCCCTTCATTGACCAGATCATTGATGAATGTGCTGGGAGTGAATTCTTTTCCTTTATGGATGGTTTTTCTGGTTACAACCAGATAAACATTGCATCGGCTGATCAAGATAAGACAGCCTTTATTTGTTCGTGGGGAACCTTCGCGTATAAAAAGCTCCCTTTTGGCCTTAATAATGTTGGGGCTACATTTCAGAGAGCGATGTCTTATGCATTCCACGACATTCGAAACATTGTTCAGCCTTACTTGGATTATCTCCCTGCTCATTCTCATAAACTCCATGATCATCCTGATCATCTCTGACAAATGTTTCTTCGCTGCAGACACTACAACATTCGGCTGAATCCGAATAAATGTGTCTTCTGCATCGAATCCGGACGACTCTACGGATTTATCATTTTGAAAGGAGGAATTCGCCTTGATCCTCTTAAAGTCGAGGCAATTGTTAACTTACCCCCTCCATCTTTGTTGCATCAACTACAAATTCTGCAAGGAAAAGAAAATTTCCTTCGTTGTTTCATACCGGACTATGCTACGGTAGCTTCAGGGTTCACACGGTTGCTCAAGCAAGGAACACCATTTGTTTGGGATGAGGCTACCCAAAAGTATTTTGATGACCTAAAAGTTGTCGTCATAAATGCTCCTTTGCTGCACCCTCTGAATTTTCATTGCGATTACTTACTCTATCTAGCTGCAGCCTCTAGTACCATTGCTATGGTGCTAGTACAAGGCAATGACGAAGGCAATGAAAATGTTATTTACTACCTCAATCGTAATCTCCTTGACACTGAGACGTGTTATGCTCACGTCGAGAAGTTGGCATTGGTGTTGGCATTATGACACAGGTTTGGCACTATGGCATAGGTGTTGTCCTTGATGGCAACTCACTCAAATGGCAGATCGCTGTTCAGGCTCTCAGAATGAAAGAAAAAAGAGGTATACGCAGGTTTCTTTTGACGAAGTCGCATATACACGTGGGATTTCCAATCAAAAGTTGCGTATGCATATGCATGCACTTTCATGCATGGAAAAATGTGTACATGAGGGAAAGCTTATTTTTAGGACCATGGTATTTGGACCTATGGTTTTGGACCTTGGTATTGCGTCCGAAGTATTGAACCCAGGTTTTGGGTCCCTAGTATTGGCTCTCTATGGTTTTGGACCATGGTTTGAGTAAGGCCTAAGACTATAAAAGGAGGAAATTAGTTGGCAAAGGTATTGACTGAAGCATTGAATATCTTATGAAGAGCAAGATCTGGAATACTGGTGATTGGTTTATGGTACATAGCTGAATTTGAATCAAGGAGGAACCTGAGCATAAGAAGATGGATAAGTTCTATTGATGGGTCAAAACTCAAGACTTGAATAGTACGTATATGAAACTGAATGTGGAAATGAAAAGTTTTGTTGATTAGATAATACTGATTCACCCCCCCTCTCAGTATTATTTCCAAAAATTGGTATCAGAGCAGGTCCTTCAGAAGAAGCTTGATCGCTTGAAGGAAGATCTATCACCATGAGCAATTACGAGAAAGAAGCATCGATCAGGCCCCCAATTTTTGACGGGAGCAACTTCATCTATTGGAAGGTAAGAATCACAGCATATCTTCAATCTCTTGGTACAGAAGTCTGGGATATCATAGAAACAAGATACACATTTCCATAAGCAACTCCTATAGATACAGCTGGTAAGAAGCAGTATGAAACAAATGCAAAGGCTATCAATACTCTATTAGGGAGTCTATCTCAATTAGAATTCGTTAAGGTTATGCAGCTCAAAAACGCAAAAGAAATATGGGACAAGATCGTTCTGAGCTATGAAGGAGATGATCAGGTAAAACGAGCAAAACTACAAACTCTCAGAATTCAATATGAAAATCTCAGAATGTACAATGATGAAAGTGTGGCTAACTATTTCCTACGTATAGATGAGATTGTTAATTGTATGAAAAATTTGGGTGAAAAAATAAAAGAATTTGTTTTGGTTGAAAAGGTTCTAAGATCTTTGTCTTCTAAGTTTGAATCAAAAGTTTCTGCCATAGAAGAAAAACAGAATCTACAGAGCCTTACCATGTCACAGCTACACGGAATCCTAACTTCTTACGAAATGAGAAAAGGGGGACCATCAGACAAGAGAGAAGCCGCATTCAAAGCCTTAGGAAAAGGAGATTACAATGACTCAGGACATATGTCGGAAGAAGAGGAAGAATCAAATTTTGTCAAGAACCTTCAATGGGGTTCTGGAAGATTTAGAGGTAAGCTACCTTTCAAATGTTTTGCTTGTGGAAGAGTCGGTCACTATGCTGCCAAGTGTCCTCATAAAGATAAGCTTGACAAAGGTAAGGAATCAGTTAGATGGAACAGAAAACAGAATGTAAGTAATAAGAGCTATTACACGCATGAAGGCAGTGATGGATTTTCAAATAGTGATGAAGATGAACAACGTAATGATTATAGACTTTTGATGGCTTTTGAAGATGATGATTTCTTGGATGCTATAGATGAAGAAGGTCTTTATGAAGAAATTTCTAAACTTAAAATATGTTTAGAGGATAAGAATATGATAATAGATACTCTGACATTCCAACTTGCTGAAAGAGAAAAACACAATGAAAAGTTAGAATGTGAAATTGTGGGACTTAGAAAAGATATTGAGAAATCAAAAGCTCTTAATCTTAGATTTGCTAAAGGATCTGAAACTTTAGATGAGATTATCAAAGTGCAGCATTATCCTCTAATCAAGACAGGTCTTAGATATACTGAAGAATCATCTTAAGCACATAAGCCATCCACTTCCAAAATTTATCTTGATGCAGCAAGGAGAAGTGAACAAGTTGACAATCGACAGCAAAAGCATAATGCAAATCACCAGGTAAATCAGGGACAATTTACTTCAAGAATGAACAAAGATTACCAAGTAAATCGGGGGCCATCTACTTCAAGGATGAACAAAAGCTACAACCAACCACAGGTAAATCATTCTCAATTTACCTCAAGAATGGATGCCAATAGAAACTACAATCATTTGGTTAGTAGGTTTGACAATCGCATGAATTTCTTCAATGGCCAATGTTTCTCTTGTCATAACTTTGGTCACAAAGCGGCTCAATGTGTTGCCTACAAGACCATCATGACTAGAGAATCTCAAAAACAAAGGAGTATGACTGGGATCATGAAAAGGACTTACAATAACTTTTCTGCTCTTGAGAATGAAATAGAATGTTCTATTTGTAACAACTTTGGTCATGACGATTCTGAATGCAGGAGTAGGTTTCGGCAAACAATTCAGAAGGAGAAACCTTCATTGAGTCCCAAAACATGGAGAAAGAAAGAACCGCTACTAGAAAGATGTGGGATAGCCTTATATTCGGAAGGACAGGAAAATCAGTGGTACATCGATAGTGGATGCTCGAAACATATGACAGGTGATAAAGAAAAACTTCAGTCATATAGTGCCTTAGAAAAGGAAAGAAAGGTCTCATTTGGAAATGACACCCCTGCACTCATAAAAGGTAAAGGTTCTGTTCTTTTGAAAGAAAAAGTCAAATCTGGAAATGTTATGTATGTTGATGGCCTAAAGCATAATCTATTGAGTGTCATTCAAATGTGTGATCAAGGAAATGAGGCAATATTTCGATCAAATGGATGTATTGTTCATGAGCTTGATACAGGAGAGGCAGTGATCAAAGGCATAAGAACTCCCAATAATTTATACATACTAAAGGAAGGACAATAACAATGCTATTTAAGCAATAATGATGAACACTGGCTATGGCACAGAAGATTGGGGCACCGAAGCTTCTCTCAGATAATGAAAGCATGAAAATATCAGGCGGTTCCTGATCTCCCTGACATCCGAATTCCAGACAATACAATATGAAAATCATGCAGTTTGGTAAGCAAACCAGAACTAATTTCCCTGAGAAGGAAGGATCAGCTAGCATACCACTTGAACTTGTCCATACTGATGTATGTGGTCCATCTAGGAAACGGTCACCTCGAGGAGAAGAATATTTTATAATGTTCATTGACGACTTTTAAAGGATGTGTTGGATAGGACTTATGAAGCATAAAGACGAAACTTTCGAAAAATTCAAAGCATTCAAACCCTTGGTTGAAAACGAATCAGATCGCAGAATCAAATGCCTCAGGTCTGATCGAGGAGGGGAATTTACCTCAAATGAATTTTTCAATTTTTGTGAAGAACATGGAATAAGAAGGGAATTCTCTACTGCAAGGACTCCTCAACAAAATGGAGTAGTTGAAAGGATGAACATAATGGTTCAACAAATGGCTCGTGCTATGCTTGATGAGTCTGGAACTCCTGCAACCTTTTGGGGTGAAGCCGCATTTGTTGCAGTTACTATTCTCAACAAAACAAACGTCCGGGTAAACAGTACTCAAACGCCTCATGAACTTTGGTATGGTAAGACTCCCACAGTAAAATACTTCAAAATTTTTGGAAGCAAATGCTACATCAAAAGGACTGATGAAAACCTTGGAAAATTTGAACCTAGAGCAGATGAAGGAATTCTACTTGGCTACTCTCCCCACAGCAAAGCATATAAGTGTTATAATAAAAAACTTGGAAAAATTGTTGAAAGTATTGATGTAGTGGTTGATGAAGAAGGAAACATTCTTAGGCAGGTAAATTCCGAAGATTTCGAAGATGATGAGGACTATCCTTCAACATCAAATCAGACTTATGATGAAGGATAAACTCATGAGGCACCAGAAGAATAGGTAAGGATAGAAGAAAAGACTCCATCCAGGTACGTTTAGAAGAATCATCCAGAAACTCAAATTTTGGGGCAGAAAGAGGCAGGTGTACAAACAAGAAGAACCATTTAAGAAGCTTCAAGCTATCTAGCATTGCTCTCCTCCACTGAACCAAAAAATGTAAGTGAGGCATGCAAAGATGAATGTTGGGTCAAGGTCATGAATGAAGAACTGGAGCAGATTGAAAAGAATAACACTTGGGAGCTGGTTCCTAGACCAAATGATAAGAATGTCATAGGGACAAAATGGATATTCAAAAATAAGTTGAATGAAAATGGAGATGTTATTACCAAAAAGGCCAGACTCGTTTGTAAAGGGTATGCGCAACAAGAAGGTATAGACTTTAAAGAAACTTTTGCACTAGTTGCTAGACTTGAGGCCATAAGAATGTTCCTTGCTCTTTCTAGCTTTCAGAAGTTCAAAGTATTTCAAATGGACGTGAAATCTGCCTTTCTAAATGGAGACTTGGATGAAGAAGTGTATATTGAGCAACCAGATGGGTTTATCCTTGGAAATGATCCAAAACTTGTATGCAAACTCAAAAAGGCTCTCTATGGCCTTAAACAGGATCCAAGGGCTTGGTATTATCGTTTAGATAAGTATCTTCATCAACAAGGTTTTACGAAAGGATCAACAGACAACAATCTATATATAAAAATTGACAATGATAAGTTGCTAATACTTGTTGTATATGTTGATGATATCATCTTTGGTAGCAATGAAGAAGACATGAGTCAAAACTTTGCCTTGGTGATGCAAAAAGAATTTGAAATGTCCTTGCTTGGTGAGCTCACATATTTTCTTGGTTTACAAGTCCAACAAAACAAAGATGGTATTTTTCTATCACAAACCAAGTATCTCAAGCAGATCTTGAAGAAATATGGGATGGAGGATTTGAAACCAGTATGTACCCCTATGGTAATAGGATGCAGCCTCAGCACAAATGATGAATCAGCAGCAATGCATCAACCAACCTATAGATCCATGATTGGTAGTCTGCTCTATCTAATAGGTACCTGACCAAACATTATGCATGCAGTGGGAATAGTTGGAAGGTTTCAGGCAAATCCAAAGGAAACTCATCTTCAGGAAGTTAAGAGAATTTTCAAGTATCTTCAAGGAACTCAAAACTATGGCTTATGGTATCCTAGAAGTACAGATCTCACACTTCATGCATATACAGATGCAGATTGGGCAGGAAGCATGGATGATAGAAAAAGCACTAGTGGTGGTGCATTCTTCATGGGTCCTAGATTAGTATCTTGGTTCAACAAGAAACAAAGTTCAATTGCATTATCTACAGCTAAAGCAAAATATGTAGCTGGTGCATCTTGCTGCACACAACTCCTTTGGATGATACAAACATTGCAAGACATGCAAATCACTTGTACTCCACCTATCTTCATTTTTTGTGATAATACAAGTGCAATCAGTATTTCAAAGAATCTCGTCATGCATTCAAAGACCAAGCACATACCTATCAAATATCATTTTCTCCGGGAACAAGTGCTTCAACAAAAGGTCAAATTAGAGTATGTTCCCTCCAAGGAACAAGTTGCTAATATACTCACCAAACCATTGCCTAGGGAAACTTTTGAATACCTCAGGCAGAAGCTCGGAGTAGTCGATGCATCATCTTGCTGTTGAAACTTGTCTGTTTCAGAGAAAAGTGGGTGTGGGTAAAAGCATGTTAATGTGTATCACTTTTTCCCTTTTTGTGGCAAAGAAGTTTTATAAAAATAAATGGAGTTGGAATGTTTACTCTTAAATTTACAAAATCATCAAAAATTAGGTGGTGGCAAAAGAAGACAAAACTTGTCAATTTAAATTCAATTTCATGTCATATTTTTTCTAAAATTTCATATATAATTTTTATCTAATTTATTCATTTTCTTTAAAAGATAGCATTAATATTTTACATAAATTTTTAAGTAGTGACAAAACCGCGACCCCCCATTTCTCTATTGATTTATGTTTTTTAATTCCAATTTCTTTAAGAGATGTGTTGTAAACATTCTAAAGATTGCTAAACAAATTTAAAAATAAAAAGTAAGCATATTTTTTAATTATTATTAAAATACTAGTAAAAATGATCGTATTTTCGTATATATAAAACCGCGACCCAAGAAACTACCCTTTCAAGTTTATAAAATCAATTTTTTTTAATAGAAATTTGAAAATAACATATAACAAAATGTTACAATTATTTTTTGAAATTTTTTAAAATATATTTTATATTTTTTATAATAAAATTTTCAATTATGATTATAATAACGTATTTTATATTATTCAAAATATAATATATAAAATTATTTGTTTAGAAATTATACTTCTATTTTTATATATATTTTTAAAGAGTTTTAGCATTTCATTTAACTTTACATAAAGTTATTTATATTTTGTGAGTGATTAACCATAGTTTTTACCAATATTTACTATCAGTTGACTTATTTGCAAATTTAGTATTTACTTTTTATAACATTATTTATATTTTCTAAACCCATTAAATAGGTTCACTATGGCTTTTACCAAAATTTATTGTGAGTTAGCTTTGTTACAAAGTTAGCATTTATTTTTATAATTAACAAGTATGAAACTCAACTCATTTAGTTGATATTTTTATATTAATTTTTTTTTTATCTTTTTTCATTTGAGTACTCTTTTGCTTTTGCCATATAATGAGACACATTAACATGCTTTTACCCGTGTACGTGAGTTTCCTGAGGAGGATCCACGTACATATGTCGGTTTATGTGGGTAGAGTTGTGTATATGTTGGTTTGTAGACAAACAGTGGGCCAGGCTCAGGATGAAAGTTGTCTGATATGGGTCTAACAGAGAGCATCTGGCACAAGTTTAGGGGGAGCATATATATTCTTCTAATAATGCACTGTTGGCATTATCCAAGAAGATCTTGGTTCAAGATCACAATGTTTTGGTTTCAGGGGGAACAAGTGCAGAAGGAGAACATGGTTGCTGGTCTAAATGATGATTGACAGATGCTATTGATGATAGTTGTTGATAACTATCATAGTCTGGTTATATATATTTTGTCTCTATGTCATGTATTTCTTTTCTTATCAAGGTCATGTAACGGCCTTCTTTGGTTTCCCCACTATGCTTGGGATGGTTGATGTAATGTTCTTGTTTTATCTTGTGTAAACTTTTGGTGTATCCCCACTTGGTTGGGTGGATGAGTCAATATTGGTATATCCCCACTTGGTTGGGAGATGTATGTATGTATGAGTCTTTGGTGATAGGAAGGTCGCTTATGATGTATAGAGTCATGGTCTTTCTTATAGATCATTTTTCTACAAACCTTGGCTACAATCAGGGGGAGCATGGATAGCACAGCAGGGCAGAGATTTCAGCATGTACTGAGGGGGAGCATAACCCTTTGCCCTTGATGTCAAAGGGGGAGAATGACTTTGAATGATTTGGGGTTGCCATCAAGTCCAAAGGGGGAGATTGTTGGCATTATGACACAGGTTTGGCACTATGGCACAGGTGTTGTCCTTGATGGCAACTCACTCAAATGACGGATCACTGTTCAGGCTCTCAGAATGAAAGAAAAAAGAGGTATACGTGGGTTTCCTTTGACGAAGTCGCGTATACATGCAGGATTGCCGATCAAAATTTGCGTATGCGTATGCACGCACTTTCATGCACAGAAAAATGTGCGCATGTGGGAAAGCTTATTTTTAGGACCATGGTATTTGGACCTTGGTATTGTGTCTGAAGTATTGAACCTAGGTTTTGGGTCCCTAGTATCGGTTCTCTATGGTTTTGGACCATGGTTTGAGTAAGGCCTAAGACTATAAAAGGAGGAGATCAATTGGTAAAGGTATTGACTGAAGCATTGAATATCTTATGAAGAGCAAGATCTGGAATACTGGTGATAGGTTTATGGTGCATAGATGAATCTGAATCAAGGAGGAACCTGAGCGCGAGAAGATGGATAAGTTCTATTGATGGATCAAAACTCAAGACTTGAATAGTATGTAAATGAAACTGAATGTGGAAATGAAAAGTTTTATTGATTAGATATTATTAATTCACCCCCCCTCTCAGTATTATTTCCAACAATTGGCTACTATATAGGTTGTTTAACGTTTTCAACATTACATTCTCCTTTGCACTACCACTGTCATTTCTGAATGCAACCGCGTGAGCTACATCCTGACTCATTTGTTGCTGGGGGGACATATTCTAAGTGGATTGTTATCCTCCAAGAATTCGATTTGGTGTTACTATTTCCAAATCCAAGAAATCACTAGTCTTTGCTAAGTTGATTTGCTCCCTTCCCTCTACTTCTTTTCCTGCTGGTGCTGATGAGTAGCTCCCGGACGAGACGATTTTCCTAATTAACATTCTCAACCCCTGGTATGATGATATCATCGTGTATCTCTATACATCCACCTTCCGGTTTGCGTTGAAAAAGTATGATCACTGACACATTCAACATCAATCCAAACCTTAATGTATCATTAGAGATACTTTATACCGCGTTAGTGTCGATTCAATTCTTCGCTATTGCCTCACTGTTGAGGAGGCTGGGAGAGTCTTGAATGTCTTCCATTCTGGCGCATGTGTCGGTTATTTTTGGCCCTTCATCTTCAAGGATTTCATCCTTGTTGTTCGCAAATGCCATGAGTATCAAATTTATCAACAAAAAATGCGTGCCCCACCCGCCCACCTACACCCCGTTATTACCATTGGTCCTTTTTCCAAATGGGGCATCGACTATATGATATGTAACCCTCGTTTGGTTGGGGGGCATGGTTATATTATCATTGTTGTGGATTATTTCACCAAACGGGCTAAAGCGATGCCTACATACTCTGCGGATGGTAAAATGATGACTCAATTTCTATTAAATCATGTTATTTCCTGGTTTGGAGTGCCTTAGGCCATTGTCACTAACCATGGCTCCCATTTTCGAGATTACATGATTTTGGAGCTGACTTCTACATTGGTTTGTGCCACGATGGCTCAACCTTGTATTACCCTCAGACCAATGGCCAAGTTCAAGCTGTGAACAAAGTTTTGGTTATGATGCTTTAGTGCACCATTAGGATGCACAAGTCAAATTTTCATCTCTTGCTCTTTTCATCTCTCTGGGCATACCAAACCTTGACTAAGGATGCAACTGGATTCACACTATTCCATCTAGTCTACGGTTTGGAAGAAACTTTACTGATTGAGTGCAAAATTCCCTCACTCAAGCTAGCTGTCGAACTTCTCCTTGAGACCTCACCTCAGGAAGAGCACCTATTTTACTTAGAATGACTGGATGAGACTCACCATCTTGCCGCTTTGGTAATCAGAGAACAGAAAAATTGGGTCAAGTCCCATTTTGATCAGTCTGTCTCTCCTCGAGATTTTTCTGAAAGCGATTTGGTTCTTCTGTATGATCAGGCTAATGATAAGTTGAGGGCAGGTGCATTCGAACCCATGTGGCATGGGCCCTACATTGTTAAACGTGTGTTGTAGAAAGGGGATTATGAGCTAATTGATTATGAGGGAAAACTCTTAGACAAGCCCCATAACGGGCTTTATCTCAAAATGTACTATGCCTAGGTCATCTTACATGGCTACTTTTTTACAATAGTGTGTTATTCATTTTTGTGCAGTGTTGGTTGGTGTGTTGTTTTTCAAGCAGATTTCTTGCTTATTATGTTTTTACCTGCTTTGCATATGTCTATGTATCCTTACATCTTTTTCACTGATGGTTCTTGCCGTAGTACCCAAAATATATCATCCACGGCATGGGACATTTATGACACCCATGGTGAGTTTATTGATCTTCAAGGTATTGTTTTAGGTCGAAAAACTAATAAAATTGCTGAGTATAGTGAAATTATCAAATTATTGTCAGAAGCTATTGCTCTAAACATGCAGGAATTAGTTGTCAACCTTGATTCACAACTTATTGTTCTTTAACTCAACGGGCAATATTCTATCAGAAACCCTCAAATATTGAGAATATATTTTCGTATTCATCTATTGGAGAGAAATTTTTATTACATTACATATCATCATATTCCTAGGCATATGAATACATTGACAGATCCATTAGCTAATTATGTGTTGGTTAAACATTTGCGAAACATGTGAAAAACAAAAAAAAAAACATTTTTACCATAGTAAGCAAGGAAATATAGCATATATATATATATATATATATATATATATATATATATATATATATATATATATATACATATATATATATATAGATATCTATCTATATATATATATATATATATATATATATATATACATATATATATATACATATATATATATACATATATATATATATACATATATATATATACATATATATATATACATATATATATATATATATATATATAGATATATATATATATAGATATATATATATATATATATATATATATATATATATATATATAGATATATATATATGTTGATAATGTTTTTCATAAATCAAAACCCCCAGAAAAAAAATATGCGTGTTCAAGTACATCCGTGGCTCACAGGCCTCAAAAATGTAAAATGCTAGGCCTATGAACTACTCGGCATGGTTCTCATGGTAACACGTAACTGCTCATACTACAAGAGTCAGGAGTCGATGGATCCAATCTGATACCCCCACTGTGTGCCTCTGATACTGGCGTGGGATGTCACCCACCCGAGCATACTCTGGGATACCTTAGGTCAATCCCTCGAGGTTCCGCACAATCTCCTCCTCATTATCACTTCCTTCCTGATAAGGAGCGATATCTAATTGCTGAGAAACGTGCCTAGCAATTGGGGACATCCTATTAGGACGCTCTTGTCCACATCTGCATTTACAAAGTCGAAATGTCATGAATGCATGTATTTCAAAAACAATAAAAAATTAAAAATTAAAATTGTTTGTTTTGACCTGCATCGTCATAATCTTCTCCCTTTGGGAGTGGCATATCGGGATCGCTACGGAAGTTAGTACCGCTATAGGACCAATCCTCTACTATGATCAGCTGACATTGTAGCCACGAAAAGAAGGCAAGCTTATATGACATATATTGGCCCTCGGTAATTCTAGGCATCAATGTAGTCCAACGGACCATCCGTGAGTCTCATGGCAATGTTGGTTCCACCACAGAAAGCTGGTAGTGAAATAACGGGACCTGCTCCAAAAAGAAGGTCACTAGAATGGAGCCATAGCATAACTACTTCAGGTTTCTTGCCTTGGCTTTGGATAGCTGGCACTTCATGTTTACCTTCATGGCCCAGTTGAAGATAGTCGGCGTCGTACAATCTATAGCATACTGAAACTTGGCTTTGTTAGACTCAAGTTATGCTTGATCCCCAACCACTCTATTGATGGTCAACAACAACACTTTCAACACAAGATCCCAAGAAATCATGATCTCTATCTTTCTGCTCTTTTATTTTAGTGCTTCCGTGCAGTGTTCTACGAGAAACATGTTCACACCCAATAGGCCTGGACCCATACCGATTGATTGGTTCCCCTCTTTGGGACAGTCTTATGATGAAATAAATTTCGAAAGTTTCCAACTCCAGTTCTTGGTCCCGAATCATAAAAAATTCCCGATTGACATCCCAAAGAATGATCAAATCCACAGCAACTTGGGTTGAGCCCTGAAGACCTAGTGTGAGGAAGAATTTGAGGAGCCCATAGTTCCTCAGGGTGTTCAAGTAGTTTGGATCTGCCATTGCCTGTGTATCAATGTCTTCATGCTCACGTTCCCTCCAATCAACCATTTTTTGATGTGCGTTCCCTGCAAAAACCATACAATCAAGTCAACAATCATCCTTGCCTAAAGAAATTTGGATAAAATTAGAGGAATTGGGGAAAAACTTCAAAATTTTGTGTTCACGATGCTGGCTTGACTATTTTAAAAACAGTAGTACCAATGGTGCACTTGACCAAGGGCGATTTTTTTGTTGCTAAATCTTCCTCAATAAATCCCAAAAACGGTTAAAAATAGACAAAACAAACATAAAAATGAAGCTAAAGGTGTCAACTCTTACCTGCAACTGACGGATCATTGAATGACCTCCCATATCTCCTGCAATTTTCTCCTGAAAATCTAGTGCACAAATAGGTGAAAAATGCTCCACACAAGGTAAAATCATAAACTGGTAAAAATTATTTACTTTTCCTCCTTTTGTCCATTTTTCATCAAATATTAGGCCTTTAAAAGTATTTTTAACCTATTTTTACCTTAAAAATTGGATAATGCTTTTACCTTTTGCGTAGCGATAGGTGACAGATTATTGATGATGGTACTGGAGTCACGTTTAAGCTCTTTTCTCGACTCATAAAACCCAAATGAAAATATAGCCGAGTATTTTTCCCTTTTAACTCGTAAAAGAGAATAAAAATTAGGGGTCCTATTTTAAGCTCTTCACCGACTCTTTAAACACGAAAATATGGCCGAGCTCTTGTCGTTTTGAACTCGTTAAAGGCTACAAAACATCATTTACCCAATATCCATTTACCCCTTTTTCGGGCTGGGATGAACTATCTATGAAAAAGGTACTCCTTGACTGAAATGGTCAAGTGGTTCTCTCAAGTATCATTTTCTACCTTTTTGAGCTTGAGAGACACAAATGTATGAAAAGGGACCATGTGGAGTTTTCGTTTCCGTTTCTTTTTCAAACTCTCTAATCATGAAAGGATATCGAATTACACCTTTGTCAGACTCATTAAAACAATTAAATGACATTGGATTTGTCAGCATGGTGAACATGAGCTTGTCCTTCCTAGGGCTCATTAAATTTACTAGGCTGGATTCATCCGAAGGATGAACTTACAGTGCAAGCACATGCTATCCCCTTCAAGCTTGTGATTAAAAAATAATTGGGGTACCTGCCAGAAATGGTGGGGAAGAATGGGAAATTCTATCAGTTGTGTCAGCAGCTCACTCTTGAACATGACACTTTCTACTTTGTGTCGGGTTGGGATAGCCTCCTTTCATCATTGATCTTCCTAGGTTGGGCCGTTCAATTTTGCCTTCCATTTGATCTCTGCCACGTCATCATAACCACCGATCCTATGGATCCAAAAGATGCCAAACTCTAGAGTTGTGTCGCTGATATGTTCAACAGTTAGTCCCTGTGCAATTACACTTACTCTTGATTCTCTGTATCATCTGAAATCATTCCATCCCTTTGTCTCGTCTCGGTGATGTGGGATACATCATGGCCCTCCTTCAACATGGTCGCTTCCTGTCGAACTTTAGCTCATTATCTAGGACGCTGGTTGAGAGACTCCCTTCTAGTACCTTAGAGCTTGCATGCCCTAATGGAATCTTCTTCACACTCGACGATACGTTCACATCATTGGCTTTCGATCGGGTGATTTCCCCGGTGTTCGACTTCAGTTCCTTTACTCACATTCCATGGACTATGCTGCTAGTACCTTGAGATCCATTGTCATTATTGGTGGTTTCTCTCGCGCTTCTTAATGGTTCACATCATTGACCAATGATCAAGTGACTTCTTAGCATGTTCAACTTCAACACATTCATTCACATGTTAAGGTTTATAGTTTCATCAGGTTGTGTTGGAGCACAAGACCCTGGGCTCAGATTACAAAAGTCCAGGTTGCAAGGCAATGTGACATGATCATGTTGATATACATGTCTCTTTCAAATGGATGGTTGTGACCATACCATGAGTTGTTATATGTGATCCTTCCCATCATTGGATGGCTGCGACCATACCTTGGTTTCGATATGATCCTCCTTACTGAATGGTTGCATCCATTCCTTGGATCCATTTACATGATCATTCTCTAGATGGTTGCATCCATAGCACAATTCATGTATCATTTGTCAGAGTTTTCAGTGATGTTTATGTATCTATGATTTCTTGCAAGTTTTCTGACGATGGACTCTGGTGGCCCACATCTACTTGTAAATCATTTCACCCCTCACTCTAGTTTGGCCTTCATGCTTTAGGGGGCATCTGTTACACGTCGTTTTGTCACTATCCCTGTACTCCCCGTTCCAAAATCCTGGAGGACCTCTACAGTGAACCCTACATGCTTCCCCATCATGAAGAAACTCCCATGATGTCCATCTTCATGAGTAGAACAATTCCCTTTTGCCTCACTTCCCAAGAATCTTCCTTTTACCCCAGTTTACAAGACCGATGCTAATGGCCAATTTCCTCCTCACTCTGATTTGTAGAGATTAAAACTTGGACTAGCACCGTACAGTGCCATTGAGCCTTTCCTCATTCGCGCTGATCCTCTTTTGGCAAGTTTTTTAAATATGGAGTCGAAACTTCTAGATCTAGAAGCTTCGTAACAGAAGTCTAGTAAATGGTTAGGCTAGATGGAGCCGAGGAAGTCAGTTTGGGCTCCTTTCTCCTATTAGGATGGAACCAACCCAAGAGATAAAACCTTCTCTCATGATAAGAGGAACCATCTCTCCTCCATCTAAGCTATATAAAACCCTCCTTTTACAAGCTACACTAGTTTTTTTAATCTTAGTATTTTTGGAGCTTGAATAATCAGAAAGACATCTATAACTTGTAGATCTCTAGTTTATGTTTGAGGGAGAATAGTGTGCTTGGTTTGGTTTGAGACTAAAGGGAAGAAGCCTTAAAACTTCCATTGTTGGGGCTATCCATGAGATGTTAGCAGAAGTGTGGGAACCCGGATACGTCAGAGGATACCAACAACGTCAAGGCATTGGTTGTAATCTCTTTCTGAACTTATATGAATACAACTATTGATTGATTTCCTACATTGAAGTGTTATCTTACATTTTATGGCTTAATTTTCCTTGACATGTTAAGTAGGCTGAATGCAATTTGTATGCTATCATGTTTGTTTTTGTTGTTTGTTTTCTTGTTTCAGGTATTCGAAGGAAGGAAATGAAAAGTAGCTGGAGTAAGGAAGTAGGATCATCACCAAGTGGAATAGTGTTCTAAGCGGTAAGCCCTCTTATTTGATTCTAGCTTAAGGAATCTTTCCATAAATTGTTTTTTTGTGGCTAGACCTGCTCTCCTGAGCTACAGGAATTATTTTTGTCTACACTAAGAATTTACCTACACCACAGGATAGTACTATTACATTCCTCCTAGAGACCCACTTTTTACTCCCCGCTCATGAAATGTTTCTTTTGTGCATTGGAATTGATGTTTCACGGTGTCCAATTACTTTCTTGTTCGAAAGGTTATGTGTATAATATTTTATGTGACCCATTGAAGCCAAGGCACATCTATCAGTTATGGTTGTCGGTACGATACTCCAGATGGGGCTCGTACTCACAGTAGTGTGAGATCTAGTTGGGCATTCATACTGGTGCGACCCCATTAGTTGATGGAGTTCTAGAACTGTCAAAATTTTGGCACTAGAAGGAGGGACAAACGACAAGTTGAGACCATTGATTCATTTTGAAAAATCTTATCTGGAATGGCTCATTCCCAAATCATAATACCAAAATGTTTTTCTAATAGATCCAATCTTAAAGTCCCCGTGGAATGAATTTATGACTTCTCTCAATTGAGGCTTGACGGTGAGGGTGAAACATTCATAGCTAAACATATATCTTTGTTTCTGAAATTTTAATAATATCATGAAATCAATTATGAAGATTTTTCTTGTAAATTATTCACTCTTAATCTTCAAGGTCGAGTTAAGAAATGATGTTATACTTTACGAGCTACTTCCATTCAATCATTTGAAAAACTCTCAATGGAACTTCATCAAGCCCTTGATAGGTATGATTATTAGGATGTATACAAAAGCATTGATCGACTTGTAATGAAATATTGTGAATCTATAGAGGATTTTATTTATAAATTTCTTCACCTTTGATATTAATTTATCAAGGTAGTGGTTGTCTCATATTTCATCAAAGAAAAATTTTAGAGTTTGATTCTCCTCACCTTGAAATATTTTGAATATCAACCTCTATATGATTCTCCTCTTCCAACTTATGTTCATCATCAGACACCCCAAGTATGTGAGGAGTAATATATTTATCCTTTTGTTCCTTTCCCTCCTCCTTTCTCACTACCAACTTGTGTTCCCCCTTGTGATGATGATGAGGTTTGGAACGTTTAAAATGAAATTTTTGATCTGTCTCTTCCAGCTTCTTCCACTTCCCATGATGTAGATCCTATTGAGGAGAAATTGGAATGGTTCAGTAACTACAAGGAGTCTTTGGTGAAGGTTGATCTTGTTTTTTTCTCAAAGTCACATTAATATGCATAATTCAAATCTTGAGTATGATTTGATTGAAATTATTATTTCCTCAAGGGATACCCTTCAACCTCTACCATTCATATCTCCGGATTCCTTGTTCCTTAGTTTTCTTGATCAACCTACTTCAACTCTTAATGATGTTCAAATTGTTGTTCCAAGAACTAATCAAGAACAATTTAGTTTCATTTGATATGAATAGGAGCAATGTTTTGAAGACATGTCCTATGTTTATTCTCTCTTTCAAGATAATAATATTGAATTTTTAGTTGATCACCAATTTTGTAATCTTTATAACATGTCAAATGATTCCAAATCCTTCATTCAAGTTGATACTTTGGAAAACCATCACCTTGGCATCCACGTTTCCACTAATACATATGGTGATGAGTGCCCAAATAAAGGGGATGATATATTTTCTACTTTGAAAGACTTCGATTTGCAAGGTATCAATATGGAATCTATTTCTTATAGTTTACAATATCCATTTATGAGTTGGGACACTCTTTGAATTTTGAATGATCCTGAAATTGTTTTGATCCATACATATTTAGTTGACAAACTTTAAGAGGTAAGTTTTTAGCATTTTGAATCTATGGTTTACCCTATTGAAGGAAAGTAAGGTCAAGCTGAATGTCACATTGGTACGCCTTTCTTTGACTATTATGCTAATGAAAATCATATCATAGAGTGTAACATGCATGTTGATATATTGTTCTTACAAGCTCAATCTAATTTAGTTACAACTGGTGTCACTCCTCTTGAGTATTTTCATCTTTCCTCACCTCTAGCACACTATTCATTGTAGACATATATGTTAGATAAGTTTTTTACACCAACATTTCTATAAATCCTTTAGATGTTTATCCTACTGGTCGTGATTGTAATTAGGTACATAATGGTGTGATCTTACAATTAGAGGATGAAAAAATTGAATCCATTATTCATGATGCGTTCAATTTTAAATATTTCATAAGTTAGCAGTAAGATGTTAGAACTCTAAAGGATCAAGGATGTTTTTCGATTGATGCATCTAAATTTTATATCCATCAAGAGTTTGATATGCTTAACATTATATATGATAAAACTAGTGGCATTAACAATGTTTTCAGTGACACATCTGATGATAGTGGTGTATATCTGCTTGTTGATCTTTCTAAGCCACCCAAATTTCAATGATCCACCATTAGAAACTTCAAAGAGAAGTCAGAAAGGTGAGGCTTTTCATCGCCTACTGATGGTTATGTCAAGTTCTCACAATCCTATTGAGTTCTTTGAAATATGTTGGATCTATATTTTCACACATAATTGTTTCCTTAGTATTCATCCACTAGATGTGAGATCATTCTTAAAGAAATTTTCTTATTTTCAAGTTAATTCTCCTCATCCTCAAGGTATAATTTCTGGTCAGATAAAGGACTCTTGCTTGATTAAATTTTCGTCATGTGGATTGCTTGTATTAGACCAAGGGTTGGAGAGCACATATTTTGTAGATACTTTTAGCTTCAAATCATATTACTCTAATCATGAAGATAAAGGTCATGTTGAGTTGTAACATGTCCCCCTGTAAAACTCTTCTAAGATTGATCATGTTCTTGTCCCTTTTGTTTGAAGTCAATCATATTTCTAGCACAATCTCTCTCCTTAAGTGATATCAAACTCTTGAATCATTCAATAGATCAAAATCCTTGTGTAGATATGAATACTTGGTTTGATTTGAAACTTGTTTCCAATAATTTCTAACTTGGTATACTAAGTGTTTCGTAAATTTACAATGTTAATGATTGTTTTAAATCCATTGATATTTCATATAGTTGGCTTAGTATGTAATTAGATATAATGGAAACTAATGGAAATTTGATAATATTATATGCTAACCCACCAATATGATCATAACACTGTTGAATTTCTATGACCTTGGGTCTAGGTTAGAGTCTTAAAATCATTGACGCTACCAAACCAAGAATCTCAACCATAAACTACTTTGCACAATGGAAATATAAAGAAATAAATCACATATGCACAATATACATGGTTTTAAACAAAATTTTACAATAATGTAAAATCACCAATATTCATTATATTAATCCAAATATGATAAATTCAACAGTCTATGGTTACTAGATACACAAACTTGGCTGCAGCACTTCTATGTTGTATCTTGTCCTGTCGGACTCGTATTTCTCACTAGTAGTGCCTTAGTCCATCAAGGCCACTACACATCGAGACTCCAAGAGGGATGCCTCCTATCACTGCTACAAGTCGTGTCTACTACAATGAACACAGGCTCATCAACTTCTCTCTAGGCTTTCCAATTCTTGAGCTCCAATCTACCACACTAGCAACAACTTTAGTCCATCAAAGTGTTGCACTTCGGCACTGTCCTTCACCCAACCTTCAACTGCTCTTCGTCCTTCAAGATCGCTCATTTAGGGCTACTTTGGGTAGCGAACACGCTTCCCTCCAACAAGCTCTATGATACCCAATCTCATCACTGTCGATTCTTCTCCTAAGATGACACTTCACCACCATAGAATTCCATCTACATGGCACCAGCTGGCCACACAAACATATGATCCAAACTGGTCAACAATCTTTGACCCAACACATCTCCAAAACACTGTTGTTACCCACTTCTTGCTTGTTGCTCCTGCAATTCTGGTTAGGGCACAATATGCAGCCCTTAACCTCCACACAATCAACACATAAGCCCTTTAATGATTGTGGTTTTATTTGGAGAGATCCCTCCACTACCACGCTGCTCCTTCTAGTCTCGTTTGACCCAAAAACAACCCTTAAACGTAGCTTAGCTGCTGGCTAAGGCCTGCGGCCTAGCATAACAGTTATTGTAGCTTACAGCCCCCTCAAAACTCCACCACACAGCCTTTAAACAACAGTGTCCTTCTCTTATTCTCCTCGGCCTAGACATCCCTTCAATATAGCCCTAATCCTCACTTAAGATCAACCCAACAACCTTGTCTTAGCCCACAAACAATCCACTGTCACCTACAACAATTCCACGTTGTCTAGGGCAGATTTACCCACATTGATCCAAGTCTCCTTCTCACTGCGGTTTGGCTCCACTTTTGTCCTAAAAACTGAGCCCTAGAACAACCCTTAGATAGCCCTCAAACAACCCTTTCTCACCATGCTGTCACCTACAGCAAACAAAGAAACCCACGCTGCCTTCTAGCCCTCCTCACGTTGTCCCTTTGACTCTTCTTCTCCACCGAAAATTTCAGAGCTATCCTTGAGATGTATTGACACCAATGGATGCTTAAAATGACTCAATATGCCTTGTATTTATACACATATGATGGCTCAATGTCCTACTTGAAGTGACACTTATCAAGTCGTCATACTTGACAACTAAATTAATTATGTAAGCTTCAAAAATTCATATCTCTCTTAAAAAAACTTGGATTCAGACGATTCTAGATGCGTTGGAATAGTCTTTATGAGCATTATCATCCTCATCCATCACATTCCATGAATCCATCATGGTTTTGCTCTAGAAAAATGATGGGTTCCAAACCCTCATAATTGGATTCCAAGCCCACTAGTTTCCCTTGCGGTGCTTTTCCCTCCCAACCTTGAACCCTAGGGCTTGGAGTACCTCCCAAGCTACACAAATCAACACTTTCTCTTAGCGAGGGAGGTACTTCCAAGGCTAGGAAGTATCTCGTCGTCATCATCACTATTCGCAACACTTGCCCAACTGTTGTCGCTCACAATCCAGCAATCCATGTATGGTGAACTACGCCCTTCTCAAAAGTATCGTTGTCACTGCCAGAAGCAACCTTCTTCTTCTTCTTATCCTGTAATGTTTTCCACTCTTTCCATGATTCCTTCTTGGCAGTTGTAGGAGCACCCTTTCTCACCACTGACCACGCGATCTTCCTGGGCTGCAAAGTATCCCTCTGAATCTTCAAGATCCCTCTCAAACTAGACTCCTTATGAGTCTCTAGAACCTAGACCTTCACGTAAAAGTGTACCTTATTCTCGAGAACATGTGCCGACTCCTCTAAATTCTACACTTGCGCTTGCTCATGCTTCTCTAGAACCTACACTTGCACTTTCTCCTTCTTCTTTGGAACTTGCATCTGTCCCTTCTTCTTTCCATAATCCTCAGGGTTGGCAGTCAACCTATGGAGACCATGCTCTCTAACTCTGAGTACAATCCCATCGGACTTAGAGCCTATGAGCCTGAGTCTTTCCTTCCCAACCTGGAACAAGATCTCAAACCCCTTATTCTCCATCATCGAGACAGAGAGCACATTATATCTAAGTCCCGGTACAAACAGTACATCTTTGACCCGCACCATACATCCTGTCTCCATTCTGAATGGCACAACACCCTATCCTCGGACCTCCAATTAACTCTTTTGACCCAATACCATGTGCAACTTCGAGTCCCAACCATCTAGAGCCTCAAAGATATCTTGTGACCCTGTCATATGCTTCATCGCACCGTTGTCTACGTACCATCCATCCTCTTTGATATTACTTTGTAAGAAATGAGAAATCATAGAAAAATCCTCCTCTTCATCTTCCAATCTTCTAGCGAGCTCATCCATCTCTGCTTTATTGGCAATAAGGGTGGCCTGCTTCCCTTTTCTTTTCTCATCATCTCTCTTATTCTTCTTCGAACATCTTGACAAAAAAAGACCCATGTCGCCATAGTTGAAACACTTGACTTTACTCAAGTCCTTCTTTTTCTTACCCTTCATTCATGATGCAAGTGCCATGTCATCATCTAAAGCCTTTTCCTTCGACTTAAGATCCTCATATCGCAACTCTTCCTGAATGAAGTTATCCCACAGCCTATCCAAGTCTTGCATCTTTTCCTTAGCAATGATTCCTTTGATGGAGGGTTTCCATTCCTCGGTGAACCCTTTCAAGGAAATCCTTACCATATCTCCATCTAAGACAGTCACACCGATAGAAACATGCTCATATTTTACCTGAGACAATTTCATCAGATACAAGGTCATGCTTTCATGCTTTATCATCTTGGTGGATTTCAACTTGTCCTCCAATACCAGTACCTGGTTATCATTCTTATTCTGGAACAAACTCTGAAGAGACATCCACATCTCATTTGCTATGTTCTGCCTGGACAAATGAGGTATGAGGGCATCCCTCACACCTTCAAGGATGATCAATCTCACCCTGGCATCCAAATCTTCCCATATTTCCAGCTCCTTAGCATCAGTTGGCTTCTTGATCTCTTTCTCGGTAAAATCCCAGACACTGTTAACCTACAATATCAACTTGATCCTTTCCTTCCATGGACTATAGTTGGAAAAACCCTCCAACCTATCCTCATATTGGATACCTTCCCACAACTTTGACATTGTAGTGACCCTTCACTCACAATGTGACCAACTCCCTCTCACGCTATACTTTTCTACGAACAACTCTAATTTACTTACTTCCAAAGAAGCTCAGACATGCTCTGATACCATGTTGAATTTTCACGACCTTGGGTCTAGGTTAGAGTCTTAAAATCACTTACTCTACCAAACCAAGAATCTCAACCATAAACTACTTTGCACAGCAGAAATATAAAGCAATAAATCACATATGCACAACATACACAGTTTTAAACAAAATTGTAAAATAATGTACAATCACCAATCTTCATTACATTAATCCAAATTTGATAAATACAACATACTATGGTTACAAGATACAATGAAAAACTTCGCTACAGGAATTCTATGTCGTATCTTGTCCTATTAGTTCACCGCACCCGTATTCCTCACTAGTAGTGCCTTAGTCCATAAAGGCCACTACACATCGAGACTCCAAGAAGGTTGCCTCCTATCATTGTTGCAAGTTACATCTACTATAATGAACACAACCTCATCAAACACTCTCTAGATTGGCAAATTCCCGAGCTCCAATCTGCCATGCTAGCACAACTTTAGTCCATCGAATTGTTTCACTTCAGCATTGTCCTTCACCCAACCTTCAGCTACTCTTTGTCCTTCAAGATAGATCGTCTAGGGATACTTTGGGTAGCCAACACGCTGCCCTCCAACCAGCTCTATGACACCCAATCTCTTCACTGTCTATTCTTCTCCTAAGATGACACTTCACCACCACAGAATGTCATCTACATGGCACCAATAGGCTGCACAAACATCTGATCCAAACTAGTCAAAAATATTTGACCCAACACATCTCCAAAACACTGTTGTTACCCACTGCTTGCTTGCTTCTCCTGCAATTCTAGTTAGGGCACAATATGTAGCCCTTAACCTCCACACAGTCAGCACCTAAGCCCTTTAATGACTGTGGTTTTCTTTGGAGAGAGCCCTCCACTTCCACACACCTCTTAAAGCTAGCCTAGTTGCTGGCTAAGGCCTACTGCCTAGCACAACAACTATTTTAGCTTACAGCCCCCTCAAAACTCCACCACACAACATTTAAACAATAGTGTCCTTCTCTTATTCTCCTCGGCCTGGACAACCCTTCAATCTGGCCCTAATCCACACTTAAGATCATCCCAACAACCTTGTCTTAGCCCACAAACAATCTGTTGTCACCTACAACAATTCCATGCTGTCTAGGGAAGATTTACCCACGCTAATCCAAGTCTCCTTTTCACTGTGATTTGGCTCCACTTCTATCCTAAAAAATAAGCCCTAGAACAACCCTTAGATAGCCCTCAAACAACCCTTTCTCACCACGTTGTCACCTACAACAAATAGAGAAACCCACACTGCCTTCTAGACCTCCTCACGTTGTCCCTTTGACTCTTCTTCTCCACTGAAATTTCAAAGCTATCTTGGAGATGTATTGACACCAATGGATGTTTAAAATGACTCAATGCACCTTGTATTTATACTATACAATGTCTCAGCATCTTACTTGAAGTGACACTTATCAATTCGAGCTACTTGAAAATTAAATTAATTATATCAACTTCAAAAATTCATGTCTCTCGAACGAAAACTTGGATTTGGACGATTTTTGATGCGTTGGAATCATATTTCCAAGTACTAACATCCTCATCCATCACATTCTGTGAATCCATCATGGTTTTGCCCCAAAAACATGATGGGTGCCAAAACCTCATACTTGGGTTCCATGCCCATAAGATGCCCTTGTGGTGCTTTTCCCTCCAAACCTTGAACCCTAGGGCTTGGAGTACCTTCCAAGCTACACAAATAAACAAACATTAGTTTTGACAATTGTCTTTCAATGCATCATCTTCCCACCGATGTGTCTAATGATAGTTTTTTTTACATCAGTTAATCTTGTTAAGTCCATTGAATTTTATGATTCATAATTTCACTATTCAGATGCTTGTCAGATAGTTGAAGAACTTCAACATGAGCTCATGGTTATGTCAGGTCCTTACCATCTTGACAATATTTATGAACAAGATCAAATTTAATTCCCCTCAAAATATTCTCTTTATGATTCTATTGATGTTGTGATCAACACCCTCCAAAATGTTTCCTACACTTGAATCTTACGATCTTTTGTTCTATGGTCACTTTGTTGTCGTTTGATTTTTAGATAAGAACTCAAGTATTTTTCATAGATTCTAATAGCCAAAGTCACTTGTTGATACATGCTCACTCCATGCTAAATTCAAATGCACTTATTTCTATGCAAGCCTAGATAGGCATTGCACAAATTATGGAAATAAGGCTTGCACAATCACTATTGACCGATATTGCGCACTCCATCAAAAAAGTGTATTGTGTAGCCTATGTTGATAGTAAGTCCACACTCTCTATTGGAAGTCTCCCTTTCACTTTGGTTGCAATTGTACTTCTATTTCTATGAGTTTTCTCAACTATTTCTTTTGCATACCTTTTCTTTCACATGTGTCGTTTTCACTTTGTCACTATTTGTTTTTCTTGAATTCAGTTTAACAAGTGGTTTTTTCATGTTATCTTCACTCTGACATGTGTCTCCTTCAATTTATTGAGCTTTTACAATTGTATTTTTCACATTTTCTTACTGTTGTAGGTATCGCTTTCAATCAATCTCACTCTTGTTTGTGTCGCAGCTTTGTGCATCACTAGAATCAATTCTAGCACACCTTTCTACATTACATGGTACTATATATCATTAGAATATTTGTTAGGAACTTTCCTACAACTTAACACACATTATGCTCATAGTTGACACTTGTGTCACAACTTGTGTTTTGTCGCAATGTTGTGTTTCAATTTCCGCACTTAGAAATATGTGCCGCTTTGTTGTCGTTCAAGGTGTGACTATTGTTCATGATTCCTGTGGATTTCCTTTGATTTTATTGATGGCATTCATGTGTGTGATATTTGTTTAAATCTTTTTTGGATTCTTTTCTCTCCCTTACTCTATTGGTATCACACTTAGCCATTATGGAGCTCTTCTTGGTCCTCTCGCCTAGTGCAAGTTATGAAAGATTCAATATTTCACAAGGTGATGAGCATTTCCTACTCATGAGCCTCAAGGATGATATATCTCCCTTTAAAAATTGTGCACTAAATTTCTGTTAAGGTCATCTCCTTTGATTTCAAGTTGAGAACCTTCAAACCATAGTACCTAACCCTTCTTACTTGTCCTGACTCATTGCACTAAGTTTTGAGAATTCCACCTTGTATATAACATGGAGTATCTCTAGTGGCCCTTTGTAAAAGTAAAATGCACCATACAAAGTATCTTCCCTCTCACAGTGCATTAAGCCTATTCTTGGGAAAAGTGACTTGCCTTCTACTACCTGCCTTAACGAATAACACAATTTCCTCTTCCAGTCAACCTTCTTGAGTGCAAGGCGCATTTCTAGTGAACAAATAACAACTGCAAAAGAAAATTGCACTAGCATAGGGAGCAGGTAAAATTTCTACTGGACATTCAACCACTGCAAAAGCAATCTATGTTATCCTAGAAGCATCCCTCACAATTATAGCACATGGCACAATTACAGTGCCAAGTCCTACTTTCAATATAGACTGCAACCCCTCACTACACCCAAGACTTACTCATCCTACCTCCCTTAGCACATGGCATAGTTCTAGTGGACAATAAGTCACTGCTAAAGAAAAATGCACCCTACCTTAAGCTTACCGCTTAGTTATAGCACATGGCACAATTTTAGTTAGCAAGTCATCAACCCTTGTCCACTAGACTCCCTCATTATGCTAAGACTAAGTCCCGCCCTACCTCCTAATCAATTGTCACATCCTTGGTCACTTTGAAGCTCATTGTGTTATCATTGTCATCTACTCCCTTGAGGCTAGCACATGGTGTAGTTTCAATCAACAATATTATCACAATATCTCGTAAACATTTCCACTACACTGGACCCTAAAGAGCCCCTCCTCATAGTTCATGCTGCAGTCCTTGTGAGTAATGGTGCTTTCCTTAGACACTTTTGAGCTCAACTATGGCATCCTCATCAAGCCCTTCCTTCTCAATCCTTTCACGTGCCTATACCTTTTTCAATGAGCAAGTTAGAGATAGAATAGATGATTTCAAGGCTAATTTTTCCTTGTCATGAGTGGTATTCATTGGTAGGTGTACCTCAAAATGACAAGATTATGCTCAAGGAAGATATCAAGGAGAGGGAACAAAGAATCACTTGTAAAGCAGAAGCACAAAGAAGAACCATCATGAATACATGAAGAGAACTTGAACCAAGACAAACTAATGACTTTTCATGATAACTCAACAAGTCTCGTATTGATCCAAACACTTTGGAGGGTGAATATGAAGAAAAATAAAATCTTTCATGAATATTGAAGACAAAATAAAAATAATATTAGTTTTACATTGCCGCATCATCATAAAGTGCCATGCCATCATTGTCATGATGTGGCTTAAACAAGTGTCATTATAATGTCATAGGTGTCAATGTTCCTTTTCACATGATGTGGAATGTAATGATTTGTTATTAAAGGAAAAAGACAAAATGTAAAAAAGGTGGAAGTCCAAGAGTCATATGTGGAATATGTAAAGTTACATGTGGACAAAAGAGGCTTATATAAATTCAAAGGCCATTAAGGAATCCAAGAGTCATAGGGATATGAAAGGTCTTTCGTCTTGTTATAAATAGTACCTCTTAACTCAAGAAAAAGTCTTTTGGAGGCTTAGGCTATAGAGAGCTAGCCTTGGCCTCTCTAACTTGGCATAGTAGAGAAGACTATTCTTTGGAGAAGCAAGAAGTGAGTTAATGTTCGATTGTTGGAGATAGTGGCTCACCATTGTAACTGTGTACTTGGATATTTCAATTAATAATTAAAGCTCATTGAGCCACGAAAATTTCATGCATGTATCTTGAATGTTGTAAGGCTATTATTTAAATGTTTGTGGTATATGCTTTTTCCATATGTACTAAAGAAACTTGACTAATTCATTTGAATTGGTTCTTTTCTTGTTTAATGTGTTGTATTTTATTTAATGATCATTGTGTCAGTTACTCTTTGTTATAGGTTGACACAACCCATCCTATCCAACCTAGTGATAACATTGCATCAAAATGATAGCATAGAGGTGTTTTTTTTTTTTTTCTTTTCTATGGAATTTCTGCAAATTTCGTAGCAAGTTCCCATAGTAAAGCCATTTTTTTGCTACGAAACTATTGTAGCTTTTCATGGAGGTTAAGGCAGGTCTAAAACTCAGAAAAGGAGATTCTAAAGGCATTCATTTAGCTTACAAACATCAAGGAAGACCTCAGAACCAGCAGAGAGAGAAAAGAGGTAGCACAAGAGTGTTTTTTGAAATTGCTGCCAAAGTTTTCTATGAAACTACTGAAAACATTGTTTTTGCTACGAAATCATAAAAGCTCTGTTTTTTTTTTTTTCCTTTTTGAATATTTCGAATATCAGACATCCAATCTCTAGATGGATTACATATGATAAAGGGGGTCCACTTCATCATGTTAAACTCCTATTTTTCAGCATGCCAAGTTAGCACATAACCACATCAACATAATAGCCAACTCATTAAGACAATCAACAAAAAATGAAATTTAATTGATGTCAATCAACAGGTTGAAGATGTAATGACACTCCAACAAATCTAGCATATAGTTGGGCTTGGTTATCTTCATCAATAGAAAGTGGTTAAAGTCTTAAAAGCAAGTAGATTCCTAGTTGAATTCAAACTATGTAAAATAGAAATATCCCTATAATGGCTCAAGGTTTTATAAATCAAATATGATTAGATCTATTAGTTGTTGATCGAATCTAGCCCAAGTGGCAGATTTTGTAAAGGAGAGCTCACTCTATATATGTGTGATTTCTTAACTTTGAAGTGGTTT
The DNA here is from genome assembly GCA_031772625.1 of Pinus tabuliformis. Taxonomy (NCBI): domain Eukaryota; kingdom Viridiplantae; phylum Streptophyta; class Pinopsida; order Pinales; family Pinaceae; genus Pinus; species Pinus tabuliformis. The sequence goes on along the minus strand of CM062806.1, from coordinate 519,052,433 downwards.
ATCGATGATGTGAGAAGACCACTTTTGAATGTTTTTCAGTTAATAAGAAGTACAGTTGTAGCATACTCTAATTTTAAACTCAGATTCATTTTGGTTTCATTCCTTCCCTTCATGTTTTTATGTTATTATCAGTTTTCATAGCTTGTTTTATTACTTGGAATTCAATGTAATATTGCTCCAACTTCCCTCAAATTCGTTGTGATTAACTGTAAATGTTTATTTCACATTAGTTAAGCCAAAAATTCCCTACCTTGCATTAAATAATGTTATTTGTAATTTAATTTTCTCTTAACTGACTCCATGCCCAATGGTGGTAACCATCACTCTCTTTCACCTAAAAAAATCACATAGAAAACTAGAGTTGTACATCTGAATTTTTGAGCTTATCATAGTCAAAATTTTAGGTATGTTGAGAGAGCCCTCTCATATCAGAAGGGCTAACTTCCAGTCAAAAGTTGGTTTGAAATAGTTACACTTGGATGGAGGTTGACACAGCCCAACCTGTTATATCCCGGTGATAACAGTGTCTATGTGAATTGTTTTGCTAGGTAACTAACAGAGCTTTCCTTTCTCTCATGTGCCTCTCTTAGGATAGTACTATGAATTTTCTTCTAGATAGTCACTCTTTTATGTTGTCTTGTGAATGTCTCCTTTTACACATTACAATAGGTGTTTTACAGTGTCAAATTTCTTGCTGATTTTAGAGGTTATGTGTTAAAATCGTATGATACCCATTGTAGCCAAGGAAAAACTTAATTTACGGTGTTCAAGATAATACTATGGATGGGTCTTCTACTCTAAATGGTGTGAGCTCTAATTGGGACCTCACATTAGGGAGACCCCCTGTATGTTAGATAAATCTAGTACCATTGACATTATGATGCTAGAAGGAGGGCTCGATGACAAGATGTGCCCATTGAGTCTATTTTGAACTTATTATATTAAATGATTCATCCCAAAATCATAATCCCATGTTTGTTTGCTAATAAATCTAATGGTATACTTTTAATCCCCAGTGAACCCCTTTATAAATTCTCTCAGTTAAAGTTTGATGGTGAGGATGGAACATTCATAGCTGAACATATATCTCATTTATTATATTTTTGTGAATTCTATGACATCAATTGTGAAAATTTTGCTTGTGTGTTTTTTTCCTCACAGTTTAAGGTCAAGTTAACTGATGTTTTCATACCTTACCATATTCTTCCATTCATTCATTTGTTCAATTCCTTAAGGAGATTTATCAAGACGTTGATAGGTATGATTATTGAGATGTTCTTAAAAGGATTAATCAACTAAGAATGAGGCCTAATGAGACAATAGGCAATTAAATTTCTAATAGATTCCTTCAACTATGTTATGAGTTTCCTGGAGAAGATACAAATTGGGATTTATTTACACAAAAGTTTCAAGAATTGGTTCAAATATCTTTGCATGGTGAAATTGAACCCCTATATTATTTTCCTTCCCAAACTTTTTCAAACCATGGGACACCTCTAATTTCAAAGGAGGAACCTACTATTCCTTTTGTTTCTTTTCCTCCATTGTTTTCACTACCAATTTGGGTGCCTCCTAATGATGATTATGAAGTTGGGAAATGTAGAAGTCAAGTTGTTGATCCATATTTTCCACCTTCATGCATTTCTCATGATCAATATATTATGAAGGATTGTTTGGAATGGTTCATGAAGCCTATGGTGAAGACAAATCCCTTGACTTTTCAAGATAATATTAACATTTGTAACTTCAACCTTGAATATGATTTAATTGAAAGCATCACCTCTTCAAGGGATGTTCTTCCTCCTCTATCATCCCATTCTCACCCCTTACCCCTTGATATAATTGATCAGTCTCATCCAAATCCACACAATGATTAGGTGCAAGGTAGTCACATTTCACAGGTTGGGGAGCAAAAAGGTTAAGATTCTTTTAATATTTCTTCTCTTTTTCAAATTCCTTTGTGTCAAAATGGTGTTCATGCATTCTTGGTTGGTTTACAATCTACTAATATTGGTAATCAATCAAATGAACTCAATTTTCCTAATCAAATTGAGGTCTTTGGAAACCATCATTCTGATGATGCTAACTCTATTGATGTATGTGGTGATGAATGCCCAAGTGCACCAACTGATCTTTCAGTTTCTCAAGAAGAATTTGATTGGAAAGATTCTAATTTCGTCAAATAATATATTCCTATATAAACTTCTTCTTCAACTCACTATCCCTTATGCCCTATTGTTTGTAATGCATTAACTTGTCAAGAAAATACACCATGTTCCAAGATTTCATCATCTAATGAGAATATTCATGAATTGACACAAAGTAGTGAGGTCATCCATGATGAGGGAGAAAGAAATACCATCTATTTTATACACTAAATCTCCCCCTTCCTAAACTCTCTAAGGTAGTAATGATGAACTAGCCGAAATGACCATTGAATTTGGTATGATTAGGGAAAATGATATCAGGTTCATAAATGTGGCCATTTAGTTTACTCCCTTTCTAGATTAATGATGGAAAATAGTTCATATATTTAGATTATACATGTGTTTTAATCTTTCCTCAATACCCAATGGATGTAAATTCGAATTAATTTTTTGACTCCTTGGCCATTCGATGCGAAATCAACGCCTTGATTCACCCTATCGCATTTGAATATGTGTAGAAGTTATGATCTATCCTCCCTTCCAATAGATCACAGTCATTAAAAGTGAGTTGATTTGATGGTTGTAGATTTAGATCAGGCCCAAACATGCGAGCGAGATAACATCTCCCTCAGACTAGATGTGATCTCAGTTGTCCCACTTGTCTACCATCTACAGTCATTAGGTTCGTACATGTTTGAGTTTTATTCATAATTTACACCTGATGGTCGGGACCCATATTTTTTATCACTTAGTCCACCAATTAATATGTGATAGGTTTTACAGGGCATTAGTTAACCTCATAACTTAATTTAACTTTGATGTAACAAACTTTCCATAGTTCATTCGCTTTTGTCTTTTGCTTCTGCATGTTATTCAGAGATCCTGTTAATGGAGAAAGCTAACCTTTGAGCAAGCTCAGCGCCTAGACTTCGCTTCCATTAATATGGTAAGTTCCTTTTTCCTAATTTTCTTTTCACCTGACTGATAATTTGGTAATAAGGGTTTATATTCTATGAGTCATCACTTAAGAAGCTCTGGTTAATGAATTAGCTAGATTCTTGGACACTAACGTCTGTGTAACAAATGTTCTTACACTTAAAAGAACCTTAACCTCCTCCTCAAGCGTATTAAATGATGATTTATGTCTAATAAAGTCTGCGGTTCTGAACGCTACTCTTCCTTCAATCCATTTTGAACCAACTCCATCTTATTTCTTGCTGAACACTTCAAGCTTGGGTAACCATCTATTTTCTCACAGTCCACTTGCATCATTTTCTTGAGATTTAACGAAGGAACAATTTCCTAAATGCTTGAAATTCTTGCCCAAGGAATTGATATAATGGATAAAAGGTTTGACTAGGATTTTATCACTTGGGATGAGGAGTATAAATTATAATTCTTGAAATTTTTTCTTGAAATCCCTATCCCAAAGTTAATATTGCAATTTTTGATACCATCTCATTCATTGAAACCTTTTTATCAAACGTTGACTTCTATTTTTGCTATTATTTTTTGGTTGGAAGATGACTTGAAAATGGATGAATCTGTTTTCTTTTCCATTCAACTCATCACTCTTCAACCATACCATTAGGTGATTAATTTTCCCAAATATCTAATTTGAGCCATCATAGTTAACCTTTCTACTTCCATTTGATTTAGCTTGTTTCATCATTGAATTTATTTGATTCATTCAGCCATCTTCAATTACCCTTGTTACTTTTTGCATACCAAGCTCCTTTTGAGTATTACATATATAACCAATAAAGAAAATTAATTTTATAAGTGGATAGATGTAATCTATCCAGAATGTCTCCCTAATTCATATTCTCAATATATAGACTACTTTGCATATCATTTTAAAATTAAACTGGCTAAAGTAAACGTAAACAAAATTTCAGAAGAACAGAGAAGAACGCTCAGACTTACTGAAGAACAAAGTAAATGATGTTGTTTCTTATAACCTAACTTCACTTTAATTCATCTATATGGCTTTGAAAAACAACCTTTTCAATTACAAAAATATGTTTCACCCGTGTTGTTTTCTTTTGAAGTACTTAGACAGAAAATTATTGTAAAGAAGTTGCATTTCATCTCTAAGAAAAAGGGAGCGTTATTCATTTATCCCTATTCTATTCCGCCCTTCATTGATAAAAGTAAGAATGCTATAGTCACTCTCGAAAGGGAAATGCCATCGTTTGGATTAATGCAAGACGACGTTTGGCATTATGATCCCTTTGTAATTATCTCATGATTGAATAAATAAACATGATTGTTAGCCTACATACATGAGGATATACATGAGAGTAATCCTCAAAGGGAAAAGATGGTGAACGTCTTATTACCTATGGATGATATTACACAAGCGGTATCACCTACACCTACAAAGAATGAAGGAACAACTTGTGTTTTTCCAATCCGTACTAAAATACAAATGTATCAAATCAGTGTGGAGCTATCAACTCCTGCCCCCTTTGGTCTTTGCAATGAAAAGGAAGTTGGAAATTTTAGCTCTAGTTGAAGTATCACAATGGGTGAAAGAAAAAGAGGATGATGTTGATACTGAGACATCTGAGCAAGAAACAGAATAGTTGAGTAAAGAGATGCAACAAGCTATCAATGACATTAGGCATAGAGACTCAAGGGTGGAGGCCCTAAGAATAAAACACATTTTCACAAAAGGGAGATTGATAATGACAACTAGTACAGAATTGTATGTGTTATCAAGACAATCTCAATCAGTAGAATCTCTAGCACTTGAAGACATAATTCCCATGGATGGACTCTTCTTTATCTCTTCTATTAATTTTGAAGTGAATAACTTGAACCTTGGGGTCATTCAGCCAAAAATTAGAGAGAATCAACAGGTTTTGGGAGTTTGTACTTCTTCCCTAGCCATTAATTTGGGAAATGTATTAGATATGGATGTTATCAATCTACATGGACAAGCATAGGAAATATTCACTAGAATATTGCTTGATTCAACAACGGGAAACAAGAAGATGCAAGCAATGTTTCAAAAGGTCTTCGACTAGTTACATATGGCATGGGTAGGTATTAGTACCAAGACAAAATGAATTAAATAATTATAAGATATAGTAATTCCGCAGTATGGTTAGCCTAAAGAAACTAGGACAATTAAAAATTTGTTAAAGGAAAAGGAGAAATAAATCAAAGGCTTATAAGCTATTTTGAAATTACCAGATCACGACCCTCATGCTTTAATCCAAGCTTTCAAAAGAAAGGAAGAGGTCGAGAGCCACTTGCAAAATGTGGAGACATCCTTGCGACTTAAGGAAGAAGAATTTCAAGAAGCACTTAAACAAATGGAAGTTTTGAAGGCGGAATCCCGTGTAAAAAATAGGAACGCCACCTCAAACTTCTAGTAGATTATAAAGCTACAATAAACCAAGCCCTCAATACTTCCCAAGCATCTAAAGTTGAGGAATAAAATCTTCTACACATAAAATAACATAGTTGAAGAAAGAAATAGAAGAGGAGCAGTCAAAGAAGAAAAGGTCTGAGCATAGGGTGGAAAATTTAGTGAACTGAAGAATGATGAGATTGAACAGACTCATAACGCTCTTAAAGAAATACATGGTGAATTTAAAACTCTACAGGAGATAATTATAGTTGGCCTCATAGGTGTTGGGTAGCGGAAGCCCCGCGCAATGGTCGTGGGGCACAAAGCCCACAATTTTGAGAAAGGTGAAGGTAAAGATTCCGCGAGAAGCATGGAGCGTGATTTGTAGTAGGTCAAAGTCAAAGGGTAGTCCGCCCAAAAATAATGTAAAGAAATGTAAGTTGAGTCGGCCCGCCCGTGGATCACGGTCCATGGAAAAGTATAAATAGAGCGAGGCTCTATGGGTAGAGGTAGCTAAGTTTTGGATATGATCTAATGTAATGGGTTTTTTAGAAGAACAATCTGTAAGCATCTATAAGTCCGAGTCGAGAGTGTGGGTAGTGGATAGAGGCTCTGCAGCTATGTGCATAAAGGCCTAAAGATTCCGCAACTGTGTGCGTAGACCCCTGCAACTGAGTGCGCATGGTAGATCTGGATGAATTGGTGAAATTAAATAAAGATAAGTTGCTTTGATAATTCTGTGTTAATCTGAAGTATCACAGATCTAGCTTTTTGTATGATTGATATCCCTGTTTGATCTATGCGCATATGCTTACCTTTTGAATACATGTGAATCTGTGGTTAATCTAAGTATGCAAACTGAGTAAAGCTAATAAATGTTTGCTTAAAGACCTTTCTAAGTAATACTTCATCACATAGATCAGATCTGTAAATAGCGCGCTAATAACTAGTAAAGAGTGTTCTGGGTTTGGATCTGCACAAAATAGGCTAGTACGACACTGCAAAAGAGTGCGCGAACCCTCCATATCAAATCTAGACATCCCAAGGTTGCGGAAACCTGGTTCCAGCACCCTCCCCTGCTACCTCGGGTGAGACCTCAGTCTGCGCTTTGCGGACTGTTGCCGAAAGGGCCGATAGCTGTTGGATTTGTTTGGCTAAATAATTCTTCCAAACTTGGTTTAGGCCCGTATAAGCCAAAAAATGGTTCCATTTCTGGGACTGGGATTTGCCTAAAGGGTGTCTGGTGTAAAACGCGGGGACTCGAAGAAATCAGGAACAATAGTAGTTCAAGGGTAACAATGACGAGTGCGATCTAGATACCAGTATTCAAAGGAGCAGGAGGTGAAAACCCGGAACAATTCTAGTTTGTATTAACATTAGTATGGAATGCGTAGCGAATTATGGATGATAATATCAAAAAGGCTACCTTAGTCAGCATGCTACAGGACCGATCACTGACATGGTACATAAAGTACTCAAGCGATCACCCAATGGTGGGGACAACGGACATTTAGACTGATTTAAAGAAGGAATTTAGCCGGCCGAAGTCAGAAACACAGTCGATTATAGGGTTCAAAGAGATTGTGATGATGCTTAGTGAAACCCCATGGGATTTGGACCAAAGACTAAAAAGTATTATTCGTTAGGCTAACATGACATTCATAGATGTGCAGCACTGTGCTTGGTTTATGGCATCCTTAACACCACATCTAAGGACAACTTTATCACAACAGAAGATCTCAACCCAGGCCGAAGCACTAGAGAGAGCGATGAGGTTGCACAAAACTCCGTTACAAGACCCGAGGTTGGGAGTCTAGCAAATCCAAGTGCAGATCCAAAACTTGTGTTTGGAAATGACAAAGTTAATACAAGAATAGGTGCCGCGACCGGAAGTTCAGGAGGAAGTATGGTGCATAAAGTGTAGAAGCCAGGGACACGACAAAGATCACTGCCCGGTCTCAGTGAATCTTGTGACAACAAGAGGACCAACACTGCTGCGACCAGAGGCACAGGCAGGATCAGGCACCGTATCCCCGCTCTAGTGCACAATTTTTCAGGTGGGAGGAAAGCACAACACTGATAATTTCCATTTACTACTGAAATACAACCAGACCCCCCAGCAACTATTTTGCAACTTTTGCAGGTCGGTAGGCCATGAGGAAAGAGACTACCATAGCTACCAATTATTCATGGAGCAGTCTCCTGCGTACAGAATGCAGACTGAGGCGTGAGGTCAAGATCTAGCGGCGATGATTGCGTGTCGTGGGTTCCAGGGCCGTGGACGAGGACGAGGTGGAATGGGGCCAGGAAGGTGTTGTGGGCAGCTAATCCACTAAAATTGCGGGGGACCAGGACATTATGCACAGGATTGTACCAACCCTACCAGAATTTCGTGCAGTTATTGTGAGCAATTTGATCATGAGCTAATAGGTTTTCCGACACTGATAGCACAGATTCGTGAAAAAATGGCAGCACAACCAACAATGACCCAGAACGTACAAATGATGAGATCTGAACCCCGCTAGGAAGATCCCAACGTCAACATGCTACTGAGAAGTGGCACGACCACAGGAACGGATAGAAGGAACTTAAGTAAGGGAGACGTAGGGGTGGGTGGGGAGACATATCTAGAAGCTTGGGAAAGCTTCACAGAAGTCTCTACCCCAGGTAGTAGGGATCATCCTGAGCTAATCAAGGATCCCTCGATGATAACTACCTTTTTAGAGACGTGTATAAAATTGCTTCGTGACAACAGGGCAGTTAAAGGCTTACAAGAACTAATAAATAGATGCGCAGGATGGAGTGAACCTTGCATAGTTCAAAGTTAGGAAGACATGCGTCACGGACCGGGAGGGAAACGCAACTCACAACGTAGATCGGCGAGTATAAATCGATCAGATCATTTTGGATCTAGGATCAGATGCCAATGTACTGGCTAAACAGACTTGGAAACACATGGGTAAGCCTACGCTACAATGGTCCCCTATCCAACTGCGGATGGCAAATAAGCAGAAGGTGTTGCCCATAGGAAGGCTGCAAGGAGTAACGGTAGACCTTGATGGTGCAAGTACTCAGATGGACTTTGAAGTTATTGAACTCATGGATGAAAGTACACCCTATTCTGCATTGTTAGGAATAGATTGGGCCACCGACATGAATGGAGTTATCAATTTAAAGGAGTGAACAATGGTCTTTGAAACAAAGTCGCTCCGCGTAGTCATTCCACTAGTTTCGGCTGAAGGACCGCACTACATTGAACCTGTGCGCGAAAGAGAAAGCAACGATGACATAGATTATAGAATGTCTGCACAAAGGCAAGAAGGGGTCAAGACAACGAAGGATAGACGAAAATCACGAGGCTATTCCGAGTTCGAAGAAGAGCGGTGGCGCAACAGGTTAAACGGAGTAAATACGCTACATTGCAACATGGTGACTAAATATTTGTACTATGTGAGGGCTCAAGATCACGAAATGCTGACATATGATGGGCTGACGATAACAGATGAATTCTTGACTAAATTTGAAGTCACAGTACCAGAGCACCAATGGTTTGATGCATTGAGATGGGTGTTGCATGCAATGCTTGCGTGATGATGGGGAACACATGAAGGGACTTTCAAAGATTGGTGCGCCTGCAGGCATATGATGAAGATCAGATTTGGAAAGCCAGAATTACTCCTAATGGAGAAATAAGATGGACGTGATGATCCACACATGCACCTTACTAGATGGACCAAACCCTATGGAGAAGAACCTTAGCCAGAATGGGTACACTTATTTTATCACACCCTAGATGTCATTCCCAATAATTGGTATACTGAAGCAGAGCTCCGGCACGACACGGTCGAGTGGGATATCTTGCACAAAGTTTTTTTGTCGACCTTCCTCTTTGAAGATCAATGGATGGATCCTGTGGATGACGAATTACAACTGGTAAAAGCCGCCATTTTCAAAATTCCACTGGAACCAAAAGAAACAATGCAAGCTGACTGGTCGCGACAACTGAGTTAGGCTCTCGAATGCTATAATGTCCAAGTAGAAGATGATGAGGATGATCCGCGAAACGTCAATATTCCAGAATCAGAAGGAAGCTGTGAGGTGCGCAGACCCGCAATCAAAGATCCAGATCTCATGGTGCCGTTGAAAACAAGACAAGTCAATATCGGAATAGAAGACGAGTCGAATTATGCAACACTTGGGGACGATTGGGACGATGCCACAATGCAGAAGGTTGTCGAATTGCTTCGTGAATAATTTTATTCCCAAAAAAAATCACAGAGCTCAAAGTGATCCTAGGAGACCTAGGAGTGATGAAGATCACGTTGAAGCTAGACGCGAAACCGGTTAAGCAGCGACCCTACCAATTGAACCCAAAATATAAAGCAAAAGTCCATGAAGAACTGGACAAGATGTTGGTAGCAGGAATCATTGAACCAATCGAGGAGTCCGATTGGGTAAGTCCTATGGTTGTGCAGGAGAAGAAATAGAAGGGTGAGATTAATATTTGCGTGGATCTCCACAAGCTCAATGATGCTTGTGTCAACGATCCATTTCCAACTCCATTTACAGATGAGGTACTAGAAAATGTGGGGGGGGGGGGCAGGAAACCTACTCCTTCATGGATGGGTTCTTAGGATACCACCAGATCAAGACCACGCCAGAAGACAGGAGCAAAACGACATTCACCACTAAATGCGGTTGCTTTCAGTACACAGTGATGCCTTTTGGACTGAGGAATGCACCGGCGATATTTTCACAAATAGTGTTAGCGACATTCAAATAATTTATACAAAAGTTATTAGAAGTCTATCTTGATGATTGGATCGTATTTGGACTGGTTAAAAAACATGTAGCGAGCTTACGGTTGATGCTAGATACTTGTCGTCGACACCAGATTATGTTCAACTTAAAGAAGTGTACTTTCCTTGTCCCATTTGGGAACCTGCTGGGCCATGTGGTTTGTAAGCAAGGCCTGATGGTGGATCTAGCAAAGATCACCAACTCAATCTACAAGTGCCATGAAGTGTCAAACAACTACGCGCTACACTAGGACACACGGGCTACTATCGCAAGTTCATCAAAATCTACGGCTAGATTACAGCAGCGATGGAACAATTGCTGAAGAAGGATGCTACTTATTGTTGGAATGATGAATGCAACAAAACTGAAGATGCTCAAGGAAAAGATGGCATCATCTCCTATATTGGTCTTTTCAAAATGGGACGTTGAGTTTTACGTGCATGTCGACGCATCATGTATCGCACTGGGGGCAGTACTTAATCAACTAGGAGCGGAGGGAATTGATCACCCGATTGCGTTTGCAAGTCGCCAATTGTCCAAAGCCGAGAAGAATTACTCCACTACCAAGCACGAGGGATTAGCAAGGGTATACACGCTTCAAAAATTCCGCCACTATCTACTTGGAGGCCACTTCAAGATGTCTACCGACCACTCAGCATTAAAATACCTAGTGAACAAGCCTATGTTGGGGGGGCGCATTTGTAGATGGTTACTGTTATTCTAGGAATATGACTTTGAGGTTGTAGTAAAGCTGGGATGTCTAAACACAGGCCTAGATCACATGTCCCAAATTGAGACCGACGAAGAACCTACAAATCTAGAGGACGGACTCTCGGATGCATGGCTATATGCGGTGTGCATAGTGAATGGTCACTTCGAAGATATAATCCATTTTTTAACTACAGGAACTGTGCCACAGGGATATTTCGTTCAACAAAAGAAGGAATTAGTAATACGCGTAGTAGACTTCAACGTGATTGCAGGACACCTCTACAAAATGGGCAACGATGAAATATTGCGTACGTATGTTCCGGAGTTTGAGCGAGGACAAATCCTAGCTGAAGCAAATGGGGGGGGTTGTTGGCGGACATTATGCAGGTCATGCCACAACCCAGAAGATTCTTCACGCAAGATCATGGTGGCCCACTCTGCACCAGGATTCGAAAGCATACTGCAGAGCCTGCAACATATGCCAGCAGATGGGGAAACCATCATAGAGAGATGAAACGCTGCTCTAGCCACAAATGACACTACAGCCATTTGAGAAGTGGGAAATCGACTTCATAGGACCTATCAAGCTGTGAGGGAAGACAGGCGCCCGCTATATCATCACCGCGACAAAATATTTGACCTGATGGGTAGAGGCACAACCGGTCAAGGATTGTATGGTTGCAACAACTGCAAAATTTCTATTCGAAAATGTATTGACAAGGTTTGGATGTCCTAAAATTCTCATGAGCGATCGGGGTATGCATTTCCAGAATGAAACAATCAGTGCACTCACTGAGGAATTCCGAATATATCACCGACAAAATACACCATACCACCCACAAGTGAATGGGACAATTGAGGAATTCAACAAAATCTTGAAGACCATGTGGACCAAGGTCTGTAATACGTAGCAAAATGACTAGGACTTGCATATCCCTGCTGTGCTATGGGCATACCGAACTACGTGCAATAAGTTGATGGGCCAAACACTATTTCGGTTAGCCTATGGCAAGGAGGCCGTCATGCCTATGGAATATATTGTGCCTAGTCTGTGGATCACAGCAATCATAGGTATGGCTGACCGCGAAGCTTTGGAGGAAAGGCTCGCGCAGCTAGCAAAACTGGAAGAGGAACGATTTTTGGCTAGATTCCATCAGCAATTACAGAAGTAGTGTGAGAGAGCGTGGCATGATCACCATATTAAGGTGTTCACCTTCAAGGAGAATGATCTAGTGTTGCTATACAACAGTAAGTTCGAGAAATTCCCTAGAAAACTACGAATGCATTGGTTAGGGCCCTATATCATCAAAAAAGTTACCGATGGGGGCGCAGTTCAGCTTTCCAAACTCAATGGAGACCTCTTTCCGAGCCGAGTGAATGGCAGTCGCCTGAAACTCTACATGGGTGCCTAGGTCGCCTGACTAACTGTTCAAGGGACAGTCTCACCACTCCAGCCAGTTGAAAGAGAGCACGGGACGATAAAGAAGTCTAGGGGAAAGAGGTGCGAGGACCAAGCTACGTGTTGATTTGGCTCATTAACAAACTCGTGGCTGCGTGATAAAAAGTGCACCGATGCATTGATATGAAGAAAGGTGACCATTCCTGTCACTGTTCATGACAAGATGTCTGCATTATGGCAAAAGGGAGTGGGAGGTGGGAAATTAAGAGAGGAAGTACGAGTCAGATATGAAACGAGCTGCCATAGATTTTACACGAGGTTGCTAGAACCAGCGGGAAGCAATGAATTTGAATTTCTTATAAATCACCAAGGGGGCATCCACCGGGTGACTTACACTTCTAGAGAATACATGCGAAGTATCAACATGGAACTGTTTATTATCTCTACACAAGGAGTAAGCTCGAGGGTGGTGATATGGCCAATGGAGCAGCAGGGTTCTCTAATGCGCAGGGTGTTGACAGTTGTGGGTGTCCCGCAAAAGACATCATCCACAGTAGGGGATGTACTGGAAAAGGGGAGACACGAAGCAGAATTGATCCAGATGTCGTCACCCGGCCTAGGGGCAAGTAGGCCAACCACAACAGAGAGGTGAAAGGGTGGACGAACTAAGGCCACGGGTAGAAACAAAGTTCCTAAGTCGCCTTTGAAAGACCTTGAGGATTGGGATCTCGCAGACAACAGCATAGGTCTTGCAAAATTGCAACACAAGCTGAAATAGACAATATGACGAGTAGATACGAAGGTCGAAAATGGCTGCGGTGATACAAGGAGGTCTCGGATGGGGCTCGCCCGCTAGAGCTAAAATCCTAGCACAGGGTGTTCTGTGTTGACCAAGAAGAGCAGAATGAGCATATCAGTCGCAAGGATGGGTAGCAACAACGAAGCAGGAGATGGATGAAGCATCATAGGAGACAACGAAGAAGCAGTAAAATAACTAGCATCACTCAGAGGCAGGTGAACCGCGAAGCCACGGCAGTGCATCTCGCCGCACCAACAAGTGACTTGGGACGAGTCACGATGATTGTGTTGGGGGACTGTTGGGTAGTGGAAGCCCTACAAAATGGTCATGGGGCACAAAGCTCGCAATTTTGAGAAAGGTGAAGGTAAATATTCCGTGAGAAAAGCGGAGCATGATTTGTAGTAGGTCGAAGTCAAAGGGTAGTCTGCCCAAAAATAATGTAAAGAAATGTAAGTTGAGTCAGCCCGCTCGTGGATCACGATACATGGAAAAGTATAAATAGAGCGAGGCTCTATGGGTAGAGATAGCTAAGTTTTGGATATGATCTTAATGTAATGGGTTTTTGAGAAGGACAATCTGTAAGCATTTATAAGTTCAAGTCGAGAGTTTGGGTAGTGGATAGAGGCTCTGCAGCTGTGTGCGCAAAGGCCTAAAAGAGTTCGCAGCTGTGTGTGCGAACCCCTGCAGCTGAGTGCGCAGGGAAGATCTGGATGTGTTGGTGAAAGTAAATGAAGATAAGTTGCGTTGATAATTCTGTGTTAATCTGAAGTATCGCAGATCTAGCTTTTTGTATGATTGATATCCTAGTTTGATCTATGCGCATATGCTTACCTTTTGAATACATGTGAATCTGTCATTAATATAAGTATGTGAATTGAGTAAAGCTAATAAATGTTTGCTTAAAGACATTTCTAAGTAATACTTCATCACATAGATCAGATCCATAAATAGTGCGCTAATAACTAGTAAAGAGTGTTCCGGGTTTGGATCTGCTTGAAACAGGCTAGCGCGACGCTGCAAAATGGTGCACGAACCCTCCATATCACATCTACACATCTGGAGGGTGCGGAAACCTGGTTCCAGCACCCTCCCCTGCTACCTCGGGTAAGACCTCAGTCTGCGCTCTGCGGACTGTTGCCGAAAGGGCTGGTAGCTACGGGATTTGTTTGGCTAAATAATTCTTCCGAACCTGGCTGAGGCCCATATAAGCCAACAACAGGAAGGAAGGTTCTAATACAAGCTAAAGAAGAGATCTCGAGGGAAATCAGAAAAAAAAAATCTCTATAGTGAGAGTTTATGTGGAAATCCTTTGAGACTGTGAGAAGGTCATCATTAAAAGTTCCAATCTAGAAACAAAAGGCACGGATAAAATCCTAGAGGAAATATTAAGAGATGGTGATTCACTCATTGATCTTATCAACACCTTAGAATATTAAACACTATGATAATTGAGTTTTCCTACCAAAGATCAATGCATTTTTTTCCCTTTGTATTTTGAAATAAAAGTGTACGATACTGCAACTTATGTGGGAAGAGTTTGGGAAAGCCTCTAAGAAATGGATGATTTTAGAGCTGGTTGGAATTATCTCGGAAGGTTTAGCATGCCTTCGTTATGGGGAAAAGAATTTTGGATAATATCCCATGAGGATTTTTGTGAGAAATTAAGGAATACAGAGTGGGGCCTCAGTTGCTTAGCCATACAAGGTGAAGAATCAGTTTCACTAGCTATAGTGGTGAATGCTCTTTGTAGGGACTTTATCATTTTGGTTAGAATTAACAAAATGATACAGAATATTCCTATGACACGGTACCAGATCATATCTCGGTTAGTTTTGGTCGTAACAATATTAAAAATGTGCTTGGGTTATCAACTGCAGAATGGGATAAAATGGGTAAGGTAAGAAAGTATTTAAAACAAAATATTACTAAGGAATAGGTGTCTTCAATAAATCATGTAGTCCAAACTATTCCATTGATCCAATCAATAAAAAAAGAACCAGAGGACTAGAGAAAGATTCCCTTAATTGCCACTCAAACAGCGACAATCAAGATGCATGGGGCCCATAGTTTTTCCCCTAAGGTTATGTTGAAGAAAATTAAAACATCAAATCCAAGAACGCAATCATAATTTTTAAGTATTTTATTTTAATGAGTTGTTTAATTTTAATTTGTTACATTTAAGGCAATTTCTTATCTGATTACTATTTAAGACCCTATTTCCCATAAAGGGGCATTTATTGACATAAGAGATTTTTGTTTTTGAAAGATTTGTTCGTACATGTTACACAAACATTTATCGTATGACGGAAGGTATTTTGTGTGTCTAATAAAACTTTGTATGTATGTTTTTTTGTGTATGACAATCGAAGTACTAAATCTAGGGCTTGTTCCTATTTATTATTTAACTTCGTTCAATATTTCTAGGTTTTGATATCTATATTATCGGTATGAGTGATTGAATGATAAATGTTGGATTGACAGTAATCGTAGAATCTTACCTCTAAAATTAATGGTAGTTTCTTCTTTCTATCTATGAGCGTTATGATATTCGAATTTTTTGTAATTTTTTTGTGCACGATATTAGTTACACAAGAATTTATAAGTTTCTCATTGGTCTCTATGATTTTAGATTTTTAATATTTACTATTGAATAATTTGGCCATCATGAGAGAATTGAATTGCAAAATTAAGAAATATTTGTACCTATTACAATGAGCTTGCATTATTATTATGTCCACTTGTTATCTCACATGCTTATAGGTGTTTTAGTTATGTTATTTCTTTTTATGAAGTTATTTTAATTTTCTTTTAAGTTGAGTGTATGAATTTTACCATATTCACATGAGTTGCATATTTCAGTGATTATTATTCGATAAAACTATTTTTGTTAATGCCACGATATTACTAAAATCTATGAATTACTTTTATCTTACCTTATTATATTTTTTTTATTGAAAATAATACAACTATTGTTAGGGTTACCCCTTGTGGCGTAGCGGTGATCAGCCTAGAGCGCCTAGAGCGAGAGCAATTTTTAGCTCTTAGTGAATGCGCCTTCAAGTTGTTCATATGTGGGTAAAATTAGAGTACTAACATTATTTTGGCACCGTTTCCAAGGAGAAATTAGATCAAGTATAATGGATGACTAATTATAATCCTATAAAACCACAGATTCTTATTGGTCTGGCTGATCAATGCGGTATTCTAAACAGTTTGTATGAACTCTCCATGTAGGTTTCCCAAATGCACGAAGAGCTCCATTAGAATTGAGAAGTACTAGCACAAGAGTATGAGTGAGCACAGATGAGCCCAAATGCTCCTAGATGACAAAAATAACTAAGGGTTTGAGTTCACAATGGAAGTGCATGTTTGTTGTTACCCAGGTATCTTATTAATCACATTTGGTTTTGTAATTTCATTATATTTCTATTAGGTTTTATTAATTAGTTCAACAATCAAAGTGTACCATATTAACTTTTCATTTAAAGATAAACAATTATAAGACAAGGAGTAAAACAATAATATTTCTTCCTTACATTATTGGTGATTTTTCAATCTGGATACTCCCTAGAGATTCACTAGGTACACATCTGAAGTTATCCATTCTCCTTTAGATGACCCGAAATTATTTGTCACTATAGCCAATAGAAGGAGATGTCTTGACGAGTTCAGGCACAATCATCCTTTGTCTTCTAATCTAAGGGTACCAAAAAGTTTCCATCTCCTTTCTCTGGCTCCAAATATCACTTGCAACCTTCATCATCAACTTCTCACTCTTCACTCCAATGTTTTCCTCTTCCTTCTACTCTATAGAATATAACTTCACCTTCCCATTACCAATCTTTACCTCCTTAACCTCCTTCACCTCCACCCATGAACGCTTGGGTGAATGCTCACTACTACCCTCTTAATCCTCTGGGGCCCCTTCATGATTTTCCTCCCAAATACAATAAGAACCTACCTAGGTTAGACCATGAAGGGGAGAGAACCGCTGAAAACCACATAGTTAAATTTCAACATTACTGTGAAATTTTGGGTGTTGAGTATGAGGACATTTTCATGAGACTTTTTGTGCAAGTATAATGGGAAGTTCAGAAATGGTTTGGGACTCTCCTCCCTAATGATATCAATATAATGGATAGGTTAGTCGAGTTGTTCTTACAACCGTTCGGTGTTAAGAAAAGTAATAAGTTGTGGATGATGTTGGGTCGTGGAAAACTTATGTTTTTCCTCCTCATTTACTTGATTAATCATATGGTTTTCCTGAATTTTCTCTCGTCTTGAACATACTCTCAAATTAAGACTATGAAAAATGAATAAAAAGCAGTGTTGAACAAGTTACATGCTTTTAGCAATAAAATCCTAAGCTTTCACATGTTTATGCGCAGGATGACTGGATTGGACAATTGTTGTTCCTTTGAATAAGACAAAAAAACCAAGGAAGGAAGATGTCGTTATTCTAGTTGTGCGGGCCAAGCTAAAGACAGAAGGAAAAACAAGCAATTGATGTGGGAAATCTGATTATTCAGCCAAGCAATCCTAAGGGTCTTCTGATCCTTAGGATAAGGTCTGATTTTGCTAGCATTTTATAGAGAATATATAACGCTAGTAGATGAAAAAGAACAGTAACTTTTGTAATCATTGTTAATTTCTAACAAGACTGTTAATGCAGATTCAACCATAAGGGTTGTAGTGATTTTGTAATTTCTTTTTGATAGTTAATGAAAAACTTGGAGTTTCACATTAAATTAGTGTATTGAAATTTTATAGCAGTTCATTCTAGAGGCTTTGGGCCCAGTCGCTAGAAGATCTACTTCTCATTTGTATTATTTTAATTATTCTTTACTATTAAGATTTATATTATTGTCCCTTCTACACGTTGAGTTAGATTAAGTTTTATATCTTGGTTAATATCGTTTTTATAATTTACAAAAAAGTAAGTTTTGTATAGGATTGTTGTTTCCTCTCCGTATATGCTTTCTGCAATTACTTCTAGCTTTGGATGCTCCTTGAGATTAACATGGTTTGAGTAGTTTCCTTTAATACATGTGGATTCAATTAATCAGTTTGATTTCCTTTTGGCATTTGGAATAATAGATTAAGATCTTTGTCTGAAGTATCTTGCAATTGATCTATCTTTACAATTTCGAACCGTAGAATAATATTTTTTTTGCATTTGAATTTCTAGAGTCAATGAGATGTTGAGCAATTGTTTATTTTGCAACGATTAGTTAGGATTTAGGATTAATTACCTGCATCCCAATCTCTGATAGTTATTGGAAAAATAGTTCTTACAACCTTGAAATAGAAACATGAATCCTAGGTTGACATATTAATGTAGGATTAAGATTGATTTATAAAGTCATCTTAGTGCACCAACATTTTTGCGTCATTGTCAGGGAGGTAGTCAGGATAATAGTTAATTTGTATGTCTGAAGATAATTGGGTATTAAAAATGGGAGGTAAGACATAGCAAGAAAAAATATTTCTCCTAGTGCGCACTCTCAATAGATACGTAGAGGTTGTGTGGGTATGAATGAATAGGAGAAGAAAGACACCAATAGATCAAAAATTAATACCGAAAACCACCAATGTTATGGAACCAACTCACAAAAAGATAGAAAAGAAAGATCAACACCTTAGAAATAAGCCTCTTCGAGGGGGAAACCTCCTTTACATTACACAAATGAACAATTCTTGGATGATACAAATGACAAGACCTCCTTTCTATATATAGGAGTCTAAGGGGTCATAATATAATCAGAGCGGACATAAAAATAATAATGTAAGGGCACAATAATAACAATAGTGGGCTTTTATGGGGCATAATAATAACAATATTGGGACTACATGGGCACAACAATATAATAATGGGGTTGTAATAATAACAATAAGGGGTTACACCAGTAGTATAGGGACCTAATATGCCCCTCTCCTTCAAAAAGTGTTGTCCTCAATGCTTGAGTAGTTCTTAATGCTTCTGTATAAAATTGTCATCCTTCCATGTGGAACCTTTAGCGGGTAAGTTCTTCCACTTGATGAGATGCTCTGAAATCGATCGATTGTGTAGCTATCGACTTCGTGATTCTGTGAATGCTTCAAGTTCTAGTATGATTTTTACTTCCTTGTCAAGTTCTAGAAATATTGTTGGAACTCGGATCTTCGGCAACTTTTGAATGAGTTCCCACGCTGCTTTGCCATTCTTCCATTCATCCCTTGCTTTTTTTTTATCAAATTTGGTTGTATAATTATACCAACCTCTACCATTTCTGCAACCATGTGTTCAATTACACTCCTTTGGGCATATGGATATCTATAAGGTCTGATGTTTGGAGGAACACTTCTTGGAATAAAATGAATAGCATGATCATGGTCACAAATACGTGGGAGACCTTTGGGAGTCTCAAATACCTTGGGATGATTTTCCAAGACTTTTTGGAGATATGGAGAAATAGATGATTTCGATGTGGGAACCACTAATGAAAATAATTGTGCAATTACACCTCGTTGTTCTTTCTTTAGAAGCTTTGTCATTTATTTAGAGATGATTATCTTTCCTGGTTTCCCTGTGATACCCCTTAATTCAACTTCCTTTCGTTCTGAAGAAAATTTCATGAAAAGTTCTTGAAAATTAAAAGCTATTGTACCCAAGGATTGTAGCCATTGGACTTCTAGTACAACATCAGTACCACCCATTGAAACAGAAAGAATTAGGCTATTCAATACATATTCTCCCATAGATAGCTTGATATTATGGCACTTTCTGGAGAAATTTATGGTTCCTCCACTTACAACCATCACTTGACACTCTGGTGTTGGATATAGGAAGCAATTCAATTCCTTAGATATCTTACAATTAATAAAATTATGGGTACTCCCTGAATCAATCAAAACTATTACCTTTTTCTTCTTGATATGTCCTTCTATCTTTATAGTTTGAGGAGTGGTAATTCTGACCAATGCATTACAAGATATGGTCTGATTCATTTCTTCTTTCTCTGGGGTTGGTTCCTCATGAGTATCCTTTTCTTTTGATGTTTCTTGATACTTTTATTCTTGATATTTCACTGCTTTGAACCTTCTTCTTCTTGATATGTCCTTCTATCATGAGAGTTTGAGGAGTGGTAATTCCTACGATTGCAATACAAGATATGGTCAGATTCATTTGTTCTTTCTCTAGGGTTGGTTCCCGGTGTATATCCTCTTCTTTTAACATTTCTTGATCCTTTTCATCATTAGGAGGCCTTTCTTGTATCAGGTTTATCCCACCTTCCTTCAAACCTTCCATGTCTTCCTTCAAATCTTCCATGCCTTTCTTCCAATATGCTTTCATACCTTTGATATCAGCTTCCATGGCATAGATAAAACTATTTATATTTTTCTTCTCTAGAATATCATTTACCCTTATATTCAATTTTTTAAAGTCCTCAATGTGCTCTGCCATTGATCTCTTTTGTTTGAGATTTATCAATTGGATAAAGAAGGTGTTGCTCTTGGTATCCTCATAATGTGCTCTCATTTCCTCTGTGAAAAATGACCACGTGACAAGTGGTTTACGAGAACAAAGCCCTTTATACCATAAAAATTGATTTAGTTCTAAATAATTAGATACAATACGTATCTTTTGTGACAATAGTACACCATGTAGATCAAAATATTTATCCATCTGTAGTATCCAATTTACCTGATCCTTTCCATCAAACTTCCTCATCTCGCTTTTTCTTGATTTTAGGAGCTCGATCTTGAAACGACTATAACTCTGTAATTTTGGATCTTTAAGTTCTGACATTTTAGCCTATAATATCTCTCTGAGTCCTCTTTCTAACTCTGCAAGTCTGATCGCAATTGGATTCGCGAAGAAATATTTATTCCCAATCTCCCGCGATGACCTAATTATAGACTAGTTCAGTAGAGTGAACTTGTATGACATGCGATATGTCATTGTTTCAACCTTAAATTCTAAAAATTATACACATAAAAAATACAGTCCGTCCTTTTTTTGTAACTTATTACAAAAGTTGAATCTGATGCTTAGAGCGAACGTTATGACGATTTTCCCAAGGTCACCTGTTTAGGTTGTAATTCGGGATTTTGCAGAAACCCTAACTTCCTCAGCTCATATATCCAAAAGTATAGTGAGCCAAGATATGAAAATCGTATCCAAGGTTCAAACCGATTTCGTCTCAAATGGGTTTTATTTTTAGCTTCTGAAACTTCATAGAGAAAATGGTATAGGGAAACTTCCACGATGAACTATTTTAGATGAATTTCTAGAGCTTGCAAAAACCCTAACTTCCTCAGATCATATCTCCGAAAATATAGCAAAACAAGATCCAACATTCGGACCCAAGGTTCAGCGCGATTTCGTCTCAAATGGGTTTTTTGTTTTGCTTCTAAAACATCACAAAAAAAAGGTTATAGCGCAAAATGCCACGATGACCTATTTGGAGAAGCGAAACCCTAGATCCAAAGCTCTGATACTAATGTTATGAAACCAACTCACAAAAAGATAGAAAAGAAAGATCAACGCCTTAGAAATAAGCCTCTTCAAGGGGGCAACCTCCTTTACATTACACAAATGAACAATTCTTGGATGATACAAATGACAAGACCTCCTTTCTATATATAGGAGTCTAAGGGGTCACGATGTAATCATAGCTGACATAACAATAATAATGTAAGGGCACAATAATAACAATATGGGGACTACATGGGCACAACCATATAATAAGGGGGTTGTACTAATAAAAATAAAGGGTTACACTAGTAGTATAGGGACCTAAGCCTAGGGATCAACGACCCTTGGGAGATGGACCTTTATAGGCGTCAGTAGGACCCCAGGCAATATCTGGAAAGGGCTCTACTTTGGTCCCTCTAGCAAAAAAATCACCAACTGAATATTACGTGGAGATCTATAGAAAAACTGAAGGATCTGAGTAGATTTTTCAAAATACAAATAATCTACACTCTAGTCCTTCACAAGAGGGAAAGTTGTGTAATTTGAAAGAAGAAGAGGGAGATAATAGTGGAGTTACTAAAGAAAACCCATATCGATCTAAATTAGGATCTCCTATGACCCTGGTTGAAAAAGAAGTGCCTGTGCAGTAAAACCCCTTCAAATTTTGAATACTCCATCCACCCAGATAACACCTCCTAACCAAGAAATCCCTGAATATTATTGGCACATCTTTGATCAAATGGAAAATCAACCACCTCAAGGTTAGACCTTTATGCTAGAATACTGTATCGTCGACCCAGTAGCCAATGGCCCGATGAAGGCCATTCCTTTACAAAATATCCCGACCTTTCACGGGATGACCTTAGAGGATCTGGATGCTTTTCTATTTAAGTTTGATGTCCTGTGCAGAGGATATGAATACACCACTGATCCTCAGAAATTGAAGTTGTTCCCATCTACCTTAAAGGGAGTAGCTTTGTGATGGTTTATGGGTTTAGGTGGAAGTACCATTAACTCTTGGGATGACATGAAGAACGCTTTTCTCACCAAGTACCAGGACTACTGTAGGACTAGGGTTTTAAAGGATGAAATTTTCAAAATCTTTACAAAGGACAATGAAAGTTTAGAATAATATGTTGAATGGTTTCGATATAATTTACAGAGATCCCCCCATGGTTCGAGAATAAATTATTGGAGTAGTTTAATCTTAGATAAAACCTCCCTCCACTTGACGAAGTAGTAGCAAAGTCAATATTAACTTTGTTTTTGATCTGTTTGATCGAGGGTGTTTTTCTCCAATATTATCGAAATCCTAATTTATTCTCTATTGAATAAGGTCAACCATGTGAAGGTAGAAACTCTTATGGAACCTCCCCCCCTTACATCGCTCTCAATTCCCTAGTACCTGTTTCCTGATAAAAGGTGCCTTTTAAAACTCCTATTTATCCCACATTAATTATCAACCCGAGCAAGTCCTCTTATTTCAAGAGTGTACACAGTATGTGGTTGCTATTAATTTAGAGAGTAATGTTTCCTAAATTGTAGTATAGATCTTTTAATATAAGAGTAAACAGATGTCTCTGATAAATTCCAGTTGCAATTAAAGAAAATTCAATCCTCTAACGAAATCAAATCTTACAGCAATTCAAGTAACAACGACATCAGTTGAGAGTACAGTAGTGATAACTCATCTCTTCTTAACTGATTTAATCTAAATCAAACTCAATCTGTATTAAATAATCTAAATAGCAGTGACATCAATCTGAGAGTCCAATAGCAATAATCTAACGCTTTACAGTTGATTAAATCAATTCGAAAGTAATTCAATCTGTAATGAAGGTAAACGGAATCAAACGACAGTGCTGCAAATCATATAAAGCAGAGATATTCTGTTAATGCAAGAAATAAATGGAAAAAGATGTAAAATCACAGAAAACAAAGAAATTATCAAACCAATCACAATTGCAAGAATTGGAAATATATGACATAAAGAAAGCAGTTAAATCCAACAAAGGTCGGGCCCTTAGCTGCCAGCGAACACTACTAAGTTACTTCAAATAACGTGAGGGAACAACAACTTCAATTATGTATTAATCATCAAAATTAAAGAGAATTAAAAAATATTAATGTACTTCTCAATAGCGAGAGTCTGTAATTAAAATTACAATTTCAATAAGAACCAATATTCCTCCCTTTCCTTCTTACAAACGTCTCCTTTTATAATCAGAAAGGGTAAAAGATAAATGGTATACACGATCCTGAGGGATTTTTAACCGATTTCTAACTTCAGACATCCTTTCCTTTCTCGCGATGATCATTCTAATTTTCCCTTAGCCTTGTCTGCAACCGCCACATTCCTTTCGTTGCTTGTTGATTTTCGTTGTTCCTTCGTTACAGAACATCAATCGTCCCCTTTTCTATTTTCCTGCATAAAGAAGGGTTAAAATTATTTAACTCATAACTGTAAATAATTCCTTCATTTCTTACCATAATTCTGCAATATATTAACGCATTAAGATATAGAAAAGATAAGAACAAAGGAAAATGATAATGAGATTAATAGTAAACACATACCCTTTCTGTGAGTCAACATACTCCCCTGCTTACCCTATTTCATAGCCTCATGAAAAGCAAGTAATTTGAATGAAAAGTAGTCAAAGAGTAGGCTGGAGAGGGAACGTCATAAAGTGGTCTACAACCATGATTCTAGGCCAAGAGCTCAAAGATGGGCCCTGTCTGTCCTTCAGGTAATTCATATATAACCCGATAACCTTCAGCAGGATACCATATGATAGGGCTACAGAACCGACAACCTAGCCAATAAGGCCCTTCTCTTAAAATGAGATTGCTATATGTGACAAAATGGTCTACAACTAGTTTATAATTCCTGTAATTAAATGGATCTCTATCTTGTACACTACTAGTAGAGACTATCCACCTAAGCTTGGTTGCAGCCAAAGAGTTTTCCTAAATGGAGAGGAAGTATTCTACTCCCTTCTATACAATATTTTTCTGAATGGGCCCTAAAATTTTAATCACCCTTCCCTTGTCATCAAACTATTGTGATTGGCAAGCATTTTCAAAGGGTGCTTTAGTTCACTTCTTACCCAAAGGTCCAATCCATGCTCTTGCCGCTGGAATTTGTTATGAGCTTTGAACCATTTAAGCCGATTGACTGCAAATGAGATAAAGGCTTGGAATTGAACATCTCGCACAAAAGGGTTGGGGTTCTTTTCCACCTCTTCCTCTAATACAAGATTGTGTAAGTAAAATTCACAAAGAAACCTTTGAACTTTTACCCCATGTTGTTTGCAACAATTTATAAAATCTTCAATTTTTTTTAATTCTATTGATTTTCAACAGCAAGTATCTTTCTAGCAAAAACAAGGCATAATTATTGGCAGGGGATCTGCATGCCAAGACATCTGTATATAGCGAACAGATAGTGTCTGTTTGACTTATGACCCTATCTAGGCTGAGCTTAATTTTCTCCATTTTCTCTTCTGCCTTTCGTCATTTGTCAAAAGCCTCACTCTCTATTGTATTCATGTTCCGAAGTTGCCTCTGCAATTCTTAATATTTTTGCTGGGAGACAGTTTCTTGTTCAAGCTAATCTAAGGCAAGCCGAGCCTGTGCTAATTCCTCTTGAAGATTCACTATAGTGGGGTCATTGTGTGTCATAACATCTTTGGCTTGAATGGTTGTCTGAGTACTTCTGCTATGAGAAGGGATGCCTACTGTCTGTGTTTCTTTATTATGGGAGGTCCAAACCTCCATCTGGGTAGCCATGTTGTAGGAGGGTACCACCTCCGTTTGAGTTGCATGTTGTTCCTTAGCAGGTTGAGTAAATATGGGCTTAGTTTGAGTCCCTGTAGTCTTATCTTCATGCAATTCAGTCTGAACTGCCACGTTTACTGTCTCTGAGATTTTATCCGGGGCCTTTCCTGCTGTGATCTCCTTTATTTTTCTTCTGAGCCTTCTTACAGTTTTCCGAAGCTTCTGTTGTTCATTCTTAAGCTTCTTTATTTTGGCTCTATGCTTTTTCAAAGGAGACCTTGGCTGCTCATCCTAACTCTATTCTAATAGGACCGTGTCTCTAGATTGGTAATCATTTTCCTGGCTCATTTCTACTCCTTTTGTTTGGCCTATATTCTTCGTGTTTAGGCCTGCCCGACTGGGTTCTCCTGGGGGCATGTCACCAGGTTGGTTCACCTCTTCTTGAGTGGCTTTCGCCCTTGTTTCTACTTCGCAGCTTACATTTTCTGATATAATTCTATCGTGGCTAGAGTTATCTAAAGATTGGGTTGCTCCCAAATTAAAATTGAGCGGGCTTTCAGGTTTTATGAAGCCATCCATATTGGCCAGGATCTGGGCCAATTCGATATCGTGCAGTAAATCACCTTGGGGACTTGCGCTTGTTGTTGAGGGAAGTCCTGATTCAATTTTTGGTTCATCTCCAGAACGCCCTGATTCTTCCTCATTGTCCAATTTAGGGTTATCCTAGCCTTCTATCTACAAGTGTTGTTCACTTCTTGGGCTACACAATTCTATGGGTTGGCTGACACTACCTTGAGGATTCTCGGCCGCTCCTATTCTTGATCTAAGCCTTGAGGATTGTCTATGCTTTTGGGGTATGTTCCTTGCAATAGAGATAACACAACAACAAATAGAACTGAGTGATGGAACAACAATTGTTATAATGGCTATATAGGATGATACTTCATAAATATGCATACCGTTATTGAGGGCTGTCATCATAACACATGCTCTATGATCATAGAATGTCATATCATTCTGCAAAACCCAATGAAAAACTGAAAGCATATACATAAGTACGCTAGAGGTCCCCGCCCCCCTTCGAAATGATAGGTTGCCTATGACCGAATGAATGAAAGGGGAAAGTGCTAGCGGCAGAGTACAAGGGTGATGTATTGGCAAGGTACGCTTATTAATGCAAGGATCATAAAAAATATTGGAGTGGTGAACTGAAGGCTTGTACTCGAGAATTATCAATAAGTGATAGGCTGCTGTGATGTGATATGATAAGGAAAAAGGGATAGTATGTGCTAGAAATACTACTTTGCTGCCTTATCCCACATAAACTGTTGTGATTGATTCTGTACAAAATTACTCATGCATAAAGGTTCAAGGGACTTTAGGGAGAAATTCTCTCTGTAAAAAAAATAATCATAAGAATAGGGCATTACAATAATTATTGATGTAAAATAAAGCTTCGATACCATCAGTATAGCTTTTGTTTCCTGCAGGCGTCCATAGCCTCGACAGAGTTTCTTTCTAACCCTTAGAACCATAGTCCTCTATGTATAGTTTGGGGAAGTTTCTTATGAAGTCCATAATAGAGACCAATTTGCTGGTTTGGTAACCAAGTGAACACATTGCCATTCACTGGGAAGGAGCGAAAGTGGTCAGGCCAGCTCGTGATGAGACCTCCTGTTTCCAAGGACTTTGTTTGTGTATGCATCCATTGGATCATATCCCTGGTGTGGTGGCCATAGTGGGAATGCCACTTCGCTGCTTCCTTATGATCATGGTAGGCTGGCTCATGATGAGACCTCCTATCCTCCATCTGTGGAAAAACATCATAAAACTTGTTAGTGAATATATGTGTAAAATTCTTCTTCCCTTTTTTCCTTTTTTTTTTTTTTTGAACATAGAGGGTGGCTCATCACTCCTTAAGAGTAGGGATGGTAGAAGAAGTTTGACATATCAATATAAAAAAAATACCCATAATCTTATTGATAATATACAGAGAGGGTTATATAGGAAAGGGTGAACCAACATGGTATAGATAATCAATCAGTTTGGCTTATAGTGAAAGTGAGAACAGTGAAGTGATATAGATAACTGTGTCCTTTCCTTTTTTGATCATCACAAAGAAATCTTGTTAAAGATGATAGTATTCAAGGTATTTGCCTATTCCTCTAGACTCCATATTTGTTATCCTTAAATATGCATTGTACTCTTCATGCCAAAAAATGAGCAGGGGTAGTCATGCAAAGGGAAGAAAGGGTGTTCTCGAAAAAATACTCACAAGGTGCTATGAAACAACAAAAGAAAACTTCACACAAAAAGTGTTGTTCCTTAGAGGGAACATCAGTTGTTCCCTATAAGGAAAAGCAAATTAAAAATACACGCAGACGGTGATGTTTCCTGTAGGGAACAACAAATATATATATATATATATATATATATATATATATATATATATATATATATATATATATATATATATATATATATATATATATATATATGCAAAAGTGTTGTTCCTTAGAGGGAACAGTAGTTGTTCCCTATAAGGAAAAGAAAAGGTAATGCACATGAAAATTGTTGTTCCCTGTAGGGAACATCAAAGCAAAATACACACGGAAATTGTTGTTCCCTATAGGGAACAATAGCTATTTCTTAGAGGGAATAGCAAGAAACATGCACACTAAAACTATTGTTCCTTAGAGGGAACAACAGATGTTCCTTAGTGGTAACAACAACTGTTCCTTGTAGGGAATCGCAAGAAAAAAACTGCACACAAAAATTGTTGTTCCTTAAAGGGAACAACGACTGTTCCTTAGAGGGAACAGTGGCTATTCCTTTGAGGTAATAGTGGCTATTCCTTAGAGGGAATATCGGTTGTTCCTTAGAGGGAACAACAGTTGTTCCTTAGAGGGAACAGTAGTTGTTCCTTAGAGGGAACAACAGTTTCTCCTTAGAGGGAACAACAAGGAGAAAATGAACGCAAAAATTTTTGTTCCTTAAAGGGAACAACAGTTGTTCCTTAGAGGGCACAACAGCTATTCCTTAGAGGAAACAGCAGGACAAACTCACAAGAAAATTGTTGTTCCCTATAGGGAACATCAACTGAACAAAAAAGTGAAATATACACAAAAAATTTTGCTCCCTAGAGGGAACAGCAGTTGTTCCCTAAAGGGAACAACAAAGGAAAAATAGAAAAAAACTAATGTACACTCCAATCAAATTCAATCAAATAGAAAGAAAACAGAAAGGTAAATTTATGTACAGATTTCAAAAAAAGAATGAATTCTTCACTGGACTGGTGTTGTGGGAGGGTTTCCCTCCTCAACAAGAATTTGTATTGTGGGATCTTCACGTATGTGCTAGCAAAAGGACTCCCTTGTAAGCGGTTTATGGTAGAGGCGCACTCTATGCCCATTTGCTTTAAAAGAGTAACCGGACCCATCGATGGTGGTTAATGTAAGGGTGTCGTTATCGTGCACCTCCTTTATCTCGTAGGGGCCTAACCATCTGGTCTGGAGTTTGCTCGGGAAATCCTGGAACCTAGAATCGTACAAGAGTGCCCAATCACCTTCATGGAATATCTTCTTCTTGATGAGGGCATCATACCATTTTGCTCTTTTTTGTTGAATATGAAGAGCTGATAGCCGGATTTCATCCAATTCATTAATTTGATGTAGCCTGTTAATCTATGCTTCATTCAGATCCAAGCCTACTTCTTGAGCTATCCTCAATGTCTGAATTTCAAATTCTATTGGGAAGATAGGTTCTTTGCCAAACACTAACTGATATGGGGAGTATCATGTGGTGTTTCTCCATGTCGTGCGATATGCCCACAGGGCTTCTGGCAATCGGGTAGCCCAGTCACGTCTATGAGATGCGACTATCTTTGTTAATATAGCCTTAATTACTTTATTGGTACTTTCTACCTGGCCATTTGCCTGTGGGTGGTATGGAGATGTGATTCTGTGCATGATATGATGATTTTTTAATGTTGCAGCCATCTTATGGCCTACAAATTGCGGCCCTCCATCCGTGATTATTTCTCTAGGCAAGCCATATCGCACGAAAATCTGGAAAAGAAAGTGGATTACTGAATCCTTCGTTGCCCGTGGTAATGCTTCTACCTCCACCCATTTCGTCACATATTCTGTTGAAACTAGTATATACATCTTTTGATTAGATGACAGGTTTATTGGGCCTATAAAGTCTAACGCCCATCATTCAAAAGGTTCGATAACTAACTGTGGATGTAGGGGAATCTCATCAGACTATCCAAGGTGACCCATTCTTTGGTAGCTATCGCATGCCTAGACAAACTTGTAGTATACCTAGGGGGGATAATATGGGGTACAAAGGGAGGTACCCAAGGGAATAATGTAATAATGGGATGGCCATAGTAATAAATAAGGTGGTTAACCCATATCATGCAAGGGACCACAAGTAGTTAACAATAATGTAATAAGCCCATGGTATTAGATAGATGGTATTGAGGGAACCATGGTAATGACCCATGGTACTGTATGTATGAGGCCTATATAGAGGCTAGAGACTCCCCATTGAGAGATGTCAAGGAATATTGTATGAAAAGGAATATGGCTTGTGGAGTGTTCTCCTTCCTTAAGGAGTGAATGTATGGTGTTGCCCTACCTTAAGGGTTTCATATTAATAAAGAAGCATTTATATCTATTTCTATCTTTTTATTTCTTGGGTATAATTGCTATTATCTTATATTTCTGGATCAGATCTATAACAAAACTTCTTGGCATTCTTAAAAATGGTGGGCCAATAATAGCCCATCTGTAAGACTTTGTGACCAGTCCCGCGGTCTGCAAAATTTCCACCGCAAGGTCCATCGTGGCAAGCCTTTAGGATGTCAAAGATTTTGTCTTCCCTAACACACCTTTGGATATGCATATAGGCTCCTGTGTGAAAGAGATAGCCTCTGATCCATGAGAACTGAATGTTGCGTTGAACTATTTGTTTTCTTTCACTGGGCATTAGGTTCTTGGGTAATTTTCCCACTGCAAGGTAGTTCACAACATCTGCCTACCACGGTGTTTTCACGGTTACAGCAAATAAATTCTCATCAAGGAACTAGTCTTCTACTGCTACCGATTCGTCTGTCTTTGGTATACCTGAGAGGAAGTCTGCCACTAGATTTTCTTTTCCTGGTCAATCCCTGATTATTACGTCGAATTCCTACAAAACGATCAACCATTGTGTCACTCTCCCATTTGTAACAGGTTTATTAGCTAGATATTTAATAGCAGAGTGATCAGTATACAAAACCACAGGGTATCCTGTTATATAATGTTTGAATTTGTTAATAGCATAGATTATAGCTAGAAATTATTTTTCGGTCACAGTGTAATTTAATTCAACAGGAGATAGATTTTTGCTGATGTAGTATATTACATATGGCTTCTTATCTTCCTCCTATCCGAGAACTACTCCAATGGCCGTATCTGATGCATCGAATGAGATCTGAAATGGAAAATCCCATTTTGGGCCCCGTAATACTGGGCCTATTGATATGAGCCATTTTAAATCCTCAAAAGCAATGTCACATTTGTCAATCCATATGAAATCGATATTTCTTGTTAATGCATATAATGGTGCAGCAATTTGGGATAAATTCTTTATAAATCTTCTATAATATCCAGAAAAACCCAAAAAACTACGTACATCAATTTGTGTGGAGGGGGTAGGTATTAAGAGAATTATCTAAATTTTTGCTGGATCTACCTGGATTCCAGCTACTGATATGTAGTGGCCCAGGATGAGGCCCTCAGTCATCATCATGTGGCATTTTTCATGGCTTAAACAGAGCCTGGTAGCAATGCATCTTTGCAGAACTTTCTCTAGCGTTTGTAATGTTGGCTCGAAGTCATCTCCATAGGGTGTAAAATCATCCATGTACACCTCGAGTCCTTCATTTATCAAATCTGAAAAAATGCTGAGTATGGTCCTCTGGAATGTGGCAGGTGCATTGCACAGTCCAAAAGGTAAGACCCTATAAGCAAATGTTCCCCAGGGGCAGGTGAAGGTAGTCTTATCCTAGTCTTCAAGGGTGATTTGGATTTGATTGTAGCCACTGAAGCCGTCTAAGAAAGAGAATAATTTTTTACCTGCCAATGTGTTCAAGACCTAGTCAATGAGTGGGAGTGGAAAATGGTTTTTTTGGGTTTCTTTATTAAGCTCTCTATAATCGACACATATCCGCCACTTTCCATTCTTTTTAGGCGCCACAACTAATGGAGAAACCCACTTGCTATTAGATATAGGATAGATGAAATTTACATCTAACAGTTTTTGTAATTCATCTTTAACAACATCTTTAAGGTGAGGATTTAAGCTCCATTGGGGCTGTTGAATGGGCCTCGCATCTTTCTCTGTATAAATGTGGTGCATGCATAATTGGGGATCAATCCCTTTCATGTCCGGGTAATCCCAAGTGAAAAACACTTTATATTTTCTAAGGAGTTGAACAAGCTTCTACTCTTGGTCATCAGTCGGGTTTTTGTTGATGTTTAGGATTTTCCCTGGTTCAATTTCAATGGTTTTGTTGTTATAAACAGTAGTTGTTGGAATTTCCTAGTTATTAATATCTCTTAAGGGATCTTCTTCCATTTCTTTATCCAGGGCTGCTTCGATCATGTGACATTCTAGATTGGATACAACAATTGGTTGGTTAATGTAAGTGTTAATGATGTCATCTTCGGTTTGATCCTTAAATTCGAGAGCATCTTCTATGGTTAGAGGTGATCGAATGTTTTCAGTTAAATATGATACAGGTTGTTTTCTAGTTTTTATTATTATTAGGCTTGGCTGAGCTGGAGGATATAAAGCTATATTCTTCACATTACTTCCTCTTGCTATAGTCATGATGCCTGTTCGATAACTTATGTAAGCATCTATGGTTGCCAACCAAGGTCTACCTAGAATTAGAGGATGTCCATCTAACTAGTTTCTAGGATTGATAATCAGGAAATCTGCTGGGTATTCCCAAGAATCTACAGACACCATTATATCTTGTAGTGTCCCTTCTGGTTTGACAACCGATCGGTCAACAATTTCCAGTAGGGTTGCAGTTGGATCCAACGGTGTAATGCCAAGTTTTTGACAAGTTGTTGTGGTAAGTATATTGATGGTTGCTCCTAAATCAACTAATGTATTGGGGAAGGAGCATCCATTTATTTGTATAGTGACTATAGGCTTTCTTGGGTCCTCATATTTCACCATTGTTTCTCTGCCTAATAATAAATTGGACAAAGTACCAACTACATGGACAGTTGGGGTTGTTTTTATTTTCCTATTAGGCTTTTTAGTACATAATTCCTTAATAAATTTTGCATAAATGGAAATGTCCCGAATAGCCTGGAGGAGAGGTATTTTTACACAAAGATTTTTTAATTCTCCCAGAAGATAAAAATCAGGATACTCTATTGGGCAGGGTATAATCAATCTCTCTGGAAATGGTGGAGAAGAGGTAATAGTTTGATCGTGGCTTTTTTGTTTAACTGTATTCTCCATTTGAGGTGTTTGTTCTACAGGTAACGGATCTTCTATTTGTATGTTTTTATCCCCCTCTGATTCAATTATCCACCTAGACCTTAATTTGAGTTCATTACACTCCCTCAACTCAGTTTCTGGCTCTGGTCCTTCAATAATTTGTACAGATTGGACGGGTCTATTATTGGGATTTGGGTTGGGCTGGGTTGGGAGCTGTGGTCGTAGATTGGTTTGAGGGTTTTGTTGCAATGTGTAAGGTGCTGGTAGTGTAGGTTGAGACAGGGGGATTGTTCCTGCTGGCTGGTTTGTAGGTCTTTTCCAGCTTGACTGCCAGTTCTGGTTCTATGAAGTGGAGGGTGGCCATTGGGGTGGATATGTATTGTTCTGCCAAAATGGTGGGAAGTAAGGGGAATTTGGCCAACTATTATTTTGGTTTGATTGGTTGGACCAAGGTGGCATAGAGAATAGTTGATGTGACCAATTCGGAAAAGGTGGCTTATTCTGCCACGTAGCTCCTGTGTATTGTTGAGAATTATATTGTGAGGGCTGAAAGAAAGAAGATGGGTTAGTAGGCATACCTGTTTTTCATGCTTGCCATTGGCGACACTGATTTAGCAGGTAGACCAATTTTGTTTCTTCCTCTGCCTCCTTGAAAACTGCTTTTAACCCTGGGAGCAATGGATAGCTTCTGTAGCATGATCTTTAGTGTATATGGCACAAGTCTGTACCATATCCAATGGGCACTCTTTGTGACTATGCTTCTTCTTGCATCTTGGGTAAAATATCGCCAAGTTCTGTTCTACTTTAGCCTGCTTCTTCTTGGCTTACAAATGTCTAATTAAGTCGTCAAAGTTCCCAAGATATATTTTTTGAAATCCTCCAGCAAGTTGTCGATTTCTACACGATTGATGCTTCCACCAGAGATTTTGCTGTCCCCAGTGGTCACATCACATTCTGCTAGTTTCAATCTTGTGCTACCTCTTGAACACCTGGTACACAACTTAATAATATCAGCATAGTCTTCTTGATATATATCACCTTTACCCATAATATTTAATGTCTTTATCCATTGTTCTTTCATCCCTTTAATCAGTGTAGTTTTTAGCACATTATCACACAAAGGCAGATTTGCATTGGGAGACCTTTGGAGGTTATATTGGAAGCACTCCACATACTCTTCTAATGTTTCACTGGGTCTTGCTACCATTTGGAATATTTCATCTTTCAGTTCCCTAGATCTGCAATAGTCCTGATATTTTTTAAGGAAAGCATTTTTCATTTGATCCCAATCATTTATGGTTCCCCCACCTAGTCCCATAAACCAACGCAGGGCTGCTCCTTTCAACATAGAGGGAAACAACTTTAGTTTCTAGGGGTCAGTGGTGTAATTATAACTCCAACATAATACATTGAATTCAAATAGAAATGCATCTAGATCCTCCGATGTGAGTCCATGAAAGGTGGGAATATTTTGTAGAGGGATGGACTTCATGGGTGCATTGACGGCTATGTCAACGATGGGATACTGTAATGTAGAGGTTTGGGGTGCTTGCAGATTGTTGGCCATTTGATCAAATATATGCCAATACCCTTCTGAGATTTCTGGAGCTAGAGAGTTATCCCTAGGGTGTCTAGAAGGGTTGGAAATGATCTTAACAACACTCCCTCGGTCTGGGTTACTGGGTGTTCCTTGCTTAATTACTACCTGAGGGAATCTTGGTTCCTCTATTTCCCCTGTTTCTCCTCCTCCTTCACAAATATTACAAGAATTCCCCTCTTGTGAGGAAATTGGGCTCAAATTTTCAATTTCTTGAAAACTCTGCTCAGTTCCTACCTTTTTGCTGTGGACCTCAGCATAGGCTACACATGGTGAGCTTGTGGCCCGAAGGGAGATAGTAGGTTGTCTAGAAGCTACGTTTCGGGGACCTACTGATGGCCGAGATTGAGTTTTATTTAAGATGTCATCTATGAAAGTTGATCATCCAAGGATCACCGATCCCTTAGATTTTTCAGGTTTGGGTAGTGGAATTGGATTGTTTTCTAGTTTTTTCTTCTTATTCATTCATGCAAACAATTCAAATGTTTATCTCTACCCTAAGTTCCTAACAATTCTGCTAGAAATTGGGTGGGGGAGTAGCCATTTTATGTGCTCCATACGCAGGTTCTTACCTTCCGTTTTTAATACCCAGTTCTCTCTCAACAAACAAGCATCAAACACCTACCTCAGTTTTCTGTAATTGTGCTGAAAAGAGTGCGGAGGAGCAAGCACTTTACTTGCTCGTTACGTAGGTTCCTACCTTCCATTTTCAATACCCAATTATTCTTCAACATCAATTATCAGATGTACATCACTCTTTGTAAATGGCTACACTCTCCCTGGCAACGGCACCAAAATGCTGGCTGATAAAAGGTGCCTTTTAAAACTCCTATTTATCCCACATTAATTATCAACCCGGGCTAGTCCTGTTATTTCAAGAGTGTACATAGTATGTGGTTGTTATTAATTCAGAGAGTAATGTTTCCTAAAGTGTAATATAGATCTTTTAATACAAGAGTAAATGAATGTCTCTGATATATTCCAATTGCAATTAAAGAAAATTCAATCCTCTAACGAAATCAAGTCTTACAACAATTCAAGTAACAACAGCATCAATTGAGAGTACAGTAGTGATAACTCATCTCTTTTTAACTGATTTAATCTAAATCAAACTCAAATTGTATTAAATAATCTAAATAGCAATGACATCAATCTGAGGGTCC
The DNA here is from genome assembly GCA_031772625.1 of Pinus tabuliformis. Lineage (NCBI taxonomy): Eukaryota > Viridiplantae > Streptophyta > Pinopsida > Pinales > Pinaceae > Pinus > Pinus tabuliformis. The sequence goes on along the minus strand of CM062806.1, from coordinate 519,016,712 downwards.
AATAGTAATAATCAAATTCTTTACAGTTGATTAAATCAATTTGAAAGTAATTCAATCTGTAATGAAGGTAAACGGAGTCAAGCGACAGTGCTGCAAATCATATAAACCAGAGATATTCTGTTAATGCAAGAAATAAATGGTGAAAGAAGTAAAATCATAGAAAGAAGAGAAATTATCAAACCAATCACACTTGCAAGAATTGGAAATATATGACACAAAGAAAGCAGTTAAATCCACCAGAGGCCAAGCCCTTAGCCACCAACGAACACTGCTAAGTTACTTCAGATAACGCGAGGGAACAACAACTTCAATTATGTATTAATCATCAAACTTAAAGAGCATTACAAAATATTCATGTTCTTCTCAATAGCAAGAGTCTGTAATTAAAATTACAATTTCAATAATAACTAAGATTCCTCCCTTTCCTTCTTACAAACATCTCCTTTTATAATCGGAAAGGGTAAAAGATAAATGGTAAATGCGATCCCCCAGGATCTCTCGATCCTGAGGGATTCACAACAGATTTCTATCTTCAGACATCCTTTCCTTTCTCGCATTGATCCTTCTGATTTTCCCTTAGCCTTATCCACAACCGCTGCGTTCCTTCCATTTCTTGTTGGTTTTCGTTGTTCCTTCGTTAGGGAACAACAATTGTCCCTTTTTCTATTTTCCTGCATAAATAAGGGTAAAAATTAGTTAACTTGTAACTGTAAATAATTCCTTCATTTCTTACCATAATTCCGCAATAGATTAACACATTAAGATATAGAAAAGATAAGAACAAAGGAAAAGGATAATGAGATTAATAGTAAACACATACCCTTTCCGTGACTCAACAATACCCAACCTATCTACTAGGAAATAGTTGAAAGGCCAACATTAAGAAACTTAAAGAAACAAATAGAAAACATTCATTCATACATTCATAGATCCACAAAATATTTCATCTCAATAAATTTTATCAAAAAAAAAATATTTACATAATATGAAACAAAGTCATTCTAATTATATAACAAGTACATTCATTTATTATCTGGTCTCTTTCTTTTTGTCATGAATGTAGGAAGGATGTCTTCGTCTTTTTCAGCTATTGTGGGTTGTGTATGTCTTGCTCCCGACCTGGTCATACGTCTATGTTGCTGTAAGGCGGGTGGAGCATCAACTACAATAAGAAAGAATTGTAAATTCATATTTATAGTTATTATTATTATTACAAGTGTTTTATTAATAAAAAGAGTAGTATAGTGTTCTTTATCTTCTTCGGTAGTGGAAGGAAGTGGAATACTTTTGGATGTGGCCATATGTTTGTCCTTTGGTCTATCCTCATATTGTACATGCTCTAGAGTAGAAATAAGAAGGGTTATAATTAATACACCATTTGTATTTAAATATTTTTAATTTTATTCCATACTACAATTTTTTTATAACACATGAAATATCTCAAGTACTGAGTTGAACATCAATTTGAAGAGGCACTCCACCATCACTAGGCTCAAGTGTTCCATTATTACTTGGGACATTTGCATCTACATTTCTTGCCTACTTTTTATAATCAAGCACATTAATTTATGACCAAATATAATAACGATAATAGCTTGCACAAGTAATAATTCATAAATGTTGTTTGTTGCTTTTATTTACCCGAGTGTCGAGTTGAGTGCCAAAAGGTTGTGTAGACCCCAAGCTTGTCCTACATTCAACCACAACTTGATAGTCGTGCTTGAAAGAAAGCTTGATGCCTTCCTCCATGAGATCCTCTTTGAATTACGACCCCTATAATTATGCATGAGAACATGAATTTTTCTTCTTCTATGATATTTAATTAAAAATTTTAAGAATTATAATTTGGATTATTTATATTTTTATATACTTACAATTTTTGCGTCCAGTTTTGAGTAACTACCTGGGCCAAGATGATGTTTCCCATGTTTAGTGATTCTAAACTTTATGGATTTTGATGTATATGGGAGCATATATTGAAAATATTGAAAAACTTAATTAGATGTCGCAATGACAATAAACCATCATAATTACATTATTAAATGTGCCTTATACCTTCCTGGTCTGGGTGGTGTCTTCCCTTCTTTTCAAAGTGCCTTCTTAGTTGCATCTGCCACAAGGGATTTCCATTCCCTCCCTGGAATCATTAGATGGCGCTCATATGACCTATTATTTTCCAAATGAACTCTATACGAGTACTGCAGATGTTTTAAATGTAAGCCTGCCTTGGAGGTAACTCCAGTTTTGTTGAAGGTACCCTCACCGAACAGGCCAACCATCTTGTTCATAAGTTGATCCTTCAACTTGGAACTTTGGGATTTCTAGTTTGTGCGAATGGTGGGTCCAAAGAGTTCCAAGGTTAGGTCATACATTGCCTATAGAATACATCATTTCCTACAAAAAGATATTATCAATAGTATAAAATAATCACATACTGTACGTAAATTTAAATTAGATTGTATTTAATATTTAAGACACTTCTTGAATAAAATATTCTCTAATTTCATGGGGACATGGTCATCATTTACCAAAAACGTAATCAGTAGTGTTCCCGTGCCAATAACATGGGAAGATCCAAGAAATCTGGCTTCAAAATCTACGATGGGATCACACCATGCATCCACAACATCATGTGAAAATATTGGCATATATTTTTCAGGGGGTGCCGAACCTAGTGTGTGTTGTCAGGGGGTGTATCGGGCTCAGTGACTGGTGCATCACTCATAGGCAAAGAAACAATGTTTCTACCAATGTTGACCCCCATAGTCATACTATAATGAGGATCGTAATCCCTCAAAACCTCCTATAAAATAAAGATTTTTTTTATAAAGGATGAGATAATAAAAATCATAAATAAATAAATGGGATAATTAAATGAGTTACTTACCCCATAGTGATAAATTTGGCCCATCACGGTTTTGATTTTCCTTTTTATCTCTTCTATCTGTGGCTCAATCAAAATTAAAGAATTGGGTTTCTTGTTTAATTTCGTTTGAATCTTCCTTATTGTTTGGATTAGATCGGTCGTCAAAACAAATTCTTCTTCATTGTACGCTTCCTCAAGAGCAATTTAGACTGCTCTGAGGCTGGTGCCTTCCCATTGTCACCTTATTTATCAAATAAGTGTAATTTGTAACTTTTTTCGACCATCCTAACTATAAACATTCAAATATTTGAATTTGATGAAACATTTTAGATCAATAAAAATTTCCACGTTTTACTTAAGAGGGTAAGCTTAGCCAATTAAATACTTTCCTGTAAATATCTTGAAAGTTCATTATAACACATTCAGAAAAAGTCAAGCAATTCATCCATAATTAATCATCATTATATTAATAAGAAAACTGCTACTGACATATGTCTAAATTTATATAGAAACTTCATGTTACATCATGGCCAATACAAAACATTCTAAATTTATAAAAACTTCATTTCAAATCATTATATTAATACATGGACCACAAATATTATACAAATAAGTGTTGAAAACTATAGAAAATTCATTTACTCCTACCAGAGAACATGATTTAATTAATTATATTCACAACAAAAAGTGATGATGACAAAATCAAATGAAGAACATTTCAATAACTTTGTTCTTTAAATACAAACTAGAATATTCTTAAAGCAAGGGAATGAGAACGTTGAAGTGAATCTCATGGTTATATTATTTTACGTACAATTACATTGATGTTTACCTGTTGCAAGGTCGATGCCTTGTGATCTTGATCAACCTCCCATAGTATCATAACCATGACGTATTAAAATGTTTCCTTAACTTACAAGATGCATGACAATATATTGTAGTAAATGAAAATCATAACATATAATAGACATTTCTTACAAGTTGGGTAAAATACAATACATACCGCTCCCATAATAGCAATTTTTGTGTCTATTCGATTCAAATTCTAATCAATGAGCAACTATTGATTTTATGTCACATACGAATACACGGTTTCCTTCACGCCCATTGAATATGAAATTAGGTTTCTTATTTGTTGTCGCAGGTCATGTGCTATCAATAAACACTCCAATATTCCCTACTGCTTTTGGCCTTCCATCAATATAGATAGTTGCACCTTTATTTTGATCATTGTCTTTTAGTTGTATATAATTTGCAGCCACGCCATATCTTTGCATACTTTTGGTATATTGGAGTATTCGTGCCCAACCATTGTAGATAACAGGTTCTAACATACTCCATTGATTTAGTTAATCTATTGTAACATACCTTTATGTCATCCATGGAAAATAGCCCCAAGCCCTCTAATGACAATGGTAAATTGCAGTATATCCTTTCATTGACAGAAAAATCAACGTTTGTTTCAGGAACATCCTTAGGTACCCATCGTTTCACTAGATGTTTGTACCTCAAGGACACGTCAACGTCATCTATGCTCTCATTATCATCAGAGCATGAGCCCCCTTTAGTGATAAAAAATTCCATGCATCAACAGAATTGTCTTCAAATCTTTTCACCTTTATTTGATTTTCACCTGCTAGACGATGTACCATATGTTTGGTCAATTTCTTGTATCCTACCTAAACTTCCATCACTTGATGAAGATATATCTAAAAAATACCTATTTGGTCAAGCATCCTATAACACTCCATCAAATGAAAGAAATTGTCAGTGAGTGTCATGAGGGATGTTCAGAAATGTCTTTACGAAACTACAAGAACATTATAATAGTACAAGTGATTTACAAGGAAGTTATCTACGTTTAAAATATTCAAGTAATATTTATAAACTTGAGAACTTGAGAACCTATTCATCCCAACAAATTAACTCACTCGATAACTTGACAACTCAACATAATCTGATACCATTTAATATTGCATTACAAAAAAATACCCACATACTTCAGTATGTTGAATAATGCAAATAGTTGTGGTCTTTGTAATGTCATTTAACTCATGTTGTGATGTAATTCTTATGTATCCATCAAAAGAATAAAGAAAATGATCTTTGTAAAGGATGGGTTTCGTGCTCAAGTCAATTTATCATTAGGTCAAGCATCCATTGAATGCTCCTAGGGTTTGTCATGAGTCAAGAGTCCTTGTCATATTGTAGAGTACCCTTTCAGGCATTTGTATCAAGGAAACACAAATTAGTTTTAAATTAGAAATGTCTAGAAGCATCCCAAGACCACATCATTCAGCCAAGGAAAATTCGGCCTAGAGATGTCTATTGAAGCCTCTTGGAAAGGCTCTATAAATATGGATCTTTGACCTATTAAGAGGCACATTAATCACATATCCTTGATTTCAATATATAATTGGAGAGGAGTGCTAAAGTCCTAGAAAAGTAAAGAGAAGGCTATCAAAGGAAGAAAGGATACCTAGAAGAGTTCAGAAGTCTATAATTTGTCTTCTACTATTCACATGTGTGAATACCCTAGGGTTTCTAGGGTTTCTAGGGTTTCCTCGGGTCCAAAATTGCAAGAGGTGTTGCAGGTTGCCATGGTGAGAATGAAAGGTTAGAAGAGCCCTCATCTTTAAGAAATATTTTTTCACTTCCCTTGGAGACTTACTCTTGCATTGAAGAGAAAATATTGGCTAGTTTACTTGGTTCTTGGTGATGGTATTGGTCTAGCTTTTGTTCTTGGAAGTCTCCTTTGAATTGATTCTATAAGAAGATAAGTTATTTCTGGGTCCACAACATCGCATGACATGCCTTGACTTTCCTAGGGAGAGACATGAAACATTAAGATAGATAATGAAGAGGCTTTCATCTCTCAGAACTGTCAATATTGAGACCTCAAAGCTGCCTTACTCCTCCACTATTAAGAAAAAAGGTCAAGGCTAAAATAATTCATGTTATAATATTGAAATGTGCCATCCCTCTTGAGCTTGTAAATTTAAACAATTTTGTTAATCAAATGGATTTGTTAACAAACACAAGGTTTGTATGGAACTTGGAGGCCTAGAACCCTGTTGATCTTTAAAATACAATAACTTTTGATCCCCTTGGAATTTTTTAGACTGCCATATACCATTGGAAAGGTATTTCTTATGCCTATTCAACTATGCCATTTTTAGAAGAATTTGAGCCAATCTTCTAAGGTTAAAATTGCTCCAAATGTATTCTCCATAGACCACCTTTGTCAATGAAAACATTTTCCCAACATCCACATCTCTTGATGTGTAGAAACCCATCTCCATAAAGCTACTAGCTTCTCCAACTCAGATTTCATCCTCTAGCTCATCGGAACCATTATCCCTAGAAAAAGGTGAATTCTACTCTTCTTATGGTTGGCAATACTTCTGCAATCAAGGAGTCCAAGAATCCCATATTAAATGAGAAAACAAAGCACATCAAGATAAAGTATCATCTAATTCAATATCATATAGAGGCCAAGACTATTCATTTGAGACATTGTTCCACAAATGATAAAATTGTTGACATATTCACTAAATCACTTGGCAGAGAAAATTTTGAAAATTTTAAAATGATGCTTCGACTCAAAAACACCCATTCAAATTAAGTGGGGAATGCTAGATACGTAATCCTTTATATTTTTTTGTTGTACACTATTCAGAGGTATGTGAAATGAATAGTCTTAAGGAATAGCAATGGTCCCTCGTGGAATGTGAATAAAGTAGCCACTTCCTTTTGTATATATGCATGCTTTGAGTTACTGAATATCACAAAAAGGTGGAGTTATTCCTCTTACCATGTCGGTTTTCATAGAATCCATGGAACATACATTTCTACATGCCCTAGTGGTTGTAAGGCCTAATTACCTCATCACTTTCAAAGAAATGACATCAGTTGCTTCTCCTAAATATAGTATATAGTTGTGTAGCAATATATTATTGATTAGTAGGAATACATGAAAAGGTTTATGACTTCCATTTTTCTTCCCTCGATTCTTTGTTTATGACACTACAGTAGCATACTCAAAAGAAGGGTCATAATCTTCATCAAATCTTAAGAAATTCTTGACCTTCTCTCTTTATTTTAGATTTGCATAACTTCCAGAAATAGGATAGGCACAAGAATTTTTCCAAGTGTTGTCATAAACCAACATTCATTTCATTGTACACTCTTTCTATAGGTATGTTTGAATGTTGGACATCTACTAAGGACATCAATTTGTTGTTTTGGTTGATTACTCTTAAAAAATATTTGAAGTGGGTGTGAAGAGTTGGTCTCTTCCTTAGTTTTCTTACATTTCCTTTCGTATGTGATCCATCCCTTTACCTAATTCATATTTTATATCTTCTGGTAACTATGATCTTCTTTTTTTGTGTCGTTAATACTAGGGGTTGGAATAATTTCTTGTCATGGTCCAAGTGGTGGGGTACTTTGAATATCCAATGGTCATGCTAGTTTGGTGGGAACCATGTTAGGAGTGGGTTCTTCTCCTGATATGGTTGTTTGATGGATAATTGCCTTCTACAGACAAAAGAAAACTCCCTAGATCTAGTGATTTGATTTAGAATCAACAAAGATAAAAATATTATGCTTTACTTTGATAAGTTTAGAATATGGAAGAAAGACTTACCTAGAATCCAATGTAAACTCTCCTCTTCTCCTTTCTTGTAAGCTCCAACTCCAACTCCAAATTCTAAAAGTGGAACTTGAAAAACAACTAAAACAAAAAAAGTAATCAAAATATACAAATAGCATATACTAACATCTCTAAACAATGACTTAAGAAGGCATTGTTCTACATATGCGTAAATGAGACATAAGTCTAGGAAAACAAAGCACTTTTTATATTAACGAATGTAGGAGAAGATACAAACCTTATAGATCTTGAACTTGTAGATGTCTCTCAACTATCTTTTCCTTCATTTTCCATAGAGCAAGCCTTCAATCAAAACTCAAGTGCATGTATGGATAGTGGATCCTTACGCACAAAGCAGCAACATGAGGGCATAATTAAGAGTCTCCAAAAGCCAACCCATACTCTATGGGAGTCAATGAATTTATTGGGCAAAAGAGGTGGTTTAGGATTTACCATTCTAGGACTTAGATCCACATTAGATGGAGGACAAGTTCTAAGAATAAGAGATAAGGCGTCAAAACTAGGAGTTCGAGATCATATCCAATTGTAAATAGTTAAAAACACTTGGGAAGCTTCTAGAAAGAGAAGATTCAAAATTATTTTTTATTTTTACTAAATTCTAGGGGCCATTATACTTGTAGTGAAAGAAGCATGCACTGGTCAGTGTAGTTTCTTTGTGTACAACTTCCAACAATATTGTTTTCATGAAGGCTAAGTGTGATGGGTCCAAAAATTAGGGTTTTGAGTTGTTTAACCCAGAAGTCTTGGAAATATTTGAGAGAGAGTGTTCTTAGCTTTGTAGGGGATGAATGCAAGTGTTAATGGATGTTTATTGATCTGGTTTCAAGGCCATTTTATTTGATGTGACAAAATGACCTCTAAGAGATTGCCCCCTAAAGTACAAAGTCATAAGAAGTGGGTGAGGAATTCAATGCTTGACCATGTGACAATTTTGGATTAAGAATAGATTAACGAGACATAAGTCTAGGAAAGCAAAGCACTTTTTATATTAACGAATGTAGGAGAAGATACAACCCTTGTAGATCTTGAACTTGTAGATGTCTCCCAACTGTCTTTTCCTTCCTTTTCCACAGAGCAAGCCTTCAATCAAAACTCAAGTGCATGTATGGATAGTGGATCCTTACGCACAAAGCAGCAACATGAGGGCATAATTAAGAGTCTCCAAAATCCAACACAGACTCTATGGGGGTCAATAAATTTATTGGGAAAAAGAGGTGGTTTAGGATTTACCATTCTAGGACTTAGATCCACATTAGATGGAGGACAAGTTCTAGGAATAAGAGATAAGATGTCAAAAGTAGGAGTTCAAGATCCTATCCAATAGTAAATAGTTAAAAACACTTGGGAAGCTTCTAGAAAGAGAAGATTCAAAATTATTTTTTATTTTTACTGAATTCTAGAGGCCATTGTACTTGTAGTGAAAGAAACATGCACTAGTCAGTGCAGTTTCTCTGTGTACAACTTCCAACAATGTCATTTTCATGAAGGCTAAGTGTGATGGGTCCAAAAATTAGGGTTTTCAGTTGTTTAACCCAGAAGTCTTGGAAATATTTGAGAGAGTGTGTGCTTGGATTTGTAGGGGATGAATGAAAGTGTTAATGGATGTTTATTGATCTGGTTTCAATGTCATTTTATTTGATGTGACAAAATGACATGTAAGAGATTGCCCCCTAAAGTACAAAGTCATAAGAAGTGGGCAAGGAATTCAATGCTTTACCATGTTACAATGCATAATCATCGTCATATCATTGTTGAGGTAGGCATACCCATGCTCAGTATATAAACAAATTTACATGTACGTGTACATTAATTAGAATCACATCCATTGATGACAGATTGTGGACTCATGCTTGAATAGCTTTCTAAATGATCATAACTATCATACTTTGTAATCTTGTATAAATCTTGAAATCGTAACCCAAATGGATGAAATTAGATATAGGGTCTTCTACCTCGTCACTTTATAGTATGATTCTAACCATGTGAATGAATGTGTTGGATTTGAACATCGTAGACACCATCTAAATACCAGCCAATGATGTAATTCATTAAAAATGGGAGGGGAATGAATGATAACGATAATCGCCCTCAAGGTAATATGATATAAGCTATGCAGTGTGAGTTGTTGCTTTTCCATGACCTTGGTATCTAAGATAGAATCTTAAATCATTGATGCTGCCAAACCAAGAATCACAATAAAGCTACTTTTCCCAATGAAATATAAAAAAAAGTAAATCTATTATCGCATAAAATATAGATAACATTTTACAATTTTCAACGCAACTTCATTATTGTTGGGTTGTGTTATATTCTTTCCACGACTAGCCCCCTAGTCAACCAGGGGGTTAGAGGGGGGGCAGAGCCCCCCCTTCGTTGCGCTGATTGCACAAAGGGGGGGTCACAGGGGGTTTGAGGGGGGTGGGTAGCCCCCCTCTATGGGGATCGGGCCAGAACCCGGGGGAATTTTTTTTTGGACCCTATATTAGGTGGGGCGAACCTATCTATGGTTTTGTGCATGGTTTCTGCACATGGCTTTGGGCGCGATGGTTTTTGGTCCATGGTATTGGATGCTTCGGCATGTATATATATGTATTGTAACATTGAAAGGAATATAATGAAAAATCAAGCAGGTAGTCCCAGTTTTGGGATCCAGGGGAAAATCTTTGTGTATATGTGTTTTATGTGTTATGCTCTCGCATTGTTTATTTTTTGTTCTTAGAATTCGTATGCAGGTAATTTCTGTATGGGGTTAAAACCACATTTGATATCGGAGCTGTTTTGGCTTCAAGGGGATGCCTTTATTGCTGAGGGGTTTTGTTCGGGCCTATGGTAGATCCTATTTAGTGGGAGATCTACGAGATCGATTCTGGTGGTGAAAAAAGATGGTGAGCAGTGGAAAGATAGAGATAGAGAAATTTAATGGTCAAAGTTTTGAGTTATGGAAACTCAATCTGGAGGATCTGTTGGTAGATAAATATCAGTGGATCATGGTAGATCTGGGTACTAAACCAATGGGGGTGTCCAATGAATAATGGAAGAAGCTGGATCAGAAGGAAAAGAGCACAATACGATTGTGTGTCTCAGATTTAGTATTGTTGAATGTATCAGGGGAAGCTACGTCTAAGGCTTTGTGGGTCAAATTAGGGACTTTGTACCAATCTAAGTCTCTGGTGAATAAACCGTTCCTATGGAAAAAGTTGTATAACTTGAGATGAAAGATGGAGACTCAGTGACAGAGCATTTGAACGCATTTAATACTGTGGTAAGTCATTTATTATCTGTTGATATTAAAATTTTAGATGAAGATAAGTGCATTAGTTTGTTTTGTTCTCTACCAGATTCATGAAATAGTCTGGTTATTGCAATAGGTAGCAATGTAATTGCCTTGCAGTTTGATTAAATAGTCTCATCCTTGCTGACGGAGGAGATGAGACGGAAAAATATGGAGAGACAGAATGGTGATGCCTTGTCTGCACGAGGACGGTCCTAGAACATAAGCAAAAATAAGTCATCAAGTGGGAGATCTAAATATCCAAGAAAACATGCGAAGGTGTGTTGGAAATGCGGAAAGGAAGTGCACTACAAAAGGGGTTATAAATCTAAAGCTCTTGATGCTCCTTCTGCAAAGGTGAAAACCAACTTAGATGAAGGTGGGGATGTATACTTGGCTTCTTCAAGTACACATGTAGATCATGAGGCATGGTTGATTGACTTAGGTGCATCCTTTCAGTTCACTCCGATAAAGAGTGGTTCTACGAGTATGAGAAATATGATGGTGGTGATGTCTTCTTAGGGGATGATAGGAAGGCTAGAATCGTTTGTCGTGGAAAAGTAAAGTTGAAGTTGCAAGGTAGAAGGGTTAGAACACTTCCGGGTGTTCTACACATTCCTGCATTGGCCAGAAATCTAATTTCTATAAGCAAGCTAGATGATGCAGGTGTAAAAACAGTGTTTGAGAAAAACACATGCAAGATGGTTCAGGGATCACTGGTATTGATGTGGGGAGTTTGGATTGGAACTATGTACAAGCTATAAGGTAGCACTATTATTGATGGGTGCAACAATTATGTGGTTCTTGAAAGTGGAGCAGAAAATCTAGTGGTCTATGGAGAAAAGACCATGCTATGGCATCAAAGGCTTGGACATATTGGAGAGAAGGGCCTTCGAATACTTCATCGTAAAGGTATGGTAGAAGGTATGACTAATATATTTCTGCATTTTGATTTCTTTGAAAATTGTGTATATGGGAAGAAAAATCGAGTGAGTTTCCCCTCTGGTGGTAAGAGGGCGAAAAAGATATTAGAGCTTGTGCACAGTGATGTGTTTGGACCTATGAAGGTTCCATCATTGGGTAATTCTGTGTACTATGTATCATTTATAAATGACTTCTCAAGGAATACATGGATATATTTCCTCAAGAATAAATCTGAAGTCTTTGACAGGTTTAGAGAATTTAAGGCTCTGGTGGAAAACTAGATAAAGAAGAAGAGAAAGGTGTTGAGGACGGATAACAGTGGAGAATTTTGCAGTAAGGAATTAGAAGAATTCTGTATGAATTGTGGTATAGCATGACTAAAGACTACTCCATACACACCTGAGAAAAATGAAGTTGCAGAAAGAATGAACAAGATATTGATGGAAAGGGCAAGAAGCATGCTCAGTGGTGCCGGGTTAGGACAGGAATGTTGGGCAGAGGCTATGGAGACAACATGTTACCTGGTGAATAGTTCACCTTCATCAGTGTTGGAGGATAACACTCCACAAGAGGTATGGACTGGTAAGAAACCCTCTCTTTCACATCTAAGGATATTTCGATGTGATGCATATATACATGTTCCAAAGAAGAAAAGAACAAAGTTGGATAGTAAATCTGAAAAGTGCATCTTTATTGGGTATAAGGATGGTTTAAAGGGTTATAAGCTTTAGAACCCAGTAACAATGAATGTTTCGTACAACCGGGATGTGGTGTTTAGAGAGGTGAAAAATGTTATTAAACATGAAGTCCCATCAAAGGAACCTGAAAAGATAGAGTTTGAGCTAAAGGAGGAAGAATCAGACTCTACAGCAAAAGAGGAATCAAAATATGAAGAGCCGCAAACTCCGATTGTGAGAAGACCAATTCGAAAAAGAAGCCAGCCAGAAAGGTATAGTCCATCTGCTTTCTATTCAAATATTGCTTTATATATTACTAATGATGATCCCAGAACTATGAAGGAAACAATAGATTCATAGGATGGAAAACTCTCAAAAGGGGCCATGGTTGATGAAATGGAATCTTTGCACAAAATGGAGGCTTGGGATCTAGTGGAGTTGTCAGCTGGAAGGAAACCCATTGGCAGCAAATGGTTGTTCAAGAAGAAGACAAATGCAAAAGGAAAGGTGGAGAAATACAAAGCTCGGTTGGTAGCAAAAGGTTATTACCAGGTGCTAGGAATTGATTTTAGTGATATTTTTTCTCTTATTTCCAAGGTATCTTCTATTATATTACTTTGATCTTTTGCTGCTGCTTTTGATTTTGAGGTAGAACAGATGGATGTGAAGACAACGTTTCTTCATGGGGATCTGGAAGAGGAGATATACATGAAGCAACTTCAAGGCTTTGTGGTGAAGCATAAGAAAGAACTGGTATGCAAGTTGTTAGTGCCTAAATCTACCTCAGGCTGAGAAAGGTAGGATCTAGGGTAACATCAAACCAAGCTTAACCTAGTAGCTAGCCCTACCAGGTCGGGAGAGGGCTCTCTCCTGTCAATCTCAGCAAAAATGATCAATGAGGCTTGAGATGACTTGAATGAAGACTGATTTTAGGCTAGGTATTTGTGCAAAAGGGCTTGATTGAATTTGATGATGTTTTGTTGGCTCAAATGGAAAGGCAGTTTTTGGGTCTTGGGAATGAGGCTCAGTTTTGCAGAGGTCTCAATGGGGAAAGGTAGGAAAGTGATTTGATACTTCAAATTAAATGAAATGGAAAGATTTAGACAGGTGAGGAGTTGAAGAGGGCAAGAAAACCTCAAGGATCCTCTTCAAACAGCTAAAAACATCAATAACTAAGCAAACCCTAGGTAGAGCACTGCAATTTCAATGGATTCTACCTTTATCCTTGTTTGTTTTAGTTAAGAAGAAGCAAGAGAGATAATGGCATACATAAAACACATGTAAAATTACATTTACAGAAGGAAACACAATATCAAAGCAACATGCCATATGAATCCCATAGAGTGCTGCAAACCACTGGTCTATTCCTTAGCCAAACTGCTGAAATGAGAATACAATAAGCTCCAAGCTTTCCCAAAAGTCCAACCATGCTAATGACTAAAAAATCACAAGATATAGGCAAAAAAAAACTCATCCTGGCCTCTAGGGGTCGAGCTCATGAGTTTAGGAGTTGTTCCAACAGATTCTAAAATGAGAACTAAAAAGTAGGCAGTGGAACAGCATGCCTCTAAAAACTAGGGAACTGATTCATTCAATTGCAAACTACCTTTTCATGGATGAATCTACCTCTATGAGTAAAAATTCAACATAATTACATCAAGATCCATCAAATTACATTAAATTACATCATAAGTTTGACATTAAGAAGGAGAAAAGTCAAACTGTTAAGAAACTAGGAAAAAAACAGAGTATTTTGGTCAAGCTGAGCAAAATTCCTCCAATGCATCGCGCCGATTTCCCTATGCATAACACCTTTTTGAAGCTGATTTTGGAGGCTTTCTGGGTGTCACAAATTGCTCCAAGTGGGATTGTTGGAAAGGTATACCTATCTACTTTCCAGCATAAGTGAAATTTTTGAATTTGGCCTCCATTTTCCCCTCCAAAACTGAGTTCTCCCAAGACTGCTTCCTATGTGTCAAAAAAGGGGCAGAAAGGTCATTTTTGAGGTGTTTTTGACCTTTTTGGAAGCTCAAAACCTGTCAAAATTTCTTGTCCATTTGTGAGCATGCATATTTTTCCATGAAAAATCCAAATATGTTGAGTTTTCCTCAAAATGACGTTCCCATCAAAAGCGAGCGCCGGGTGGCACGACGCGTTGGGCAGAAAAGTCTGTTTTTAAGGCAAAAATTGCAAAAAGTGTCCCAATTTTTTTGAAATTTGGGCTGAGTGTCCTCCATTAAGTGTTGTGTTGGGCCAAGGAAGCCTCAGCCAAGATCTAAAGTCTATCTTGCTCTTTTTGCCTCCATGATGCCTTCTTCAACTTGGCTTTCAAATTCCTGATTCTTTCCTTGCACACTTTGTTTCTCGCCAGGTAGTGGTAGGCCATGTGCCTCAACATAGTTTTCTCATTGTTGGCCTTCTCCAGCATCTTCTCCAAGTGAAATTTTGTTCTCTCAAGCTAAGATTCACGATCAGCTTGGATTTCTTGTTCAAGTGTTGTCAACTGGGTTTTCCTCTTCTTGGCAGCTTGCCGTTTTGCCTTCATGTTTTGGAGCTCCATGATGATTTGCTGATCTTCCAGTTGTTTGTTCCTCTACTCCAAATAGTTAATTATCCACTTGGCTCTTTCTATATTGAGAGACAAATGATGAATTTCATCTTGCTACTCTCGAATGACTTCTTTGAGCTTTGAGATTTATGAGCCCAAATCTGTGTCATCACCCTGAATGAGGATGAAATTTGCCTCTTGACCTCTTGATGGTCTCTCATCATGCAAGGGCTTCTTACTCTTGTCCTGTACCTACTCTACTGATGGAAAAAATGAGACCCTTTCCACCCCGGGTGGAGATCGTACTCATTTTTCTGCTACTGCAACTCGGCAAGTGAAGTGGGCTCATCTCGTATATGTTTACCACCCTTGTGAGGTCTCCTTGATGCATGCATTTCTCTAGCAGAATCATTGAGTGTTTCCTCATCTCGGTCATAGGAAGGATTAGACTCCACGTTTTCCAATGTTTGAGTTTTCTTGATTAATATGAAGAGATTTATGGTGTCTTTAGATTTTTGCTGCCAAGGATGAGAATGTATGAGGGACTGTGAAGGGGAAAGTGTATGAGGGGTTTTGGGAATGTTGTTTTTGGGAAATAGGGGGTTTAGGGAATAGTACTTAGGTTCTTGGGACATCAATTAGGGTTTGGGAATCTTTAACTAGGGTTTGGGATAGAAATTAGGGTTTTAGAATTAGTAGATTTAGGGATATGGAGATTGGGGAATGGTTTGATAAAATGTAATTAGAGAATGAAAGAGTGAGGGAGTGAGAAATTTTGTGGAGTTGGCAGCAAAAAACACAAGCACAAACCCTAGACCATTGTTTTTGAGCAAAAATTGTAAGGAGGTAGGGTTTGAGTTTTGTCTCACTAAACCACCATAAATTTTAAGAAAAACTCATTCACTAGCAAGGGAAGAAAGCTTGACTTACTTGCACACCATAGGATTGAGAAAATTTGGAAATTTCAGAGAGTTTGTGGGTGAAATCGGGCTTACAGCTCTATGCACCATGCCACAAACCCAACGCGCCACACCTGCTCTATGCGTCGTGCCCGTTCAAAATTTACACTGCAGAGCTGTCTACTTGGATAAGTCGTTCTTGCGGACAAGACCGACCTCCCTAGTATCGAATGATATCTAGCGACAAACAAACCAACCAAATTCTATCTTTCTCTAAATATGCAATTTGTAAACAAAGGCAAACAAGTTTTTTATGCCTAACTTGGGTCCAATGCAAGTTTGTGGAAGCCTCACTCCATTGATCCAAATGAGCTCCCTTATAGAGAATATGCAAACACAAACAAGCACACACATTAAATAGCACCTAAAAAGCCAATATAATAAAGCATACTTTGTTTGCATTATGATGCATGTCTTGTACTTGATGGCAACCAACTCGTAGAAGATCAACTCACTTATAGATGAATCTATGGAAGAGATATAAGATGTGACAAGGAATTAGATGACAATTCTCAGTATGACAAGTCCAAAGGGGGAGATTGTTAGCATTATGAGACAAGTGTTGGAAAATTTATTTGATAAATTATAGTGCAACAAAGTTTCCTTCATGTAGAGAAAAGTTCATGCACTTTTATGCAGAGAAAAGTTTATTCCATGTAGAGAAAAGTTCACGCACTTTTATGCAGAGTAAAGTTTATTCCATGTAGAGAAAAGTTCACGCACTTTTATGCAGAGAAACGTTTATTCCATGTAGAGAAAAGTTCACGCACTTTTATGCAGAGAAAAGTTTATTCCATGTAGAGAAACGTTCACGCACTTTTATGCAGAGAAAATTTTATTCCATGTAGAGAAAAGTTCATGCACTTTTATGCAGAGAAAAGTTTATTCCATGTAGAGAAAAGTGCACGCACTTTTATGCAGAGAAAAGTTTATTTCATGTAGAGAAAAGTTCACGCACTTTTATGCAGAGAAGAGTTTATTTCATGTAGAGAAATGTTCATGCACTTTTATGCAGAGAAAAGTTTATTTCATGTAGAGAAAAGTTTACGCACTTTCATGCAGAGAAAAGTTCCCTTCATGCAAGAGAAAAGTTCACACACTTTCATGGTTGGTTCATGGTATTAGTCCGACAGTTTTTGATCCTATGGTTTTGGTCCGTGGTATTGCATCCAAAAGTGTTGATCTCATGCACTTTCATGGTTGGTTCATGGTATTAGTCTGACAGTTTTTGATCCTATGGTTTTGGTCCGTGGTATTGCATCCAAAAGTGTTGATCTTACGCACTTTCATGGTTGGTTCATGGTATTAGTCCAACAATTTTTTGATCCTATGGTTTTGGACCGTGGTATTGAGAAAGGACTAAGGCTATAAAAGAGGAAGGAGATCATTTGGCAAAGCATCATCTGAATTATTGAATATCTCATAAAGTGCTAGATCTGGAATACTGTGATTGGGTTATGGTGCAGATCTAGATCTGAGCTAAAGAGGGATCTCACCAGTTGATGGAAAACAAGATCTAAGGATAGATCGGGATCAAATGGTTTGAAATGAACTATCTCTATATATTTTATTATGCTTATTCTAGATCTGTATACTGACGCTTGTAATGATCTGAACTGGGTATAACTTGAGTTTGAAATCGCTGCAAGTCATGTTTGAATATTTATAGATCTGTACGCGGGTTGGCTTTGGTGTAAGCGCGTATGTATGCAGGTTTGGTTCATTGTAGTAGCGTATACAATTTGAGCTATGATATTTGAAGTCACAGGTGGTTCTGGTTGTTGATGGGTTCTGATGACAGTTTAAAGGTGTCAGTATTCTGCATATCCTGTTTGGTTGATTGTGTTTAGCTTCAGTATTGATGGATGAGAACTAATATTGGATCAGGATCATAATGGCTCATATTTATGTGATCTGATGGACTAGATCTGGGTTCTAACACATATATTATCCTTGTATATGTATTGATGTAGTGTTTGGGTGATTCAGAAGATTGATTGATTATGTGCTTCAATGATATTAATGGGTCCAGTATGAAAATTGGATGAAACATGGCCTTTCAGATTATGTGTTGTGCTTCAGGAGAATCCAGTATGAAAATGTATGAAACGTGGTACCTGGAGGAGAGAAGATTGTAGGCCGGCACCTACGTACTAGTATCTTAGCTAGTACAAGAGCTAAGGGGGTGGTAGCTCCCTTCCAGTAGCAGTTGAAGACTTTGGAGCATTGTAGCAGGTAGCAGCCTACGTACTAGTAAATGGATCGGCTAGTACAAGAACTATGGGGGTTGTAGCTCCCTTCCAGGAAAGACTGGAGAACAAGAGAGGGTTGTAGCTCTCTGCAGGTAGAAGCCTGCGTACTGGTATAAGACTGCACCAATACAGAAATATTGTAAAAGGATTTTCTTATTAAGAAGAAGATTGAGATGACTTGCAGCAGGTGGTTTTCTCCCACATTGGGTTTCCACCTTATATCATGGTGTTCATGTGTGTGGCTTATGTGTGATGATCTGTTCTATTTTATTGCACCAGTTTACTATTAATATGGTCGATAATTTTCTAATGCACTCATTAAGGATCAACTAACTGAATCATAAGAAGTTGTGGAAGTAGCATATATGAATCTGAATATGGAAATGAAAAAGTTTTATTGATGTGATAATACTGATTCACCCCCCCTCTCAGTATTATTTCCAACAATTGGTATCAGAGCAGGTCCTTTGGTAGAGGCTTGATCGCTTAAAGGAGATCCGTGGAACAATGGGAAAGAAGCTTAAGAAGAAAGCACATAAGCAAAAGAAGACATCTCAGAAGAACTATGACAGTGGGAGAATCGATTGGGGATTAGGTGTAAGAAGCTCTTCAGATTCAGAATCATTTCAGAATGAAGATGAACTATCAGGTATGAATTTGCTATCCTCTGATGTTCCAGCTATCTATCCATTTGGAAAAGATGAAAGTGATAGCGAAACAACTGAATTTTCTCTTATGGGTGAACAAGAAAGATATCAAATAGAGGCAGAATTCAAAAGGCTTTCAGACAAAATCAGAGATCAACAAGATCTATTGAACAAAAGGGAATCTGACTTCAAGGAAGAAGCTACCAAACTAAAAGCTCAACTAGAGGAAGGAAACAAGGTAAGGAAGTTATTCAAGGACAAATATCAAAAGTTGCAGGATGAAGTAACATCACTAAGAGATGAAGTCAATGAAAGAAGCACAACCATCAAGAAACTCAGAGATAGATCCAGTTACTATGAAAGTCTTGAAGCCACGACCCGCTCGCTAAAAGAAGATCTTGAAGAATCAAAGAAGTAGAATAAAGAACTACTCCAAGCTCATGAAAATGAAGTTCTTAAACTAAGACGTCAGTTGGAAGAAGAAAGAAATGCTGAAGAAAACATGAAGAAGCAGTATCTTGAAAAGGAAGAGCAACATCAAGTTGAGGTAAATATTCTAAAAGATAAATTAGAAGAAAAGGATAAACTGTTACGATTTCAAGATAGTACTAAAGTCTTGGATGATATTCTTAATAGTCAAAGGTCTCCTGCTATCAAAACTGGTCTTGGTTTTCATGAATCTATTGAAGGTGAATCTAGTTCACAAAGTAAGACAAGGGACTCGACTGCAAAATCTGAAATGCTCAATAAGGAGATGAAAGGTCAATCTCATCATCAACCAAGGAAAGAAATTCTTCAAAGAAAATCTTTTACTCCTCCTATGAATAATGTTGAATGTTATGTATGTCATAATCTTGGACATGTTGTAGCCAGATGTAGAAGAAGAAGGTTTCAAGACCATCATGCAGAAAGATCATCACATTCAAGGTACTTTAATGGATATTGCTTTTCTTGCAATATGTTTGGTCACAGAGCTGTTGATTGCTATAGAAGAAATATGAGACATGTAAGATGTTACACATGTAACAAGCTTGGACATATAGCTAAGGAATGCAGGAACAAAGTATGGGCACCATACCAAAAGGAGAAAACATCATCATCACGCTTGAAGATATGGAAGAAGAAGGAAGTTCAGTCAGAAAGATGTGGCACCACACAATGTACTCAGATGCAGCACAACACAGACATAACAGACTCAGGGGGAGCTGAAAGTGTACAACTTCAGTGTCCTAAATCTCATACGCAAGTTTCATAAAGGGAAGTCGCGTATATACGCGAGTTAGACACTGCAAAGTCGCGTATATGTCAGTCTGATGAAAAGCAGTGGGGACAGGCTCAGAAAAAGTGTCTGATATGATTCAGTCCATTATTTGCTCTATTGGTTAATAGTTACAGTCTGCTGAGGATGTGTGGAAATGTCTTGATACTTGTAAGATGTTTAGAAGTATTTTGATCCTAACTTAATGATGATGATGTTTTGATGCTTATTGTTGATATATGCATGATCAGATCTAACAGTGAACAGATGGCACAGGTTGAGGGGGAGCATATGCCTTTAATAATGCATTGTTGGCATTATGGTTAATAGTCCTTGGTGATGATGCTTATATGGCTAAATGATATATCTTGCTATGATTATGAGTTGTCCATGATAAAATCTCATATGATTCTTGGGGTTACATAGTTGATGTTCAGATCATATTTGTGGATTGATTCTTAGATGGTGCATATATGATGCTTACATGGTGATCTTCATAAGGATAAGGAGAAGTACAAAGCTTGAATACACATCTTCATTACTTGATGATGAGTCACTCATATGCTGCTGTCGTCATATGCATAAAGATCATATAATACAGTTATGATGTAGGATTCCTATAGTTCTTGGTGCTCATGTGGATGAGGATTGTTGATGTTGATGATATAAAGAAGCCTTGACAAATGATCTTGAGCTCAAGATACATAGTGTTGGATACATGCATGATTACTCAAAGTTGCATTGTTGGAGACATGATGATGATGAGTTCTACCTATATGATGATAGGTTGATACTTACATATGTTGATTGATGCAGATATTCCCAAGTGATGATACATGGATGATCTTGATGGCTATGGTGTTTTACACATATGATATAATGTGAGTGATTTTATGATGATGAGTTGTTATCTATCTGCAGACATACCCTGTCATAGGACATTTACAGGTTGCTGATCTGGAATTGGTTGTACGCGAGTTTCATACGGAGTATCCGCGTATATACGCATGTTTCTGTGGATACAGTCGCGTATATGTTGGTATGAATAAAATCAGTGGGCCAGACTCTGGATGAGAAGAGTCTGATATGGGTCTGACAGAGACCATCTGGCACAGGTTCAGGGGGAGCAGATTAACTTCTAATAATGCATTGTTGGCATTACCTTAGAAGCTCTTGGTTCGTGTACACAAGCTGTTTTGGTTAGAACAGGTGCAGAAGGAGAACAGAAGGAGAGCATGGTTGCTGATCTGAAAAGTGTTTGACAGATGCTACTGCTATCAATTATTGGTGACTTTCATAAGTCTTGCTCTAGATATTTCATCTCTATGTCATGTATCTCTTTTTTGGTGTCAAGGTCATGTAACGGCCTATCTTGGTTTCCCCACTATGCCTGGGATGAAGATGTAATGTTCTTGTTTTATCATGTGTAAACTTTTGATGTATCCCCACTTGGTTGGATGAGTCAATTCTAGTATATCCCCACTTGGTTGGGAAATGGATGTATGTATGAGTCCTTGGTGATAGGAAGGTCATTTATGATAGAGTCATGTTCTTCTTGTAAAACATATTTTTGCAGACCTTGCTTATAGTCAGGGGGAGCATGAACAACACACTTCAGCAGAGCAGAGACTTCAGCATGTACTCAAGGGGAGCATGGACAGATTGGTACACCTTGGCATATACAAAGGGGGAGCTCATTCAGAAATTTCAACAGGCACTCAGGGGGAGTATGGACAGCAAAGGAAGAGAATATCTTGGTCCACCCTTTGCCCTTGATGTCAAAGGGGGAGAGTGATTTGGTATTGTTGCCATCAAGTCCAAAGGGGGAGATTGTTGGCATTATGATGCATGTGTTGTACTTGATGGCAACCAACTCGTAGAAGATCAACTCACTTATAGATGAATCTATGGAAGAGATATCAGATGTGACAAGGAATCATATGACAATTCTCAATATGACAAGTCCAAAGGGGGAGATTGTTGGCATTATGAGACAAGTGTTGGCAAATTTATTCGATAAATTATAGTGCAACAAAGTTTCCTTCATGTAGAGAAACGTTCACGCACTTTTATGCAGAGAAAAGTTTATTCCATGTAGAGAAAAGTTCACGCACTTTTATGCAGAGAAAAGTTTATTCCATGTAGAGAAAAGTTCACGCACTTTTATGCAAAGAAAAGTTTATTCCCTGTAGAGAAAAGTTCACGCACTTTTATGCAGAGAAAAGTTTATTCCATGTAGAGAAAAGTTCACACACTTTTATGCAGAGAAAAGTTTATTCCATGTAGATAAAAGTTCACGCACTTTTATGCAGAGAAAAGTTTATTCCATGTAGAGAAAAGCTCACGTACTTTTATGCAAAGAAAAGTTTATTTGATGTATAGAAAAGTTCACGCACTTTTATGCAGAGAAGAGTTTATTTCATGTAGAGAAATGTTCACGCACTTTTATGTAGAGAAAATTTTAT
This sequence comes from Pinus tabuliformis, assembly GCA_031772625.1. NCBI lineage: Eukaryota > Viridiplantae > Streptophyta > Pinopsida > Pinales > Pinaceae > Pinus > Pinus tabuliformis. The sequence goes on along the minus strand of CM062806.1, from coordinate 518,994,170 downwards.
TTCATGTAGAGAAAAGTTTACGCACTTTCATGCAGAGAAAAGTTTCCTTCATGCAAGAGAAAAGTTCACACACTTTCATGGTTGGTTCATGGTATTAGTCCGAGAGTTTTTGATCCTATGGTTTTGGTCCGTGGTATTGCATCCAAAACTGTTGATCTCACGCACTTTCATGGTTGGTTCATGGTATTAGTCCGATAGTTTTTTATCCTATGTTTTTGGTCCATGGTATTGCATCCAAAAGTGCTGATCTCACGCACTTTCATGGTTGGTTCATGGTATTAGTCCAACAGTTTTTTGATCCTTTGGTTTTGGACCGTGGTATTGAGAAAGGACTAAGGCTATAAAAGAGGAAGGAGATCATTTGGCAAAGCATCATCTGAATTATTGAATATCTCATAAAGTGCTAGATCTGGAATACTGTGATTGGGTTATGGTGCAGATCTAGATCTGAGCTAAAGAGGGATCTCACCAGTTGATGGAAAACAAGATCTAAGGATAGATCGGGATCAAATGGTTTGAAATGAACTATCTCTATATATTTGATTATGCTTATTCTAGATCTGTATATTGACGCTTGTAATCATCTGAACTGGGTATAACTTGAGTTTGAAATCACTGCAAGTCATGTTTGAATATTTATAGATCTATACGCGGGTTGGCTTTGGTGTAAGTGCGTATGTATGCAAGTTTGGTTCATTGTAGTAGCATATACAATTTGAGCTATGATATTTGAAGTCACAGGTGGTTCTGGTTGTTGATGGGTTCTGATGACAGTTTAAAGGTGTCAGTATTCTGCATATCCTGTTTGGTTGATTGTGTTTAGCTTCAGTATTGATGGATGAGAACTAATATTGGATCAAGATCATAATGGCTCATATTTATGTGATCTGATGGACTAGATCTGGGTGCTAACACATATATTATCCTTGTATATGTATTGATGTAGTGTTTGGGTGATTCAGAAGATTGATTGATTATGTGCTTCAATGATATTAATGGGTCCAGTATGAAAATTGGATGAAACATGGCCTTTCAGATTATGTGTTGTGCTTCAGGAGTATCCAATATGAGAATGTATGAAACGTGGTACCTGGAGGAGAGAAGATTGTAGGCCGACACCTACGTACTAGTATCTTAGCTAGTACAAGAGCTAAGGGGGTGGCAACTCCCTTCCAATAGCAGTTGAAGACTTTGGAGCATTGTAGCAGGTAGCAGCCTTCGTACTAGTAAATGGATCGGCTAGTACAAGAACTATGGGGGTTGTAGCTCCCTTCCAGGAAAGACTGGAGAACGAGAGAGGGTTGTAGCTCTCTGTAGGTAGAAGCCTGTGTACTGGTATAAGACTGCACCAGTACATAAATATTGTAAAAGGATTTTCTTATTAAGAAGAAGATTGAGATGACTTGCAGCAGGTGGTTTTCTACCACATTGGGTTTCCACCTTATATCATGGTGTTCATGTGTGTGGCTTATGTGTGATGATCTGTTCTATTTTATTGCACCTGTTTACTGTTAATATGGTTGATAATGTTCTAATGCACTCATTAAGGATCAACTAATTGAATCATAAGAAGTTGTGGAAGTAGCATATATGAATCTGAATATGGAAATGAAAAAGTTTTATTGATGTGATAATACTGATTCACCCCCCCTTCTCAGTATTATTTCCAACATACTTATCATGATGATCAAGGAATTCATGAAACAAATCACATAAGACAATTTGTTGAGAAAAATGAATCTGATTGTATTAACTTAAATCAAGGAAGAAATTTACAACCTATGCCTTGATGCTGTACAAGCTCCTCCCAGGGTTCAGTAAGAAGTCTCCTCTACTTTGACAAGTTTCACTCTCTTCCCAATGAAGCCAAAAGGTATGTAATCTCTCCTCTCAAGATTAACTAGGAAGTCTCAATTCCACCAGCATTTAGCCTCAAAAATGTTCAGCTTCTAACCTCCCTAGCAACCAGCCCAATGCCTTAATTTATAGTGCAATGGAGGTACGTTACTAGGTCCATCTTCAAAGGGATAAGCTCCTCTCATCAAGGGATTAGCTCCTTCACTTTTGGGATGCATGAACCACCTAGGAGCGAACCATCCACGTCAAGATTCCTTCTAGAATCATCTAGAATTAACCCAAAGCGAGTTTTTAAGAATAAACTTGCGCCTTTTTGACTTTCAAAGGGGTCCGCACCCACTCCTTTAGAGACAGAGCAGGCAGGTCCACAGGTAACATGAACAAGGGGTGCGGGACCGCAGGCAACAGTGAGAGAAAGTGCGGAACCAGAGCTTTATTGATTTTCAGAGTCTTTCTCTCATTTTCAAAGCTTGACATGAAGAGCTGAGGTTTGAGACTTGCTAAGGAGGATAGTATGAGTGATGATAGACCCATACTGACTGCAAATAGTCATGGTGACAATATTTTGTGTAACATATTGCCCCCTAAAGTGCGAAGTCTGTAGTAGATGAGGACTTTCATTTATCATCTAGGAAGAGTGAATTACTTTATCATTTCGAGGATCATCTTGTGGAGAGCCCGGTTGGAACCTGTAGAAACATTAAGTGCAAAATATATATATGAGATCATATCATCGCTGAGGTAGGCATTCCCATACTCAGATCAAAACTGACTAGAAAACTAACTACTGCTCTGATATAGGAATGATCTTGTAATACATCACAAGTATAGACACATGTAGACACAGTATGGACACAGCCATTTGTTTATGAATAGTCCACTGTATAATGAATACAAAATTCCTTGCAGCCTAGATGGTGGAAACTAGATCCAGGGTCTTTATTTCTACTTCCCGAAATAGTACGATTCTAACCATGTGAATGAATGTGTCGAAGTCGAACATGGTAGAAACCACTTGATTACCAGTCAATGATGTAAACTGTTAACAAGTGTGAGAGAAACCACCAGTAATGTCAATGGCTCTCAAAGTACTCAGTACAATCCATGAGATGTGAATAGATGTGTTGATGTCGAACATGTCACGGAATCCTTTGATCGAAGGTCAATGATGCAACCTGTCATCGAAGGCGAGAAACCTGCCATTGAGGCATGCAGATCCCAAGGTACTGATGATTTCTAGATCATCTTTCTAGATAATGAGCTGAAGTCGATAGAAAGCGATCCGTCGTAGGCAAGCCCACAACACGAAATCATAGATCAAGTTTGAAGAAATTTTGTTGCAAGGACTGACTCAGGGATGGTCAAGATGGATGACAGATATTTTGCAGATGAATGGTTTATTTGCACTAACCTCTTGAACACATAACGACACAGCAGATGGTTTGGTGACAATTGACCCAAATTTAATACCCAGAAACCGGCTGAAGACTTTCAATATGGTTTGATCAACTGTTAGGCAAAGGATTTCCCAACCCAGGTGAATAAAAGTGTCGTGTTCAAGAGTGGTTACAAAGTATGACAAACAGGCTCATTTTTCTCTCTTTTCCCCCACCATTTCTGGCAAGTACCTCTTTATTTTTGACAAGCTTCGGGAGGATAACATTTGCTTGATTATAAGCTCATCCTTCGGATGAGTCCAACTTAGTTTAAATTCGAACCCTAAGAAGGAGTGGTCCGTTCCTGTTTTTAATTGAACAAGTCCTTTACTGTTAAATTTTAACGAGTCCAGTATAGGAGAAACTCGGTGTTTTTCAATTTTAGAGAGTCTGAAAAAACTTAAGAAGACTCCATGGTTGTCCTTTTTCGTAAATTTGTGTCTCCCAAGCCCAAAAAGTATAAAATAATACTTGAGAGAACCGCTTGATCATTACGACCAAGGAGTACTTTTCATAATTCGTGCCTCTGATCCAAAAAAGTAAAAAAGCGATCAATGACACATTGTTTTATAACCAATATCGAATTTGAAACGACAAAAACCCGACAATCTTTTCATGTTTTTACGGTCAGAAAAGGGTTGTAAGTGGACCGTCTTTTTAGTTCCGTTTTAACGAGTTTAAAAAGAAAAACTCGACGATCTTTTCATATTTTAGGAGTCAGAAAAGAGTTTAAAGGTGACTCTAATGTTTTTTCGTCGAAAATGACCGATTTCACCTAAAAAATCCGTTATTCTGAACAAAAACTCAAACATTACTCATACCTGTTTAAAATGGATAAAAATGCTTCAAAAGTTACCTCTTTAAAGTGAAACATAAACAAATTAAAAACTCATTTATTCAAAAAACTTATAAAAAGGGCTTTTGTAAATTCATTTTTACCGTTTGACTTCAGAGTGAGAAAAGAGAGCTTTTGGTCAGAAACTTCCCGTGAATATTGCGGAAAATCCGTCAGTTGGAATTGAATGCCGTCTTCTCCAGGTAATCTACATCATCCTAATCTTTTATTTCATCCATTTCAAAGTTGTTTTTAGGCTTTGATTTCATTTTTTAAGGGATTTTTAGGTTAGAAACCCACGCGCGGGGGTCCGCAGGCATAGCACAGGTAACCTAGGGACCCTGACTTTTTCGTAAAAGGAAAAAAGTTGGGGGTACGCACCTGCCGTGAAGGCAAAGTGCGGACCCACGCACTGTCTCTAACAGAGAGGGTGCGATCCCCGTAGCAAAGGTTTTTAAACCTAAATTTCTCAAATTTCACCCAAAAATTTTGCTTTTAGATATTCTAATTCGCCTTTTTATTGAATGTAGGGTATACATCATGCTTGATTGGCGAGAATAGGAGCATGGGGATGTAGATCTCGCCGTGATAAATCATCAACCTTTGATTGATGCATTGAAGGCATGCGGCTTATACAAATTCTGGGCCATACCTGGCATGAGGGCCCAAGTGGACTTTTGCAGTGGCTGGTAGACAGGTGGAGCATACAGGACCAGTGCTTCTTGATTGGTGGTCACTAGCTCGAAATGGAGCCAGTAGACATTTAATTTTTGACTGGTTTGCCTAAGAGAAGTGAAAACTTGACTCTATTCGAGACTAGGCTAGGTGGCCAGTCTGTCGATAGCCTCCGGCTAGAGTTTTGCAACGACCAGACTAGAGACAAAGGGATAGATATCAAAACCATATCCCTTCCTGAACTGAAAGTGATTTCATTTACTGTTACCAGGCTCTGCAGAAGCACAACACTACATATAGCCACTAGATCCCAAATGCGGATGGCAGTAGACTGCTTTCAAGGCACCACCTTCAACTAGTGCGATGCTGTGTTGGCTAATATAAAATGCCAACTGACTAGAGCAAAGAATGGACAACTGAATACCTTTGGATATGGTGCTTTAGTTGTGAGCTTTGGTCTGGAGAGGGTTCCAATGTTGGTCCCACAACATCTTACCGTTGGAGCTGGACTTCCTCGAGAGCCCAAACTGATGCGATGGGTTGCAGTTATGGCCCGTCATCCTGAGGAGGGGACAGAAGTCGTTCTATTCACTCCTGAGTATTTTCATTGGTTGGAGAACCAAATTTTTGCTATTCAGGACTTTCCTTATGCCGGGGTAGATTTTCGTGGTGACCCAAACATGGCTCTTCCACCAGGAGAGCAATGGGATGACTCAGGTAAAATCATTTTCAACATTTTCTAAATTTAATTTTTTTGTTTTTATCTCGTCCCAAAATTGATAGTAAAAGTTTTAAATGTAGATGTAGGTCCACGGCGACCAGCCACTCTCTGGCCCTATGAGAGGAAACAACCAGCTACAGCAGCACCAGCCCCACAGGACGAATCCACAGAGACCTTGGCCGAATTGGAGAGCCATCTAGAGCATTTGACAGTAGACATTCCGGAGACCAGCATAGATGACATTCCTCTTAGGCTACAGCGCTATGTGATTGGGGTCCCAGGACCTTTCAGGAGGTTCCTTTGTAAGGTGGCCCATACAATGGTTTCTTATCGAGATCATCACCAATGACAGGATGATCGCCTGTTGTAGACGCATATGACATTTTTTTCTTTTTGTACTATCATTTTTGCCGATCATAAGGTGTTTTTCAACCTATGATCGAAGACGATGTATATTTGACACACTCCTATGTTATACTATATCAGTATTACCGGCTTATCTTGTAAAACATGTTATGGAATGTTTTTACATTTACTTGTATGATTATTGCAAATGTCTACTTAACATTCGAGAAGCAATTGCATCTGCTAATGTATTTAAATGTCTTGGAATATGCTAGTATTCAATATAGTCAAATTCACATTCCAAGAGACGAACTCTCAAAAATAATCTCAATAACACTGGATTTCTAATGGCATATACTCTATTAAGTTGTAATACAACGAGTTCAGAATCTAACCTCACTATCAAACTCTGAATCCCAAATGAGATAGACTCAGATAATAACTTAATCACTGCACTATACTCGGCAATGTTTTTTGTTGTTTGACTGAGGCTTACCCCATGCATAGATACCAACTCGTTAGAGGGCGAATAGATAACCCAAGCTATGGAAGAAATGTTCCGTGTATTACGACAAGCACCATCAGCAAAACCAATGTATGTTTGGAGAGGCGTCGACATCTGCAATATCAAGAGTAAAATCAAGATAAGCAGGAATAATGACAAAAAACACTCTAAGCTAAGCACACTTTTTAATCTAAAAGACACCAGCTAGAAAGAAAACTAACCTAACTAAAAATCTCCACACCCAGATTTAAGCATAATACCTCTTCAGGTAAAGACCATTTCTGGGTTTACCTAAAGAGACCCCATCGAAGTCTACCAATTCATAGGCCCCTTTAGCCAGCTTTCGCTTAACAACATAAGGACCATGCCACATGGGTACGAATTTTCCAGCGCCTAATTTATCATTTGCTTGATCGTACAATAAGACTAGGTCTCCTTCCGAAAAATTGCGAGGGGTAACATTTCAATCATACTGAGCTTTAATACGTTTGGCATGAGTTTCGATTGCTAATGCAACATCACGTCGATTCTCATCTAGCTGAGCCAAGTATAACAGACATTTTTCCTCTTTGAAAGTGGCTGGAAGTAATTTGATGGCCATTTGCAATGACGGGATTTCACATTCAATGGGTAACACAGCTTCCAGACCATAAACTAGTTGGAAAGGAGTGAAACTGGTTGACGTTTTTACTGAGGTTCAATACACCCAAAGCGCTGAAAATAGCATGTTATGCCAATTCGACCTATGAATCCCAATGAATCGTCAGATCATGATGACTAGAACTTTTTTGATGGCTTCAACCAGACCATTAGCCTGTGGATAATATGGAGTTGAACTATCGTGATGCAGGCCAAGTTGGTCTGTAAGTTCAGTCATCATAATGTTTCAAAAATGACGCCCATGATAAGTGATAATCGCTTGTGGAACACCAAACCTAGCAATTATATTATTGAACATGAAAATCGCAGTAGTTTTGCCGTCACCCTCAAATGTAGGCATCGCCTCGGCCCACTTGGTAAAATAATCTACTGCAAGGATGATATACGCATGCCCCCGGCCGACTGAAGGTTACATGTAATAAAATCGATACCCCATTTCGCAAAAGGACCAACGGCAATTATAGGGTGGAGTGGAGCAGGTGGAGTGCTCATCTTTCGATCAAAAATTTAGCAGTTGTGGCATTTTCGGACCACGTTAATACAAACTTTAAACAAAGACGACCAGAAATAGCCAGCGCGCAATATCTTTTGGGTTGTGGCAAACCCAGACATATGACCGCCACACGCTCCAGAGTGACAGTCATTTAGAACCCTTTCAACTCCTGCATGAGTTAAACAACGTTGGAAAATAGAGTCCGCCCCACGACGATAAAGTGTATCTCCAATAATTTTGAATTGTTGGGACTGGAATTGTATTTTCTGATGTTCTGATCTTGAAATTTATGGCCGAAAGGATTGGGTCTAGAGATAAACTATGATATCCCCATACCATGGATCTAAAGTGCTGATTAGAAGCAAGGATTCATCCGTAATGGGCTCCTCCGCCACAGCTTCCGTGTTAGCATGCGGGAAGTCACACATCAACTCTGCAAAAACTAAATATTTCTTCGACTTAGACTTTTCAAATTCCAAGTCGAACTCCTGCAGGATCACAATCCATTTGGAGTACTTGCCCCCTAGCAGTTGTTTGGTCAAAATATAGATCATAGGGTTGCAATCGGAAATTACGGTAGTCTTGCGTAGTAAAATGTAATGACGAAAATGTTGGACAGCTTGAACAGCTGCCTATGCCAATTTCTCCACATGTGAGTATTTTAGCTCAGTTGGATTTAAAGTGCGACTAAGGTAATATATCACATGTTCAGTACTGAATTCATCTTCCTGAACTAACACCATTCCAATGGTGGAATGCGAGGCGGCGGGATATAAGAAGTAGTCATGGTTGTAGTTGGGAGGATGTAGTAATGGTGCATGGGTCAACGTGTGTTTTAGTGCATCAAAAGATTTGTCAGCTATCTCATCCCAAAAGAATGGAGTATTCTGTTTCAACAACCGGGTAAAACCCTTTGTGATCTCGGCGTAGTTAGGAATGAATCGACGTAAAAAGTTTGCTTTCCCCTGCAAACTTTGGAGTTGGCAAAGACTCGAAGGGGGAGGCAATTTGACAATAGCTTCAACCTTCGAGGGATAGACGCGAATGCCGGCTTTTAAAACAAAAATCCCCAGTAACCAACCCATTTCTATATAGAAAACACACTTGTGTGGATTCAACCTAATTCGATAATGCCTACACCTCATAAAGATTGCTCGTAAATGGATGAGATGATCAGCTCGATGTAATGAATGAGCAGGTAAATCATCGAGATAGGGTTGCACAATGTGCTTGATGTCATGAAACGCGTAAGACATGGCTCTTTGAAAAGTTTCCCCGGCGTTCTTGAGCCCAAAAGGTAATTTGCAATAACCAAATGTTCCCCATGGACAAATGAAAGTCGTTTTTGGTTGATCAGCAGGTAGAATATTTATTTGATTGTATCCGGAAAAACCATCCATGAAGGAGAATATTTCACTGCCGGCACAATCATCAATGATTTGATCGATATAGGGAGTTGGGTAATTGTCTTTTGGATAGGCTCGATTAATATCCCTATAATTGATACATATTCTTATTGTTCCTTGCTTTTTGTTAACAAGAACAATATTCAATTACTGTTCCTTGCTTTCTGTTAACAAGAAAAATATTCGATACCCAATCCGTTAACGGAATTGGATAAATGAAACCTGCTTTGAATAATTTTTCAACTTCTGCTTTAATGGCAGCAGCTTTTCGCGGGTGGATCAGACGTAAATGTTGCCGGACGGGTTTAGCATCCGGGTAAGTTTTGATTTCATGAACAACAATTGCTGGGTCAATTCCTGGCATTTCCTCATATGACCAGGCAAACATGTCGTGGAATCCTTGAAATAGGGCCTTATATGTTTGAATTTCATCTTCCGTACAAGAGGCACCTATATGAATGTTTTCAACAATTCCAGGCTTAACCGAAATATCAATAGGAATAGTTCGAGAAATGTTTCCCAAATTTAACTCAGAATCAACATTTTTCATTGGATTCTAAGGTTCCTTGACATATTCAATCGTAAAGATAAATGAAAAATCATTTTCAAAGCGATCAATCTCAGGTAAAAACGAAGATCTATGATGAAGATCTTCCCATGGTAAATCATCGACACATAGGATTTCACGAATTTGCTCATCAGTGTGAACAAGTTCGGAAAACGTTATTGAATCTGAGTTTGACGTTGAAAGTGATTCTTCATAGACCACATTCATTAAGTCAATTTTGGTTGAAGAAGGGTTGGAAAATGACTGCACGGCCTGATACGCAACTTCATATGGACTCAAAGGCATAACATCACTAAATGAATCTATCTCAGATTCGGAAGGTACGATCCAAGGATCATCATAAACAATAGTGTCTAACGAAATCATATGAATGGTTGCAGTAGAAGAGGATGCGTTGATAGGAGGAAAAAGAAAAGTTCCCAGTAAACCAGAATCTTTAACTAGTCCTACTCCAACATCCTTATACGGGATAGTTGTTTTACCGACATGCTGAATACTTTCAGAAGAGGCTAGGTCGGATGAAAAGTAAGTTAGTTGGTCTATAGTTACGATCTTTCCATTATGAGGGAACTTTATAAGCCGAAAGACCAATGAAACAACAACTGTCATAGCGTAAGACCAACTACGACCCAAAAGAAGGTTGTAATCTAGAGGGGCATCAACCACCTCCACATCTAGATTAACAGTTTTGCCTTCTACCCCGATAGGTAAATCCTGTAGAATGCCAAAAGGATGAAACCCACGGCCATCAAAGGCCTTTAGAATCATCGGGGATTGATTTAGCGTAGGAGAACCAAGCGATCTCCAACACTGGATCGACATAATACACGTTGAGTCTCCCTCATCAATCATAGTCCTATAACAATGTCTGTTTTTGACTAACACTGGAATCTGGAAAGCCATTTGATGAGGTACGCGTGGTGTACTATTTTCTAGATCGAAAATTATAAGATTCGAGTCCTCAACGTTAACAGCTCCTATAACCGACAATAGCAATTTATGTTGTGCTGGACATGATTGCAGCACTTCCAAAGCCGACATTGCTGAAGGTGAAATAGCCAAATCTTCAACAATGTGATAGTTCTGAGTTGCTCTTGCATGTGGATTGAAAGCTAACTTTCGAAGTATACCCTTGGCGAGCGGTTTGATTACTAAGTCTGGGTTAGGTTTGTCGATATGTAGTGGATCGGAACCGAGAGTTGAAGTTGATGGGTTCGAATGAGAAGATTCTGCTTCCTTACCATCAACAAGACTTTTACTTCCATAATCTTGCAATCGAGTCACAATCCTAACATGGGACATCATCATTATGGGTTCTTCGGAGGCATTTGAGGAAGAACCTATCATCTTACTATCTTGACTAGGAAAAGGATCCTTCAAAACAACAAGCGTTTGGGAGCCTTTGACGATTTTTGCAACCTCTGCACGATGAGGGCAGTCTCTTGTAAAATGCTCTTTGTCAAAAATGAGACAAGGATAACGAGGTTTGTGTTTCTCATCAGTTGATTCCGGTTTTTCTAGTTTCTCTTTCTAATTTTTATCTGTTTTATTTTTCTTCTTCCCTTTCTTCTTACCGCCGGATTTTGATTTGGCTGTAGATGATTCTACAACATGAATATTGGCGGAATTTTCCGCGGAATAATCTCCTGTTGGGGAATCTGGCAAAGTTATGATAGGAGAAGATTTCTTGGAAGATTTCTTCTTACTTTTGGTATTAACTGTACCAATCATACGCTCAGCGTCATGAGACCCTGAAGGAGCTGCAGTTATTTGATTTTGTTTCGAAAGGTCCGGGATTTTCTCGTGTAACGTACCTGACTGCGTATAAACTAAGTCAAGGTACTGAGATTGAGCAATTACTTGCTCTTCAGTAACGACTCCTGCCTTAGCTACATCCTCAGTGATCTTCGGTAATAAAGATTTTACAAACCATTTAGCTAAGCTCTGATCCGGAATAAAAACCTTCACTAAACACCATCGACGTCTCCATTCATGAATGTGATCTGAAATGTAAGTGGACGTTGACTGTTTTAATGAAGTTAATAATTCCGTGCCATTGTCATATCTGACTGGCAACTGAAAATGAGTTAAAAACGAAGTAGCTAACTGACTAAAGTTATAAAAAGTGGCTCGCGATAACTGAATATACCACTTGGCCACAAGACCAATTAGAGTGCATTGGAAAAGCCTTAAATGGATTGAATCATCTGAAATGGAATTAGACGCACACCAGAGGTGATAAGTCATCACATGGTTGGATAGGTCCTCTCCTGATTTGCCTTTGAACTTAGGAATATCACTAGGAAACTTATTCGGCATTGGCAGCCAAAGCAGAAGATAGTTAATTGGATCGTTCGTAAGGCGCGACAAGTCAGGCAAGTCCAAAATTGCAATGAACGGTAACTGACGATTAGGGTCCCTGAAACCCTGGGTCATGAGACCAGCCCCAGGAGGAGGATATCCAGGATAACTAGGAATTGGAAATGCATTTGGGATATTATATCCTCCCGGAAAACCAGGATTAACCGGACCGTACTGGGGTTGTTGAGGTTGTTGATACATATATCCAGGGTACGGTTGATACTGATAGACTGGCTGCTACACAGCAGGACCGAATTGGTACTATCCCTGCTATGGTTGATAAGTAAATTGAGGTTGACTTGTGACAACCGTACTTGGACCAGGTTTTCCTATAGGCATTTGAACCGAAGTCTGAATTGTGGATCCAGACTGAGGTAAAGATGTCTAAGGAGTTGATACAGGAACAGTAGAAACCGGAGCTGTCGATACTCCAGAAGTAGGTGGGGTAGATTGAACAGATGTTGCAGTAGTTGCAGCAGTCGTTTGAGGCGGAGTACGAGGTGTACTAGGCCCAGAATGAGAAACTAGTGAAGGTGCAGAAGTTTGAATAGTAGATTGGACAGGTTGCTGGGGTGAACTAGAAACCAAAGGTTGTCCAGTTTGAGATGACAACTGCACATTCGGTTGCAAGATCTGTTGAGATTGAGATGGATCCCACACTAAGTTCATTCTGGGGTAAGGACCCATAACAGGTTGAGAATATTCAGTACCATAATTGGGTTGAGGGTAGGGTTGATAATTCAAAGGTACATTTCCAGCTCCTTGGACAAATGATTGACCAGAAGGTGGTTGGAAACCTTGGGTTGGGTACTGACCTTGAGGTTGATAACCTTGGGGCACGGACTGATACTGGGATTGACCTTGAGGTACATATTGATACTGGGGTTGACCTTGAGGTACATATTGAGTCTGGGGTTGACCTTGAGAAATGTACTGTCCCGTAGGTATGTAATGTCCTTGAGGTTGCCCCCCAGGCGATAATTAAGGACTTTGAGGCTGCCCCCCAGGCGATAACTGGCCACCTTGAGGTTGCGGATTAGGAATAGTACCTGACATCATAAGAATATCTTCTACACTCAATGGCTTAGTTCCATTATTACTAGTTAATAACCCTTGTTCAATAGGTTGAGGAGATGCTCCCAAAAAAGTACCGGTGAGTGACTGATACCCAGAGGGAACAGAAGGACCACCGTATAAAAAGTTTTTGGAGATTGAGAAAACATGGACGACTGTCTTGACATATTTAACGGAGGATAATAACCCCTAGGTGTCGGGTGAAAAGGAATGCGAGGTGGTGAAAAAGCTAGTCTTGGGTTTTCCAAAAAATTGGTCAATGAAAGATACCAAGCGTCGCTCCTAGGTGGACTATAAAATATCGATTCACGCTCCCTAAGTTCTATAGCTGGTTGATTTTCAGGGATAGGGATACTTTCTTTTGGAGTAACAAGTTCTTCAATAGCAATAAGTCCAGAAGGAAGATTTTGGGTAATGACTCTTTCTACCCTTGGTGAACTAGGACCACTGGAAGTTGGAGAGGAAAATCCTGATGTTGGAGTAGCAGCAAATTCAGTTTCAGGTTCAGATATTTTAGGTTCCTCAGCTAAATCACTAGTAGATGAAAAACTACCAGTAACTTCAGAAAATGAAATAGATTGCGGATTATAATCTGTTACTAGAGCTTGATAATCAGGATGTACCACTAAAGAAGACTCTCCTTCTTCAGGTGATCCAACTTTACTGTCTCTAGGAGTTACAAGGGCTCGTAGCCCTTCAGGCTGGCTCGGTGAAAACTCAGGAGGTTGGCCCCGAAGTCTACGGGACTTCCTCAGTAATTCAGCCACGATTAAATATTTTAACTACTTCACACGCAAACAAAGAAAAATCTCAGTGAAAACCACCTAAAGCCTCTAAAGAACCAAAAATTTTTGAATCACACGCCTAAAGAATCTAGGAGATCAAACCACACACAAAAAGTAACTTTCCGTACCGAAAACACTAGTTGGTGATGAAATCCAACATCGCAGAATTCAAAACAGAAATGGTGGTTGGAACAGTTACCCCGGCAACCTGCTTAATGAATAGACTGGCACAAGTTTCTCCACTAAACCGTCTTGAGTGAAGAGAACCCGTCTAGTCTAGCCGACGTTTGGTCCAGGTACAGTGGGATCTTCCCTCCACCGTCACCTTAGGAAAGAATCCTATAGAATATGGTCACTAAGGTTACCAACAGAAACAAATATACCTGGGGGAACAGTCTACGATCCGATACGCACGCAAGGGCAAAGTAACAAGCTCAATCCCCTTGAAGGCTCCTTGACATAATCCAAGGTTTACCAACAATTGACCCCAGTCTCCTCGACAATGGTTAATCCGAGGTTTACCGTTTTTAATACGTGAATCTTCTATCGTTCCCAATGAGGAAGGATTGATTCCCACACTGGTTCAGATATGATCTCATGCTTCTCCTTTAAGAGGAGCTTTCCCAGAGCATAGATGTAACAATTGGATTTTATCTCCTACCACAAGATACAGCTACTTGTTTGTTTTACTATCTTGGAGAGTTAATTACTCCCTACTCCAAGATATTAGCCTAAGCTATGTTGGTGATATAGAGCCCTAGAAATAAAAAGATTACTAGATAGATTTTACTTTAAGCGTTATTTTTTATTGGTTTTTTCTTAACTCAAAAGGTGCGGAGATGAAACTTATGGTGTGAAGACTGGACTCCAAATCACTAAAAAAATGCACTTAAGATGATAAGCAATCTTTTCCCTTCAATGAATTTCTAGCTAGGAAAGAGTTGAGAATGCAAATGCTTGTAAAAACAAATCTTTTCCTTAACAAACAAATCAAAAGAAGAGCTTTTTGTCTTTTCCAATACACTAAAAAACGAGACAGCTAGTTATGCTCACGAAAATTTCCTTTTCTTTCAAACACTCATACTAAAAAAACAAACTTTTTCAAAAGAGATTTTATTTTTATTTTTATAAAACACTCAAAACTATGGAAAAATCTAATCTTGAGATCTATAAATTCTAAGAACTATTTGAAGTAAAAGCTTACAAGATTTCTTTTCAAGGATGTTTTGCTTAGTTGTAAGCAAACTAAGGACTAATTTGTCCAGAATCACAAATCAGTCAAAAAACAACCAATTTTTGTTTTCTTTTCTAAAAATGAAATCCAAAACTTTTAACACAAGTCCTTTCGAAGTTTCGCAAAGAGAAAAAACAAGATGGATTCCTCAACAAAGGCAGATTTTGCAAACGGTCAGACTCATAAGAAGGCCAGTAAAAACCAAGGTGATCTGAGGCTTCTAAGGCTTCTAAGCTCTGAGCTACTACAAGACCAAAATGAAAATCAAGCCCGGCAACCAAAACTTCTAGGAATTTCACCTAAAACCCTAATGCCAATGGAATTAACCTAAGAAAAGTTCCTGACAAGTCACGTGCAGATCTGGGCAGAGGCTAAAAACACCTAAACAAATCCTAAGCTGACTGAAAGAGAAAATCTTAAGTTTTTCAAAATTTTGACAGGGTCTGCAGGCTCCCAGTTTACCCAGGTGTGGGACCGCTCTATGTGTAAAGCAAAAGTGCAGATAGTTCTGCACTGTGTTACAAGCAGAGGGTGCGGTCCTCTCCCAAAAGTATGAAAAACAAAAAATAATTCAAGATTAACTAAACCTACCCAATCCCACACACATCAAGCCAAAAACAGAAACAAAAACATAGTTTGTCAAGTCAAAGTAAAAGCAAAGGAAAAATCAAATATTCAAGTCCCCAGCGGAGTCACAATTTTGTCTACCCGGATAAGTCGTTCTTGCGGACAAGACCGACCTCCCTAGTATCGAATGATATCTAGCAACAAACAAACCAACCAAATTCTATCTTTCTCTAAATATGCAATTTATAAACAAAGGCAAACAAGTGTTTTAGGCCTACCTTGGGTCCAATGCAAGTTTGTGGAAGCCTCGCTCCGTTGATCCAAATGAGCTCCCTTATAGAGAATCTACAAACACAAACAAGCACACACATTAAATAGCACCTGAAAAGCCAATATAATAAATCATACTTATCATGATGATTTAGGAATTCATGAAACAAATCACATAAGACAATTTGTTGAGAAAAATGAATATGATTGTATTAACTTAAATCAAAGAAGAACTTTACAACTTGTGCCTTGATGTTGTACAAGCTCCTCCCAGGGTCCAGCAAGAAGTCTCCTCTACTTTGACAAGTTTCACTCTCTTCCCAATGAAGCCAAAAGGTATGTAATCTCTCCTCTCAAGCTTAACTAGGAAGTCTCAATTCCACCAGCATTTACCCTCAAAAATGTTCAGCTTCTAACCTCCCTAGCAACCAACCCAATGCCTTAATTTATAGTGCAATGGAGGGAAGTTACTAGGTCCATATTCAAAGGGATAAAGCCCTCCTTCAAAGGGATAAGCTCCTCTCATCAAGGGATTAGCTCTTTCACTTTTGGGATGCATGAACCACCTAGGAGCGAACCATCCACGTCAAGATTCCTTCTAGAATCATCTAGAATTAACCCAAAGTGAGTTTTTAAGAATACACTTGCACCTTTTTTACTTTCACAAGGGTCCACACCCACTCCTTTAGAGACAGAGCGGGCAGGTCCGCAGGTAACATGAACAAGGGGTGCGGGACTGCAGGCAATAGTGAGAGAAAGTGCGGAACCAGAGCTTTATTGATTTTCAGAGTCTTTCTCTCATTTTCAAAGCTTGAGATGAAGAGCTGAGGTTTGAGACTTGCTAAGGAGGACAGTATGAGTGATGATAGACCCATCCTGACTGCAAATAGTCATGGTGACAATATTTTGTGTAACAAGAGCACTGCCCAATGCGTCGCGCCCTTTCAATGTGTTGTGCTCCAAACCCAATGCATCGTGCTTTTTGCAGGAGACTTTTGGAGGCCTTCCCGGTGTCCAAATTGAGAGTGGAATAGCTTGTTGGAAATCGTATTGAGTCTACTTTCCAAGCCAACTAGAATTTTTCAATTTGGAGTTCATTTTCTCTGTCAGCAATCAAATCTCCTAAGACTGGTCAAAATGTTCAAAATGAGGCTACCTCAAGGCAGAGTGTTGTTGCAGTCAACTTTTGAAGGTCTTCGTCAACTCCAAATTGAGCTCATGATAGCTCATTGGAAAGATCTTAGTGTTTAGTTATCATTTCACTCATCAAAAAAGTCATTTAGCCAACCAAGCTAGGAGAACATTTGATTTTCCCAAGGTCACTTCAGAGGTGTATCAATTCTCCCGAGGCAATTGTATTTTTGACATTTCTCTAAAACCATGACACCTGTGTAAAAATTGAAGGAGGTTTTTCTTCCTTGGCCTATTTGGGAAAAAAAATCTCTCATTTTTCCCAAATTCATCTTTTCTTGCTCAGAAACATCATTGAAGTAAAACCTATCCCGATGTGTGGAACAGGGGATTTGTCGAAATGAAGCAAAATGAAGGGGATAAGGGGCTTCTAAATTCTTGAGAAAATTTTGGGAAGTAGGGAGGGATGTTAGGAAGTAGCGGAAAGTGGAATTTCAGAGATTGAGTGAGGGGAAGAGGTCAAAAAGGGCAAAACACAGGCCTAGCCTAGAAAATTGTCAAGTTGTAGCAAGAAACTAGGGTTTGTGCGAAAATGAGGAATTAAAGGGATATCAGTGATGGGAAGTTACATTAAGGATAGGGGAAGGTGTATGAACATCAGGATACAATTTTTTTTGATGATTTTACCATCCAAGAGAAATTACCTTCAAAACGCTAGGAGAGAGAAATCAACCTTACCTAGGTGTAACTGAAGCATGAACAATGTGTAAAATGACCCATTGGAACCTGAAATGATGATGAAAACCCTCTAAATGATGGCACACTCAGCTGAATGGTGACATGGACCGACATTTGGACAACTTTGACAAGAGTAAAAGCAAACCCTAGACCTAATACCTAGTGACCAAATTTTTCTTGAAGACTCACTGAAATGAAAAAATTTGACCTCGACACCTTAAAATCACTTTGTAAGAGCATGTTTGATCACTGGAGGAAGGCTGCAAAGACTGAAACTAACACAAGTTAAAGAAGTCTTTGTATGGGCTAAAATAGTCAAGGATGTGGTATTAGAATTTTGATACATTTATATGAAGACTTGGCTTCACTAGAAGAAAAGCAGATCATTGTTTGTATATTAAATTAATTGGTGACCGTGTTATTTATCTGGTCTTGTATGTGGATGACATGTTTCTGGTTGGAAATGAAAAAGAAATTATCTAGGATTTGAAGACCCAACTGTCCTCCAAAATCGACATGAGATATCTTGGTGCTGCAAACTATACTTTGGGCATGGAAATTAAAAGAGATTGGGAAAAGAGGAAGCTCTGGTTAAACCAAAGGAAGTATGTCTAGACAATATTAAAAAGGTTTAATATGGAGGATAGTAAAACGGTGAAGGTTCCTATTCCTATAGGTGTAAAGTTATCTATTGAACAATGTCCCAAGACACAAGAAGAGGAATAGGACATGTCCCATGTTCCATATGCAAGTGCAGTCGGTAGCCTGATCTATGCGATGGTCTTTACTAGACCAAACATTGCACATGCAGTGGGAGTATTGAGCAGGTTTATGTTAAAACCAGGGAAGGAGCATTAGACAACAGTGAAGCGGGTTTTCAGGTATTTGCGTGGCACTAGTGATTATGGTTTGTGCTACCAAGGAAGACTAGGATTGGAGAGAGTTTTGGATATTCGTAGATTGCTTGATGCAGACTGGGTTGGAGATTTGGATCAGACAAGATCTACAAGTGGGTATGTGTTTAACCTATTTGGAGGTGCAGTCAATTGGATGAGTAAGAAACAATCTGTAGTGGCACTATCAACTATAGAGGTAGAATACATGGCAGCCACTCATGGAAGAAAGGAAGCAGTTTGGTTGCATAGATTATGTTCAAGTATGGGGTTATTATAGGGTGTTATAAAGATAGAATGTGATAGCCAAAGTGAAATTTTCTTGGCAAAGAACCCTTCTTACCATTCAAAGAAAAATCACATTGATGTTCAGTATCACTTTGTGAGGGATATGATAGAAGACCAAAAGGTGTTGTTGGTAAAGGTGGACACTTTGAAGAATACTGCAAATGCATTGACAAAATCTATGAGCTCTGAGAAGTTCTCTTGGTGTAGAGAAACAATGGGCAATTCAGGGCTGGCTAAATGACTAAGCTCTCTTGTGGCCCCCTGTGGAAAGAAAAAAACAAGTGGGAGAATGTTGGGTTGTGTTATATTCCTTCCACGACTAGCCCCCCTAGTCAATCGGGGGGTTAGAGAGGGGGCATAGCCCCCCCTTCATTGCACCGATTGCATAGCTGGGGGGTCACAGGGGGTTTGAGGGTGGCAGGTAGCCCCCCTCTACGGGGTCTAGGGTAGCACCCCATGGAAATTTTTTTTGGACCCTATATTAGGTGGGGTGAACCTACCTATGGTTTTGTGCATGGTTTTCGCACATGGTTTTCGGGGCGATGGTTTTTGGTCCAAGGTATTGGATGCTTCGACATGTATATATATATATGTATTGTAACATTGAAAGGAGTATAATAAAAATCAAGTTGGTAGTCTCGGTTTTGGGATCCAGGCGAAAATCTATATGTATATCTATTTTATGTTTTATGCTTTCACATTGTTTATTTTCTATTCTTAGAATTCCTATGCAGGTAATTTCTGTACAGGGTTAAAACCTACAATTATATTAACCAAATTGAATACTACAATAGTATAGGGCTCCAGTACTAAGGATAATGGCCCTCGTATATCAACTAGTACAATAATACAAAATTGGGATTTGGTGTCAATCCATTGATAACTAATCTGCCCTCAACAATATACTCTGGCCATCTAGTTGTTGCATGCTCTCTCATCTCCTCTCAGTTGTACCTTATACCTACCCGGTCCTTCAGCTCCCGATCTACAACACTTCCTCTATCAAAAATCCAAGCCCATATGACCATTGAATCTCAGCTATCTAATCTGCTCACTAGTGTTTCCTTAGTCTGTCAAGGGCACAACCCATTAAGACTCCTGTTGAATTGTTCACAACTTCATTTGTGAACAACTCACAACTTCCCACTCTTGCTCCTTGACTACTCAGGGACTTCAACCCACTATGATCTTCCTATGTTGCTCCAATGAATACCAACATAAGGCATGGAGGGCTACCACCTATCACTACAAGATGTCCATCTAATCTTTTGTATAAGTCCTTCTCCACACACAAGTCTAGGGCTACTCAACTGCTCCTATGGCTCATCAACTCTTGAGCTCAACAACTTCCACTCTAGAAACCACCAAGTCAATGAAGATGGTGCACACTGGTCTCCAACTTGGGAGCTATCACGATATCCCCCAAAAAACCATAGATTCCCAATCCACGTAAACACTTGCTCCACTCTCATGTTGCCCCAGACCATGAGAGACCAATCCTTGTTGTAGCATCTGATCTTAGTTAGGGCATCCAACACCTATGGAGACCCTTCCACATGGCTACTAACATACTCCTCAATTTTTCCTTTCCAAGGACACCATCCACCTACAAGTCACATCCACTCAAGAGGAATAGCATACCTCTCCTCTACAACCTTTTGTTTCTCCTCTTGACACATGCACTATTGTTGATGAATTTCTCATAGGATGATCACAAAAATTTCTAATACACCAACCATCCAAATTGGTCCAAACTAGACCCAACACATCAAATACATACCTGGAACTTGTGCATACTTTTGTAGCATTAGATCATTGGTTAGGAATCCAAACAACCTTGTTTAGCCCTTCTTCCAGCTACAACAGTCCTCTTAAATACTGTGACCTCCCTCAAATAGCACCCTGTTGCTGCTCTAGGTAGTCTTGTCTTTGTTTTAAGGGCCTACAACCCTTCCAAACACCTCCTCAAGACCTTGGCCTAATCTACAACTTACCTTAGGGGCTGTAGTTTACCAACCAGAGGGAATACACACCATTCTATGCACAAGTTTCTCCACAAACCACCCAGGTTTGTCCTTTTGCAATGCGGATTCCTACTACACTTGCTCGACCCTATCTAGGGCATCATTCTACCTGCAAAAACACTTCAGAAACCCTCACCAAGGCTCCCTTTCCTTCGCTGTTGCTACAAGAGTATGTGTCCTTGTTTTGGATGGTGTAATACCCAACTCGACCTCCAAAACAAGCCTCCCTTCCTACCTATAATTACACAAGGAGACTCGACCTATTCACTTGTGAGGTTTCTTCTTATTTCTGCCTAGAATTTCCCACCATGACCTCGGCCTCCTGCCTGTAGTAACTCCACTGCCAAATAATCTAGAAGGAAGCATAAACTATGAATTCCTTCATTTTCGCTAGGATCCTCTCTTCTATGGATAAAACATAGCTCTTCTCTTATACATGTTGCACCATTGGATATGTAGAATAACCTTCAGTGTCACTCCTTTTTATAGCCTCCATGTGGGTGTGTAATTAGCCCTTAAGGGAACTTCTAACATTTTGGCCAACTTTTCCTAGTAGGCCTCACAACCACACATTAACTTCAAAAATTGATAACTCAATATTGACAACTCGAATTTTGATGATTCTTGATGCATCCAATTTCATCTCGACAACCTCTATCATCTCCCTCCATGACATGTCAAAATATCATCATGGTTTGGGCCCAAACATCGATGGGTTAAAAACCTCGAGCTTGGGTTTCAATCCAAAAAGGCCACTTATCAAGCTCCTTCCTCCAAACCCTCGATCCTCAAGGCTTGGAGTACCTCCCAAGCTACCAAAAATCAACATCTCCTTTTAGCAAGGGAGGTAATTGCAAGACTAGGAAGTAACCATCATCATCCGACAACACTATCCCATTTGGTGTCCATCACTGTAGCATACTTTGTAGAATTAACCCACCAATCTCAGTAGTGCCTCCGCCTCATCATATATGAACCTAAAGATCCCAAACCTCCATAGGGATACTCCCTTTGAGGCTAGACTCCCTTTGAGCCTACACGATCTTCACCGGATCAGTCCTGCAAGCACTCATCCTCCTAAAAATCCCTCCAATATCTAATATGCAACATCACGATCTGATGAAGACTCTAGCCTTCCAACATGTAGTCCATCACATGAAGCAATCTCGATCATCCTGATCTCATCCATGCCAAATAAATCCTTGAGTTGTCCCAACAATCCATGGAAAATTAACGAAATTCCATGATCAACAATATTCTCTACAACAAATTGTTGTTCACCAGACTCTCCACCAATCCACTAGAACTCCCAGTCAATCTCATTACCAAGCCAATAAAGACCACATCTCCATGTCTTTAGCTGAACCCTATACTCCATGATCTAGACACCCACAACTCCCTCTGAGTTTCTTCGTTGTGCACACCTTTAATCACTATCCCTCAAAGTAAATCAGATATGATTTGATACCATGTTGTTTTTCCATGAGCTTGGTGTTTGGAATATAATCTTCAATCGCTGATGCTATAAAACCAAGAATCACAATGAAGCTACTTTGCATAGCAGAATATAAATAAGAGTAAATCTACTAGTGCACAAAATATAGATAACTTTTTACAATTTTCTACCCAACTTCGTTATATTGATCAAAATGAATAATACAATAATCTACGGCTCCCATACTAGGGATAATGGCCCTCATATAGCCACTAGTACAAGAATACAAAACTGTGCCTTGGTGTCAATCCATCGATAACAATTCATCCCTCAACATGATACTCTGACCATCTCACTGCCGCATGCTCTCTCAACTCCTCCCGGTCATACCCTATACCTGCTCGATCCTTCGGCTCCCGATCAACAAAAATTCCTCTATGAAAGATCTAAGTCCATCTGACCACTAAATATAGTATGTCCAATCTACTCACTAGTTGTTCCTTAGTCCATCAAGGGCACAACACATTGACACTCCTGTTGAGTTGTTCAAAACTCTATTTATGAACAACTCACAACTACCCACATCTACTCCTCAGCTACTCAAGGACATTAGCCCACTATGGTCTTCCTATCTTGCTCTAATGAATGCGAGCATAGGGCATGGAGGGGTGTCTGTTATAGACATTTTTGTGCCTTACAGCATGAAGCATGAAATGTCCATAATCAAAGGGATCCAAAGTCCCTAAACATGTTGTTCTTACCCCTAGAGGAACAAGGTCAGCAAACCACAGCACTTCAAATCAGTTCTCCACCTGAAAACGCTCAAAAACAAGGCAATTCTGGATCATGTCAACTGCTACACTGGCTACCTGCACTGAATGTCAACTGCTACACTGGCTACCTGCACTGAATGTCAACTGCTACACTGGCTACCTGCGCTGAATGTCAACTCCAACACTAGCTACCTGCGCTGAACGTGTTTGGACAAGTGGCAGGCTCATTTCTCAAGGTGTCAATGCCCAGGAAGCTTCCAAAATGACACTTGGATCAGGGAATTCGCCCAGTGATGAGTAAGAGGTTCTTAAACTCCAAGTGGAAGCAAGGATCTCCAAGTGGACTCAAGAACTGAAGTATAACTGAAGTGGGAGAGGACACTAGTCAGCTTGAAGCCAGCCTCAAGCTGACTCATCCTTTCTCCAAATCTCCTATATATAGAGCTCTCTCATGAGGTCTAAGGAGGCTGGAATTTTGTGTAAAGCAAGGAGGTGCTGTTGGTTTACAATTAGAGCTATTGGGTGATTGTTTTAAGAGAGGTGAAGAGGAGAGTTCTTGCTGCTGGGGAGGTGCTGCTGGATTGGAGCCATCATTGGTTGTAACCTTCTCAGAACCCTGTTACTTCTATCAATAAAGTTTTGCATGTTCTCCTATATACTTGTATTGCATTGATGTATTGTATTTACATGTATATTTGATTCACTCTAATCCATGCATCAGTTATGAGTACTTGTATCTTGTAGTTTCCTTTCTCGTTTTGTGCAGGGCTTGTGTGTAGCTGGGCCGGCAAAGAGAGTAAGGAGCTGGGAACAAGAGACAAAGAGAGAGGATCAAGATCGACTAAGTGAAGGATACCAGGTTAGTTGATCATTTCTTTCCCCCTCTCTGTACTTTCATAAAGGAAAACATCAAGGCTTTACTTTCAGTTGTTGCTAAAGACTCTCACCTTTAGAGTAGGGATAGGGTCATCCGCATCGGATACTTTTCCCCACAACAAACTGGCGACTCCGCTGGGGAGATCCTAGTATCTTGTTGTTGTAGAATTTTTCTATTCATTTCTTGAAGAAAGGAGTACCGAATCGAAAAGCTTTTGACTCTATCAAAAACGAAGTAGAGGGTTTTGTTACTCTTGCTCCTTTGCTGAGCAAATTCAAGATTTAAAGAGCTAATCTACAGATGAATCCTTACTCTTAGTGATAGATCTTTATCCTCTTGATCATCCCTTAACCTGTACTTAACCCATAGCATTTTATTTCAGTCAAAACAGTACATTTTTGAGCTTTTTATGACCCGGAATTCTTAGCAGACGTAACTCTCGTAAGTCAGTGCAGGCTGTCCACAGGCAGTCTGCATTACAGCGCAGGTGCTCCCTTCGGGAACTGCGCTGAGAGTCAAACTGGTGAACTAGTGCCTGCGCTGGTCCAGTTGGCCTCAGTCTAGCTCAGTCTTCCTATTGTGTCTTGGCCCTGTTTGCACTTGTTTTTGGCTGATTGCTTGCTGGTTATTGTACTTGCTGTAAGCCACTTCTCCTTGACATTATTCCGCCTCAGTTGTGTGATGAAACTGTGAATGTTTTTTCAGTATTTCTTGTTGCAGTTACAGTTTCCCATTGTGAAAAGTGAACCAGTATAGCTATGACCTCTTAGATCCTGAACTGTAAAAGTGTCTTTGAGATCTTAAGAGCTAGTTTCATTACTGTTCATGGCTGTTTAAGTTTGTTTGTTTTTCACTTTATGGTTTGAATTCATATATTTTTAGTGTTGAAACAAGTACCTGTAAAGCGTCTTTTCATTTTAGAAAAACTGGTTTGTTTACGCTTCAAATTGAATTCGAAAATCATACAATAGTTTTCCTTTTGTCTACATCAACATTAAAGGAAAAGAAAAGAAATACATGCATCTTGCATTTGCATTTTGATAAGTTTGGGTGTCTGATCTAGGAGAAAGTGCATTAGCTTGTGCTTGGTGCTCTGTGTGGAAAGATATTGTTTTTCTCTCCCCTCAGTAGTTAGGATTTTCAAAGCTAAAAAGATTGTGAAAGCTTGCTTATCATTTTAGCTGCATTTAGGAATTTGTACCAATACATCTCGTGGTGATCATGAAAGACAAACTGATAAACAAGATCAACTTAAAATATATTGAATGAATCTAAAAACGCATTGTAACATAACGCTCACAATAGAGGTCTAGGTAGAGACGTGTTCCGGCGTCGTTAAACGTAGTGACTGTCGATCTCTACGAAGGTGGGTGATTCCTCCTGAGGGACGATAGCACTAATACGGATTTGTGCTCCCGCGTACCGTCGCGTATATTGGGAGACCCCTATAGGCTTTTATCCTTTATCCTTAGGAAGCCGTGTCGACCGCCCTACTGATCGCGATGCAGTGAACACAGCATTCACGAAGATCGACCACCCGTACCGTAAAACATATTCTGTGGTTTCGCGAAAGGTTTGGCACACCCTCTGCCTAGATCTCCAGAGCAGTTTCTTTTGGCCTTTTTCAAACTCTATAACTGAAAAAGTCCAACCGAGCATTTGTCACTTCGGGCTCGTTAATACATCGAAGGCGACTAGAGTCATCTTTAGCTTTTTCTCGACTCTTAAAACATGAAAAAGCAAAGTTGTGTCTAAAAGCGTCTAATAAAATTCATTCAATACGGAAACATAATTCCCCTTTTTGTATTTTAGTTGATCAAGTAATCCGCAACCGTGGAGGAAAGTCAATTAAAACCCCGTCGTTCAGGGAGGCTTGCGAGTCAACCGCCTTTGTCTCCGGAACCGAGAGTAGTACAGACGAAGCGAACTCGCTTGACCAGGTCAAAATCTCCTTTTAAAGTTAGAACGGAAGTTCCAACAACATCTGAGATTCTGGTCACTCCCAATATTTCTGGAATCCCTGCCTCTATTGAAGAAGTTCAACAGCAACAGAAGGACAGTGGTACTGATCCTAGTCTGAAGACAAGTACTTGCATAACTGAACCAGTTCCATCTGAAACCGGTCCACAGAGTCTTGTTTTTCAAACGACTGTCGCTGTCGAAGAAACCCCTTCTTCGGCACCAGAAATCTTTTACGGACCTAACGGTCTGCCTCTTCCTCCTGGTCTGATTGCAATAGAGGAAATCGTAGAGGACCAGCAAGCAAATACTCCAATTCATTTTGGAGTAGGTACCCCTCTTTTTCCTTCTGCATCAGAAGTTTGTCTATCGCCACCAGAAGTTCCTGAAGAATCGTTAGGAAGTTTATTGGATAGACTTAAAATGTCTGAACAACCGTCGACATCTAGAACTGTGCCAAACGACACAGCGACAACAGAAGTTCCTGCTGCCACTCCAACGATGTTTGCCGGCATACCATTTGTCCCAACTAGTTCTCATCAACTAGAAGGAGTCCACCCAGGGACTATTATGAAAACTTGGTCTGTTCCAGTTTGTTCTTCCGGTATAATACCCGGTAATTCTTATGTTGAAACTAGACAAATTGATCCCTTTGGGAATCAGTTTGGGCCATCCAGTCCTCAAAGGCCATCTACGCCCTTGAGCTCCGGATTGTTACCGTATGGGGGGCAATATGCCCTTTCACTTCCTCTTCTAGGAGGATACCCATACGGCAGTTTTCAACCACATTCAGGTTTGACTGAAGTAACGACGAGTGGTTGGGTACCTATGTTACCCCAACAACCGAGAGTTGTATATTCTATGCAACAATCTGTACCTATGTCTGGTATCCCGACAACGCCAGCAATTGTAACCGTGTCGCAAGTTCAATCGATGCCTGTTGTATGTCAACCACAAGTTGTAATGCAACGACCTATTGACCCTGCAACACAACCACAATCGCCAACTGCCGGGACGACACAGATACAAACGGGGACGATAACCCCGCATCTTGGTCCGTCGGTTAGTGTCGCACAGCAAAACATGGCTTCACAACCATGGATGGTGCAATACCAACAACCTCAGTTTCAACAGGTGTACCAAGGATCTGAGCAACAGATCTTTGCGAATAGTGGGCAACCCTATATTCAGAACGGGTTAAACCAACCACTTTACAGTGGCCAAGCCCACCAGCCATATCAGTCATATCAACATCAGTTGCATTATGCTGGTGTACAAAGACCTACTGCTCAGGCGATTCCATCATATCCTGGGTACGCCTCGCCAAACCTGAATCAGCAGTTGCCATTCGTGGCAACCTTAGAATTACCAGATTTACATCGATTGACGAACGATCCAATCGCCTATGCCCATTGGTGGCCAGCGATTCCTCACAAACTTCCTTCGGACATTCCTAAATTCAATGGAAATCCGGGCGAAGACCCGTCGAATCATGTGATGACATTCCATCTGTGGTGTTCGTCGAATACCTTGAATGATGATTCGATAAGGCTTCGTCTTTTCCAGAGGACATTGACTGGTCCGACGGCTAAATGGTATATTGAGTTACCTAGAGCCTCTTTCGACAATTTTAGTTCCCTAGCCACGACTTTCTTAACACACTTTCAGTTACCTATAAGGTACGAAACTGGAACAGAGATCTTGACCAATTTCAAGCAGACAACGGCCACACATATATCAGATCATATACATGAGTGGCGTCGTCGTCGCAGAATGGTGAAGACTTATGTTCCAGATCAGCTTTTAGCTTAGTGGTTTATAAAGTCGCTTCTTCCTGCTATAATAGAAGATGTGGCCAAGGGAGGCGTCGTAACAGAGGAGCAAGTTATTGCTCGTGCCCAGTATTTAGACTTAGTATATACTCAGTCTGGCACGCTCTATGACAAGATACCTGATGCCCCTAGACCGGAATTTTCAATTCCTCCCCCTCCTAGATCAAATAGTGACTCTCATGCCGGCGATGGTGTGATTGGCACTGCAAATGCAAAGTCAACACGGGATTCGTCTAAGAAAACCCGTAAGACTTCGAATCAAAATGCAAATGAAGAACTTCTTGCCTCGGAAGTAAGTGCCGTGTCGGACGACAAGGGCAAAAAACTGAAGCAACCAGGAGACAAGAAGAAAAAGAAAGGGAGAAAAGGGAAACCCCCTTCGGGGTGTCATATATGCGATGAGGATCATTGGACAGCCGATTGTCCATGCAAAGCTGAGCTTAAAATATTCTTTAAGAGTCCGAAAACCTCAGCGGTGTTGACTGATCCGTTTCCTAATCCTGGTCAAAATCTGGTTGCTAATCAAAATGTTTCCCGATCCCAAGTGCTTATGTTGTCTACCTCAAAGCAGCAGAATAATGCTTTGACAAGGAATAAAGATTACGGGAATCCATGGCTGTCGAATAACAAGGCTAATGAACAACCTAGTAGTTCGACGACAGCTTTGACCAAAGTTGTGCCACCCATCGTTCCTGAGCCGATGATAAAGTCGCCAAAGGGAGTAGTACACAAATCGACATTTAATCCTCGTGCCAAAGGAGCACAGAATTATAATATAGTAAAGGACCCGGCCCAATCGCCGTCCACTATGTCGACACTTGAAGTACAACAAAATTGCCCCTCCCAAGAGCAAGCTTTATTATCAGCAATAGGTGGGATTGGCCCAATGGATTCCAATCTTGTGGCCTTTGATCATAAAGGATATGACCCTCAGTTACCAGCTCAACTAGCTTTCCTTATTCAAGTGAAAGCCCTCAACAAAACTGTTCATCGAACAATTATTGATGAGGGGGCATCTACATGTCTTATGTCGATGAGTTGCTGGGAAGATTTAGGCTCACCACCCTTGTCGAAATCGTCAACGACATTAAAAGCATTTGATGGACGATCATACACTCCATACGGGATTTTAAGTAACTTGCAAGTTGAACTGGGGGGAAAAACAGTAGGAATTGATGTTGAAGTAATTGATGGAAACCTCGATTACAACATCCTACTTGGAAGACCATGGATCTATGCCATGGCCGCAGTTGTGTCAACCTACTTTAGGAAGATTGCATTCCCCTTCCAAGGGGGAATTACAATCGTTGACCAACAAACTTTTCTCCACGACAGTTCACAAGTTACAGAGAGCATTCCAATGATCAATGGAAGGAATCATTTGCTCCAAAATATCGGAGTAGGTCTCCTAAAAGACCCTGCCTTAATGGGTACTTTCGCCCTACCGCCTCCAAGTAATCTGGCGGGAGTGGCCACAGTGGAAACCTACAAAATGAAATCTAATCCAATCTTCTGGTTGGATTCGGAAGATTCCTAGATATTTTGTCGGCTCCGAGGATAGTTCCTATCTTGTGTCAACCTCATTAAAAAATGAAACAAATCCCCGAGGTAAACCTTCATTCCAACCACCGAGTTGGATGCAATGAAGCTTGGGGGGCATGCACCTCGATTTGCATTATTATGCTGGGGGCATGATTAACATTATCGAGCAGTTTTAGCACATAGTTCATGCTCGTTAAAAAATAAACGCAAGATCCGAGCAGTTTTAGCGCATAGTTCATGCTCGTTAAAAAATAAACATAAGTTTATGAGCAGGATTTCCTTTAGAGTTCAAGCTCATTCAGAAAAAATGAACCGGTAAATACCCTTCTGAGATCGTAAATTCATCAGCCATAAAAGCCTTGGTCGTGTTTGTGCACCGTCACCTCCACCGTCATTTGGCCGATCATTCACTTCCATTTGTGTGTTTACCCATTTTGAGGAACATCTGCGAAGAGTGATTTCACTTAGCCATCCTTGTGACACTGCCGTGATTGGAATATTCCAACTTGTACCTGGAATCTGCTGCTACCCCTGTTTATCACTCGTTCCTCAAAAGACGAGTCTTCTTTGAGCTCTTTTCACTGACTCGTAAAATATGAAAAGTTTGCCGAGTTTTGGCCTTCCAGCTCGTTAAACGACCGGAACGCTATCCCTCCTCTAGATTTTAATCTTTTTGGACCTGAGGGATTATTGCACAAAAAGATCGAGCGCTTGTTTTGTTCGGCTCGTTAAAGCAATCGAAAATTCATCCCTTCTGTATTGTTTTATACTTTTTCGAACTTAAGGGATTAGATGACGAAAAAGGAATTTTGGAGTTGACTTTATGTACCTTTTCAGACTCTCTAAAAATGAAAAGGACCGAGTTTTCCTTGTCGTTAGACTCGTTAAAATGATTAAATAGCGACAAACTTGTCTTTAGACGAGAACGAGTTTCCCTATCGCTAGGCTCGTTAAATCATAGCGATGGGCTTGCCCGAAGGGCAGGTTATAGAACAAGCATATGTTATCCTCCTCAAGCTTGACAAAAATAAAGAGGTACTAGTCAGAAATGACTGGGGAAAAATTGGGAGAACATCAAAGTTTAATGGTAGCAAGTCACTCTTGGACATGACACTTTTCCTCCGTACCACATCGGGTTGGGTTGTCTCATTCACCGGTCTCATCACCATGGTCCTCGCCAAACCATCCACATTTGGGGTAATGATACCAATCCATCGCATCAGTGTCGTTATATGTTCAAGAGGGGTCATTCTGAAAGTGTCAACCGTGTCCCATCCACTGCCATACATTATCCTTCATCCATTCATGATCGCCACCCTGAATCATATGTCACAGTTTGTTTTCACCTCCACTAAAATCATTAGCTCCGTTCCGTGACATTGATGTGGGATTCATTAAGGCCCTCCTTTGACGGATCGCTTCTTGTCGACTTCAGCTCATTATCCAAGAAGTTGATCTAGGAACAACCCCATCAGTACTTTGAAGCTTGCATGCCTCAATGGCAAGTTTCTCACTTCCGGCGACAGGTATACATCAATGACCTTCGACCAGAAGATTTTGCGTGGCGTTCGACGCCAAGTCCTTTATTCACGCCACGTGAATTGTACTGCAGTACCTTGAGGGTCATTATCATTATCGGTGATTCCTCTCGCGCTTGTTAACGGTTTTCATCATTGACCGGTAATCAAGCGATGTCTTTCCATGTTCGACTTCAACGAAATTCTCACATGGATCGACTTGTACTTAGAGTGAAGATCGAACGAGTTTGAAGACCCCGGATCTAGTTTCATCCATCCGGGCTGCGAAATATATTCAGGAAATATAAAAACATTTGTCATGTACACCATTGCAGCAGATGATCATCCTATTCAAAGGATGATAATTTCAGCAGAGAATTATCAGTCTACCATCAGACGATCGTCTGTTCTATGTACCAAAATGTATTTATAAAGTTGAGCATGGGAATGCCCACCTCAGCTAGATCATGAAAACAGAATGAAAAATAATGTATTGTATTGTATCGTATTACAGGGCACCTCTCAGCACTTGAATGAACTTCGGATCCTCTGGATAAAGCATTTCACCCGATAAACGACCTCATACTTTAGGGGGCAACTGTTATAGACATTTTTGTGCCTTACAGCATGAAGCATGAAATGTCCATAATCAAAGGGATCCAAAGTCCCTAAACATGTTGTTCTTACCCCTAGAGGAACAAGGTCAGCAAACCACAGCACTTCAAATCAGTTCTCCACCTGAAAACGCTCAAAAACAAGGCAATTCTGGATCATGTCAACTGCTACACTGGCTACCTGCACTGAATGTCAACTGCTACACTGGCTACCTGCACTGAATGTCAACTGCTACACTGGCTACCTGCGCTGAATGTCAACTCCAACACTAGCTACCTGCGCTGAACGTGTTTGGACAAGTGGCAGGCTCATTTCTCAAGGTGTCAATGCCCAGGAAGCTTCCAAAATGACACTTGGATCAGGGAATTCGCCCAGTGATGAGTAAGAGGTTCTTAAACTCCAAGTGGAAGCAAGGATCTCCAAGTGGACTCAAGAACTGAAGTATAACTGAAGTGGGAGAGGACACTAGTCAGCTTGAAGCCAGCCTCAAGCTGACTCATCCTTTCTCCAAATCTCCTATATATAGAGCTCTCTCATGAGGTCTAAGGAGGCTGGAATTTTGTGTAAAGCAAGGAGGTGCTGTTGGTTTACAATTAGAGCTATTGGGTGATTGTTTTAAGAGAGGTGAAGAGGAGAGTTCTTGCTGCTGGGGAGGTGCTGCTGGATTGGAGCCATCATTGGTTGTAACCTTCTCAGAACCCTGTTACTTCTATCAATAAAGTTTTGCATGTTCTCCTATATACTTGTATTGCATTGATGTATTGTATTTACATGTATATTTGATTCACTCTAATCCATGCATCAGTTATGAGTACTTGTATCTTGTAGTTTCCTTTCTCGTTTTGTGCAGGGCTTGTGTGTAGCTGGGCCGGCAAAGAGAGTAAGGAGCTGGGAACAAGAGACAAAGAGAGAGGATCAAGATCGACTAAGCGAAGGATACCAGGTTAGTTGATCATTTCTTTCCCCCTATCTGTACTTTCATAAAGGAAAACATCAAGGCTTTACTTTCAGTTGTTGCTAAAGACTCTCACCTTTAGAGTAGGGATAGGGTCATCCGCATCGGATACTTTTCCCCACAACAGTGTCGCCTATCACTGCAATATTTACATCTCCCACAATGAGCATGGGATAGGAGGATTTCCCATCATCTATTGTAGAAGTCATTCTCTACACACAAGTCTAAGGCTACTCAACTGCTACTTTGGCTCATCAACTCTTGAGCTCAACAACTCGCACTCTAGAAACCACCTAAGTCCATGAATATGGTACACACCATGCTCCAACTTGGGAATTATCATGCTATCCTCCAACAAACTATAAATTCCCAATCCATGTCCACATTTGTTCCACTCTCACGTTTCCCTCCAACAGACCGTGAGAGACCAGTCCTTACTGTAGCATCTTCTCCTAGTTAAGGAATCCAACACCTATGGAGACCCTTCCACATGGCTGTTAACATACTCCTCAAAATTTCCTTTCCAAGGAAAACATCCACCTACTTGTCACATTAATTCAAGAGGACTAACATACCTCTTCTCTACATCTTTTGTGTTGGCATTATGATACATATGTTGTACTTGATGGCAACCCACTAATCTCAGATAATAAATTATAATGTAGAGAAAAGTTCACGCACTTATATGCAGAGAAAAGTTTATTTCATGTAGAGAAAAGTTCACGCACTTTTATGCAGAGAAAAGTTTATTTCATGTAGAGAAAAGTTCACGCACTTTTATGCAGAGAAAAGTTTATTTCATGTAGAGAAAAGTTCACACACTTTTATGCAGAGAAAAGTTTATTTCATGTAGAGAAAAAGTTCACGCACTTTCATGGTTGGTTCATGGTATTAGTCCAATAGTTTTTTGATCCTATGGTTTTGGACCGTGGTATTGTGGAAGGCCTAAGACTATAAAAGAGGAAGGAGATCATTTGGCAAAGAATCATCGAATGAATTTAATATCTAATAAGTGCTAGATCTGAAATATTTGTGATTGGGCTATGGTGCAGATCTGGATCTGAATGAAGGAGGAACCTTAGCACATAAAGAAGGATAAGTTCTATTGATGGGTCATAATCTTTATGCTTGAATAATAGTATCTTTGTATGATTTTGATTTTTTATATGAGGCGCATGCTTAATCTATAAATCTGACAATCTAGGTAAATTAGTGTCTGAATATTTGAAAGAAGGAATTATCCTTTATAGATCTGCACGCAGGTTTCAGGTTGTTGAAGTAGCGTATATCTTTAAATTATGATCTAGCTGCCTCTGTCTATTGCTACAGTATTCTGGGTTCAGAATTTGGTGTGTGGTTACTATTACTATGTTCTAGGTACAACTGTCAAAGAAGTGTTTACTTGATTCAGTGCTAATTGGGAAAACGAGATTGTTTGATGCAGATATACTTGATGATTGATTGATGTTCATGGATCCAGTTTGAAAATTTATGAAAAGTAGTCCTTGAAATAAAAGAAGTAGGGGGTTGTAACTCCCTTCCAGGAGAGAGAGTTGTAGCTCTCTGCAGGTTGCAGCCTGCGTACTGGTAAAGGACTGCACCAGTACAAAATCATTGTAAAAGGAATTTCTAATTGAAAGAAGATAGAGAAATATTGCAGCAGGTGGTTTTCACCCACATTGGGTTTCCACCTTATATCTGGTGTTCTTTGGTGTGACTATCTGTTTTTCTTGTTCATGCTCATTATTTTATGGTACTGACATACAATAATTCAAAGTATAAATATATTGAAAAAGAATTAGATAATACTGATTCACCCCCCCTCTCAGTATTATTTCCAACAATTGGTATCAGAGCAGGTCCTTCTGAAGAAGCTTGCTCGCTTGAAGGAAGATCTAACATCATGAGCAACTACGAGAGGGAAGCATCAATCAGGCCACCGATTTTTGATGGAACAAACTTCGTATATTGGAAGGTAAGAGTTACTGCCTATCTTCAATCTTTGGGTACAAAAGTATGGGACATTATAGAAACAGGGTATACTTTTCCATCAGCTACTCCTACAGATTCAACTGAGAAGAAGAAATATGAAACAAATGCAAAGGCGGTTAATACTCTTCTAGGATGTCTATCTCAATCTAAATTCGTGAAGGTTATGCAATATAAATCCGCAAAAGAAATATGGGACAAGATTGTTTTGAGCTACGAAGGAGATGAACAGGTAAAATGTGCAAAACTTCAAACCCTCAGGATTCAGTATGAGAATCTCAGAATGTATAATGATGAAAGTGTGGCTAACTATTTCCTTCGGGTAGATGAGATTGTTAATTGTATGAAAAACTTGGGTGAAGAAATAAAAGATATTGTTGTGGTTGAAAAAGTCCTAAGATCATTGTCCCCCAAGTTTGAATCTAAAGTGTCTGCAATAGAGGAAAAGGAAAATCTACGAACTCTTACTATGTCTCAGCTACACGGAATTCTAACTGCTTATAAAATGAGAAAAGGAGGTCCATCAGACAGGAGAGAAGCTGCTTTTAAGGCTTCAGGCAAAGGAGACTACTATGAATCAAGTCACGTGCCAGAAGAAGAAGAAGAATCAAATTTTGTCAGAAATCTTCAACGGGGTACTGGAAGGTTCAGAGGTAAGCTACCTTTTAAATGTTTTGCTTGTGGAAGAGTAGGTCATTATGCTGCCAAATGTCCTCATAAGGATAATATTGACAAAGGAAAGGAACCTGCCATATGGAACAAGAAACAGAATGCAAATAAGAAAAGCTACTACACTCATGAAGACAGTGATGGTCTATCAAATAGTGATGAATATGAACGAGGTAATGACTATAAACTTTTAATGGCATTTGAAGATGATGATTACATGGATGCTATAGATGTGGATAGTTTTTATGAAGAGATTTCTAGACTTAAGACATGTATAGAAGAAAAGAATATGATCATTGATACTCTACAATTTCAAATTGATGAAAAAGAAAAATATCTTGAAAAGTTAGAAGGTGAAATTGTTGGCCTTAGAAAAGAAATTGAGAAAACAAAGGCTATTAATCTTAAGTTTGTCAAAGGATCTGAAACTCTGGATGAGATCATCAATGTACAACGTTCTCCATTAAACAAGACAGGTCTGGGGTATAATGGAGAAACATCTCAAGCATCCACCTCAAAGAGTTATCTTGATGCAGCAAGAAGGAATGAGCAAAAGCACAATGGAGATCACCAGGTAAAGTAGGGACGAATTACATCAAGAACTAACAAAGACTACCAGGTAAACCAGGGGCAATCTGTCTTAAGGGTGAACAAAAGCTACAACTAGCCACAGGTAAAATCTTCTCAATTTGCTTCAAGAATGGATGACAATAAGAATTACAATCGTTTGGGTGGTAGATTTGATAACCGCAGAAGTTTCTTCAATGGCCAATGTTTCTCTTGCCATAACTTTGGTCACAAAGCAGTTCAATGTGTTGCATATAAAACAATTATGACTAGAGAAGCTCAAAAACAAAGAAGTATGACTGGGATTACAAAAAGGACCTATAACAACTTTTCGGCTCTTGAAAATGAAATTGAATGTTCTATTTGTAATAACTTTGGTCATGAAGATTCTGAATGCAGGAGCAGATTTCAGCAGACAAAGGAACAAGCCTTAAGCACCAGAACATGGAGAATAAAGGAACCACAATTAGAAAGATGTGGGATAGCCTTTTATGCAGAGGGACAGGAAAATCTATGATACATCGACAGTGGATGTTCGAAGCATATGACAGGTGATAAAGAAAAACTTGAATCATATTCTGCTTTAGAAAAGGGAAAGAAAGTTTCTTTTGGAAATGATACTCCAGCAGCTATAAAAGGAAAAGGCACAGCTCAGTTAAAAGAAAAGGTCAAAGCTGGAAATGTTTTGTATGTCGATGGCTTGAAGCATAACCTTCTGAGTGTCAGTCAGATGTGCGATCAAGGAACCGAGGTAATATTTCGATCAAATGGATGTAGCGTTCGTGATCTTGATACAGGGAAAACAGTGATCAAAGGTAGAAGAACTCCAAATAATATATACATATTTGAAGAAGGACAACAACAATGCTATTTGAGCAAGGATGATGAACATTGGTTATGGCACCGGAGGTTGGGGCATCTAAGCTTTTCACAAATAAGGAAGGCATGCAAATATTAGGCATTTCGTGGTCTTCCAGATATCAAAATTCCAGACAACACTATATGCAAATCATG
Source organism: Pinus tabuliformis (assembly GCA_031772625.1). Classification (NCBI taxonomy): domain Eukaryota; kingdom Viridiplantae; phylum Streptophyta; class Pinopsida; order Pinales; family Pinaceae; genus Pinus; species Pinus tabuliformis. The sequence continues at coordinate 518,957,560 of CM062806.1, read as the reverse complement.
TCAGTTTGTTAAGCAAACCAGAACCAACTTCCCGGAGAAGGAAGGATCAGCCAGCAGGCCTCTTGAACTAGTCCATACAGATGTATGTGGTCCTTTCAGGACGAGGTCACCTCGAGGAGAAAAGTACTTGATATTATTCATTGAAGATTTCTCCAGGTTTGTTTGGTTAGGACTTTTGAAGCACAAAGACGAAGCATTCGAAAAATTCAAATCCTTCAAAGCCTTGGTTGAAAATGAATCAGGTTACAAAATTAAGTGCCTCAGGTCCAACAGAGGTGGGGAGTTTACCTCAAATGAATTTTTCGATTTCTGTGAAGAACATGGGATAAGAAGGGAATTATCTACAGCTAGAACTCCTCAGCAAAATGGAGTGGTGGAAAGGATGAACAGAATAGTCCAACAAATGGCCCGTGCTATGCTTGATGAGTCCGGAACTCCCGCAACTTTCTGGGGTGAAGCTGCATATGCTGCGGTTGTTATTCTCAATAAAACAAATGTCGGAGTGAACAGCACTCAAACTCCTCATGAACTCTGGTATGGTGAGGCTCCTTCGGTAAAACACTTCAAAATCTTTGGGAGCAAATGCTATATTAAGAATACTGATGAGCAACTTGGAAAACTTGAACCTAGAGCAGATGAAGGCATTCTTCTTGGTTATTCTCCACACAGCAAAGAATATAAGTGCTACAATAAAAGACTTGGAAGAATTGTTGACAGCATTGGTGTAGTGGTTGATGAAAAAGGATACATTCCTAGGCAAGTAAATCATGAAAATATCGAAGAAGATGAAGACTACCCTCAAAGACAGAATGATGAAGAAGAAGAACCTCAAGAAGCACCAGAGGAACAGATAAGGGTAGAAGAGAAGACTCCATCTAGGTACGTTCAGAAGAATCATCCAGAATCTCAGATTTTGGGGCAAAAAGAAGTAGGTGTACAAACAAGAAGAACAATTGCAGAAGCTTCAAGCTATTTGGCATTACTTTCATCCACTGAACCACAAAATGTAAAAGAGGCATGCAAAGATGAATGTTCGGTCAAAGCAATGGATGAAGAACTTGAGCAGATCGAAAAGAACAACACTTGGGAGTTGGTTCCTAGACCAAAGGATAAGAATGTTATAGGGACAAAATGGGTCTTCAAAAATAAGTTGAATGAAAATGGGGAAGTAATTAGAAACAAGGCCAGACTTGTTTGTAAAGGGTATGCACAGCAAGAAGGAATAGATTTTGAAGAAACTTTTGCTCCTGTTGCAAGACTTGAGTCCATCCAAATGTTCCTTGCTCTCTCAAGCTTTCAAAAGTTCAAAGTATTTCAAATGGACGTGAAATCAACCTTTCTGAATGGAGACTTAGAAGAAGAAGTATACATTGAGCAGCCAGATGGTTTCATTCTTGGAAATGATCCAAATCTTGTATGCAGATTGAAAAAGGCTCTCTATGGTCTTAAACAAGTTCCAAGGGCTTGGTACTATCGTTTGGACAAATATCTTCATCAACAAGGTTTTTCAAAAGGATCAGCAGATAGCAATCTTTATATAAAAATTGAAAATGACAAATTGCTAATACTTGTTGTGTATGTAGATGACATTATCTTTGGCAGCAATGAAGAATCTATGAGTCAAAGCTTTGCCTTGGTGATGCAGAAAGAATTCGAAATGTCCTTGCTTGGAGAATTGACATATTTTCTTGGTTTGCAAATCCAACAAAATGAAGGAGGGATCTTCTTGTCTCAAACCAAGTATCTCAAGCAGATTTTGAAGAAATATGGTATGGAAGAAGCAAAACCATTATGTACACCCATGGTCACAGGATGTAACCTCAGTGCAAATGATGAATCGGCAGCAGTGCATCAACCAACTTACAGATCTATGATTGGAAGTCTACTTTATTTGACAGGTACCCGACTAGACATCATGCATGCAGTGGGAATAGTTGGAAGATTTCAGGCAAATCCAAAGGAAACTCATCTTCAGGCAGTGAAGAGAATCTTAAAATATCTTCAAGGGACTCAAAACTATGGCTTATGGTATCCTAGAGATACAGATCTCACACTTCATGCTTATACAGATGCAGATTGGGCTGGAAGCGTGGATGACAGGAAGAGCACAAGTGGTGCTGCATTCTTTATGGGATCCAGATTAGTATCTTGGTTCAGCAAGAAACAGAGTTCGATTGCCTTGTCTACAACTGAAGCAGAATATGTTGCTGCTGCATCTTGCTGCACTCAACTCCTTTGGATGATGCAGACCTTGCAGGATTTTCAAATCACTTGTACACCACCCGTCTCCATCTTATGTGATAATACAAGTGCAATCAGCATTTCAAAGAACCCAGTCATGCATTCAAAAACCAAGCACATACCAATCAAGTATCACTTTCTCCGGGAACAAGTGCTTGAACAAAAGGTCAAGTTGGAGTATGTTCCTTCTAAGGAACAGGTTGCTGATATACTCACCAAACCATTGCCTAGGGAGACCTTTGAATACCTCAGGCAAAAGCTGGGGGTTGTTGATGCATCATCTTGTTGTTGAATCTCTTCTGATTGTTGGTTGTACGCAAGGTTAATCTGAAGTATATGCGTACATGTGCTGGGTTGCGGATTGGTCAAAGATCGAATGGCATAGGTTCAGGGGGAGCATATCATGCATTGTTGGCATTATGGAGGAAGTACAGAAGGAGATCATGGATGCTGGTCTGAATATTGCTGCAATACGTCTCTATCTCTTTCATGGTCATGGATTATGGTTCTTCTTTGCAGATCTGGTTTATAGTCAGGGGGAGCATGTTCTTAGGGGGAGCATAACCCTTTGCCCTTGATGTCAAAGGGGGAGAGTGATTGGTTGTTGTTGCCATCAAGTCCAAAGGGGGAGATTGTTGGCATTATGATACATATGTTGTACTTGATGGCAACCCACTCATCTCAGATAATAAATTATAATGTAGAGAAAAGTTCACGCACTTATATGCAGAGAAACGTTTATTTCATGTAGAGAAAAGTTCACGCACTTTTATGCAGAGAAAAGTTTATTTCATGTAGATAAAAGTTCACGCACTTTTATGCAGAGAAAAGTTTATTTCATGTAGAGAAAAGTTCACGCACTTTTATGCAGAGAAAAGTTTATTTCATGTAGAGAAAAAGTTCATGCACTTTCATGGTTGGTTCATGGTATTAGTCCAACAATTTTTTGATCCTATGGTTTTGGATCGCGGTATTGTGGAAGGCCTAAGACTATAAAAGAGGAAGGAGATCATTTGGCAAAGAATCATCGAATGAATTGAATATCTAATAAGTGCTAGATCTGAAATATTTGTGATTGGGTTATGGTGCAGATCTGGATCTGAATGAAGGAGGAACCTTAGCGCATAAAGAAGGATAAGTTCTATTGATGGGTCATAATCTTTATTCTTGAATAATAGTATCTTTGTATGATTTTGATCTGTTATATGAGGTGCATGCTTGATCTATAAATCTGACAATCTGGGTAAATTAGTGTCTGAATATTTGAAAGAATGAATTATCCTTTATAGATTTGCACGCAGGTTTTAGGTTGTTGAAGTAGCGTATATCTTTAAATTATGATCTAGTTGCCTCTGTCTATTGCTGCAATATTCTGGGTTCAGAATTTGGTGTGTGGTTACTGTTACTGTGTTCTGGGTACAACTGTCAAAGAAGTGTTTACTTGATTCAGTGATAATTGGGAAAACAAGATTGTTTGATGCAGATATACTTGATGATTGATTGATGTTCATGGATCCAGTTTGAAAATTTATGAAAAGTGGTCCTTGAAAGAAAAGAAGTAGGGGGTTGTAACTCCCTTCCAGGAGAGAGAGTTGTAGCTCTCTACAGGTTGTAGCCTATGTACTGGTAAAGGGCTGCACCAATACAAAATCATTGTAAAAGGAATTTCTAATTGAAAGAAGATAGAGACATATTGCAGCAGGTGGTTTTCACCCACATTGGGTTTCCACCTTATATCTAGTGTTCTTTGGTGTGACTATCTGTTTTTCTTGTTCATGCTCATTATTTTATGGTACTGACATACAATAATTCAAAGTATAAATATATTGAAAAAGAATTAGATAATACTGATTCACCCCCCCTCTCAGTATTATTTCCAACATTTTGTTGATCCTCTTAACACATGCACTACTATTGATGAAATTCTCATAGGATGATCACAAAATTGTCCAATACACCAACCATCCAAACTCATCCAAACTAGACATAACAAATCAAATACATATGTGGAACTTGTGCATACTATTGTAGAATTATATCATTGGTTAGGGCGTCCAAACAACCCTGTTTAGCCCTTATTCTAGCTACAACAATCCTCTTAAAGACTACGACCTCCCTCAAATAGAACCTTGTTGCTTCTCTAGGTAGTCATGTTTTTGTTTTAAGGGCCTATAGCCCTTCCAAACACCTCCTCAAGACCTTGGCCTAATCTACATCTTACCTCGGGGTTTGCAACTCACCAACCAGAGGGAATACCCATCATTCAATGCACAAGTTGCTCCAAAAATCACCCAGGTTTGTCCTTCTACAATGTGGATTCCTACTACACTTACTCAGCCCCGTCTAGGACATCATTCTTCCTACAAAAACCCTTCAAAAACCCTCACTAAGGCTCCCTTTCCTTCATTGTTGCTACAGGAGTATGCGACCTTATTTTGGAGGGCCTAATACCCAACTTGACCTCCAAAAGAAACCTCCCTTCTGATTTGTAATTACAAGAGGAGACTCGACCTGTTTACTTATAAGGCTTCTTCTTATTTCTACCCATAATTTCCCACCATGACCTCAGCCTCCTACCTGTAGTAACTCAGCTCCCAAACAATCTAGAAGGAGGCATAAACTATGCCTTCCTTCATCTTCGCTGGGCTCCTCTCTTCTGCGGCTAAAACAAAGCTCTTCTCTTAGACATGTTGCACCATTGGATATGTGGAATGACCTCCAACATCACTCCTTTTTATAGCCTCCATGTGGGTGTGACATTATCCCTTAAGGGAACTTCTAACATGTTGGTTGACTTGTCCTAGTAGGCCTCACAACCACACATTAACTTCAAAAATTCATAACTCAAGATTGACAACTTGGATTTTGATGATTCTTAATGCATTGGATTCATCTCGACATCCTCTATCATCTCCCTCCATCACATGTCAAATTCTCATCACGGTTTTGGCCCAAACATAGATGGGTGAAAAACCTCAAGCTTGAGTTTTGAGCCCACAAAGCCACTTATGGAGATCCATCCTCCAAATCCTTGATCTGCAAGGTTTATAGTACCTCCCAAGCTACCAAAACTCAGCATGACTAAATGAGTTGAAGTCGAACACCACACATAATATTTCGGTCGAAGGCCAATGATGAGAACCTATCACCAAAAGCGATGAAAATTTCCATCAAGGTATGCAAGCTCCAAGGCATTGAGGGGATTTTCTAAGTCAACTTCTTGGATAACGTGCTGATGTCGACAAGAAGTAACTCATAATAGGAGAGCCTTAATGTATCCCACATTATGACCATAAACAAGTATTTGAGACTAAATGTTTTGAGGCAGGGCTAGTTCAGGAGAAATATATATGAAGTAAGGCTTAAGGGTATTATAGCTGATGTCAAATGAAGGTGGACTTTCTCTTGAACATATCGACGACACTGATATGCTGTTGGTAGCATTGACTAAAAGACCCATCATGAAGGATTTCATTAAGGTTTTATAATAAGAGAGGCAAGCAGATTCCCCAACCGAAAGCAGTCACAGAGATGAAGTGAAAGAGTGTCATGTTCAAGAGTGCCTCGCTACCATTAATAGGTTTGATTTTGTTTTTTCTCAATTTCCCAACAATTTCTGGCTAGTACCTATTTATTTTTGACAAGATTGAGTAGGATAACATATTCTTGGTCTATAATTTCGTCCTTCAGATGAATCCTTTTGCGCTAGGTCCTTATACTACTAGTGTAAACCCTTATTGTTATTAGTGCAGCCGCCTTATTGTGTTATTGTGCCCATATAGTCCCCATGTTGTTATTATTGTACCCCATAGAAGCCCACTATTGTTATCGTTGTGCCCCTACAATATTATTGTTATGTAGAATCTAATCATATTGGGACCACTTAGACTCCTATATATAGAAAGGAGGTCTTGTCATTTGTATCATCCAAGAATTTTTCATTTTTGTAATGCAAAGGACCCCTCGAAGAGGCTAGTTTCTAAGGCATTGATCTATATTTTATATCTTTTTGTGAACTGGTCCATAACATTCTGGGTATTTTTAACGAACCTTGAGAAGGAGTGGTTCGGTCTCGTCATGCTTGACATGTCCAATGCTTTTTAATAGTTTTATGAGTCCATCGAAGGCATAACATGACTTATTTTTCATGTTTAGAGAGTTTGAAAAAGAGGAAAAAAAGAAAACTCCAAGACATTCCTTTTTGTAAATTATATCTTAGACCCGAAAAGGCTTAAAACAATACCCAAGAGAACCCTCTAGCCATGTTCGACTAAAGTATTCCTTTTTCATAAATAGTCTATCCAGTCTGGAAAAGGTTTAAACTTATACTGGGCAAACATATTTTCATTTACTTTAACAAGTTCAAAAAGACAAGTGCTCGACAATATTTTCATGTTTGGGAGTCTGAAAAGAGCTCAAAGAGGACTCTAGGGGGTTCCTTTTTCATAAGTTTAACGAGCCTGAAAAAGAGATAAAAGTATACTCATTCAGAAAAAAGACCTGCAATTTAAATGCAACCTGCATTAAATCCTTCAATTATCATATAGCCTGCTCAAAGCACCATAAAAACATTAAAAATACATTGTATATGGTAAAATTAGGTCGAAAACATTAAAAAATATTAAAATAATGACGTGACCTTAAAAGAGTAAAAAGTAATTTTATTTCTTACCATTTTCATTTTACCAATATGAGAGAACTCTGAGTGGTTTTTTACCTTGAATCTTCAACAAGTGATTGTGATCAATCCAGTGAACCATTTACATCACCGTCAGTTCCATCTAAGAGGTGTATACTTTCTCATCATTTTCACAGTTTTCGTTTCTTGTTTGATGAATCTTTTGGGAATATTTTTTGAATTTTTGGCACTTATAATTTTCCTTAGGCCCATTGCACTCTTCTTATAATAGGAGGTTCTATGGGTTAGCTAATTTTGCACTGATCAATGTGAACCAATGCACCTACCAAGGAGGGTAAGTGTGATGGGTGCAGTAAGGGCTCCAAAAAATGAGTTTTGATTTATTTTTCTCCCACAATTTTTCACATTTCTAATTTTATGTGTTTTTCATGTTATTTTGCAGATATTTATCAAAGTGAAAATGGATTTAAGGTAGAGAGAAAGTGAGCATGAGGCTCAAGACATGATTGCTGCAAATGATCCAATAATAGTGCAAGCTTTAAGAAATTGTGGGCTGCTAAAATTCTTCCAAATTCCAAGCATGAGGGCCTAGTTAGAGTTTTTGGAATATTTGGTAAGATCTTGGGATGTACAGGGACAATACTTCAAGATTGGAGAGCACATTGTCACTATATATGTTGAAGAACTCTGTTTTCTAACAAGGCCCTCACATAGAGGGGCTTCCATTTCATTATCTGGATTTAGGAGAGGTGGAGAGAGAGTCTGGGATTACATATCTATCCATTTTTTACCTCACTCTCAATTAACTAAGGATGGGAAAATAAAGATAAAGGATGTTATTCAACTTATCCTAAATACAATATTATTTACCTTTACTCGGTTGGCCGACAATGTTGCTCTACATTTAGCTACCAAGTCCCAGATGCAGTATGCTTTAGAATGATTGGCATCTATGATATTCAACTGGTGTGAAGGGGTCTTCGTTAATCTAAAGGAACAAATAAATAAAGAAAAGACCAGACAATTGAATAAATTTGGGTATGGTTCTATCATTGTGTCATTTTCTTTATAGAGGGTACCATTATTATGACCTCGACAAATATCACGTGAGCTACCTGGACCTACAGAGCATCGCATGAGGAAATAGGTAGACTTAATGTCTCAACACAGAGGAGGACCTATGATGAAATTCACTCCTACTTTCTTTAGATGGCTATAGGAGAATTTGATTATGATTGAGGACAACCTATATGCCAGAGCTGATTTTTGTGGAGACCTAGAGATTTTTTTACTTGAAGGTGAGCAATGGAGTGACACAAAAATTTTGGTTTTTTTAATTTGAATTTGAATTTTAAATTTTTGTTTTTAATGTATCAGAAACCAACTATTGATTTTACATGCATATATCAGACCAGTGAGACCAGTGGGCATGTCCCACTCCATCGACGAGTGGAGCCATAACTAGGATAGGCTAAACTAGATAAGGTAGAGATGGAGGAGTAAGGACATCCAGATTTGGTAGAGACATTAGCCGAGTTTGAGCACCATGTGGAGGGATTAACTAGCCCTATTTCAAATATTGGGGTTGATGATATCCCAATTCTTTTACAGAGATACACGATAGGGTGCCAACTCATATCATCCAACTGTTGCACAAGGTTTGCGTGTGGTTGTGTGTTACCATGATAACCACTATTATTAGTCACCTAGGACTTTAGAACCATATTTTTTCTTTGCGTGTATTCATATATTATAGGCCATGAGCCATATGTGTCTTGGACACAATTTTTTTAAAACTCAAGCATTATTTACATATTTAATCTATGAATGTTTTCCACTTTATTTTGTTATCTTGTACAATATCCGATGATGATTGTGTATTTATAAATGTTGCAAATGTCTATCTAAAAAATGATTATCCAATGTGTCGAGTGTAGCTTTTGTACCTATTTCCTATACTTTCTTTCCCCAGTTTTGACCCTTTTCCCTCCAGACCAACAGAACTTTACATGTTAACCACCTTTTTCCTTATTGTGAATAGCATATTTTGCCATCATGTTATTTTTCCATTTTTGCTAGATATAATGATGCAATATTCCTTTTTATGGCTAACTGGGGTAAGCATTGGAGAAGTCTTTTGGATCCTTTCCTCTTTTTCAGGTGTTTCCCACAAGAACGAGGTTATGGAATGAACAGTCACACCGATCGGTCTAAGAGCAGGATGAAACAAATTGTTGTTACACTCTGTGTGCTGTTACAGATCTTGTTGTTACACCATGATGATGTTATAGACATTGTTGTTACATCGTGTTGTTGTTACAGATTACTACTATTACACCCCGGGTGCCGTTACAAGGTTGTTGTTATCCAATGTTGTTGTTACATCCCAAACCATTACTTTACCATAGGGTGCTGTTACACCGTAGCTGTCAAAGCCGTGGGTACTATTCCACGCAACAGCTATTGGAAGTTACGAATTGTCTATTTAGAAAGTGACAGATCCAAGCGGTTATGATTTTAACCAATGTATTTGAATAGAATTCATATTTAGGAACTAGTTATAACAATTTCTATTTTATGATCAACATGAGAATCGTGAGATTCTCATGACTGATCTGTTCCTAATTTTTGGGTATGTAATTTCTATAAGAGAAACTTAATCCCTCGGGCACAGGGGATGGCATAGAGAGTACTGTTATTTTGATCCTGTAACTTTTAATTATTCTTAATATCAAAGACACTATGGTGATGTTGTTGTTGTTTCCAAGTTGAATTCTTAACTAATCTCGTGTTCATTCTTGCGCCCCTGCTAGGGAGGAAGGGCCCTACTCTTTAGCAGGGACTACAGTGGTAGAGTAGTTGTACATTATTGTCCCTTTCTTTTATTATTTGTATGGTTTTCTATTGTCGTTGTATAATTTGTAGAATATATCCACTTCAGTTGCAGATTTATGATATGTTGTTACACAGATTTGGTTAGAAGTATGGTAGTTGACCAGATGGTGTAGTTATCAGTACAGTGTGTGGCGCGCCTTTTCTCTGGTAAATGTGAAGTGCGATTCCATTCCTGTAGAATTTTTTTTATTTCTACATGATTGTTAGTTTCTGTAATTGATTCATAGGCATTCTTTACTGTTTTCTATTTTCACTCTTAGTTGTAGTGTATTAGCACAAATAGTACAGACTCCTTTGAAATAAGAGACCTACCCTGGGTTGACAATTAAATGGCTGCAGTCTTGGTGATGAGCCTCGGTATTACAACAATAATGTTGCAACTCCCAAGGCTACCAATTTTAATTATCAACCCAGGGTTCGTACAAACTTAAGAGGTGGCAGGACTATATGTGCGACATGCAATGCGTCCTTCCTTTGTTGTCATGATGTAATGAAGTGCATGTATTGAAGTCAAATCCTAAACTAATTGCAGAAAATGAAATGTTCGAAATGGAACCTTAACCTATTGCAAGAAAAAAAGTATAAGGAAAGAGACAGAAATTCAATGCTAAATCACACCATTTCCTAATTAACTGCCAATAAACTATGCTTTGCAATAATGCTAAATTATCATGAACCAAATGCTACTATCTAAGCATGGAAGTAAGAAGCATCAAACATCACTAATGTGCAAATAAAGGGACTGAAATAAATTTGTTTTTGTCCTTTTTCCTTTTCATGCAAAATCAAGTATGCAAACTAATTTCCTTTGGTGATTTGGCAGGTGAATTAAGGATGTTGGAGGTTGGCTGGAATGGTTATGAGATGGTTGGATGGTGTGGGAGACCCTTGGGAGGCTTTTGGTGACTGCCTAGAGGTTTTCCATCAATTCGTCCTTAAGAAAGGCCACTTCAAGAAAACCTACAGGATGTACTAGAAACCTACAAGATGACCCTATAGGAATTACAGTGAAGCGACAAGATACAACCGAGAGAAAAATGTGAGGTGTTGGAGGTAACGTGAGGCCTAGGAAAGGTGCGTGATGGGTGGAATAGAGTGAGAAAATACCTAGGATCACTTAGAACTCAAAACCAATGTTGGGACATGGATGGATTTGCTTTAAAAGCTTGGAAAAGTTTCCTTGTGAAACGATGAAATTGGTGAGGGTTTAACGACCAAGAAAATCAAATCCAAATTGGATGGGAAATTTTTTTTAATTAACTAGGATGTCTTAGGTCCCTATTCCAAGTGGAATCATTAAAAAATATCTCTGTTAATCCATGCAAAAAAAATATAGAACATTACTAGTCTAAAATCTAGCAATTTGAGAACTAGTGAGCTAGTAAATATAAAAATGCCTAACCAAATCAAGTGAAAATCAATGGGGTGATTTTTATTATGAACTAGAATTTTTTTCTTATCTGATGCAAGTGGAATTAATTCGATTGAAGCTCGTTAGCATGCTCTAAAAAAATAGCAGAAATTTACTGTTCTTCGCTAAAAAGGAGGTCCAACAATCTATATTTGGGAATAAGAAGACTAATCCAAGCAACTCAATGATTATTATGAACTTCCAAAGATTTTCCAAGGATGAAATAATGCTTTTGATCCTACAAAAGAACTTACATCAACTATTTAACTCAATCCTACAACAAGAAATCATTAATACTAAATGCATAAATAGAAAGAAATAAAAACTAGAGATGCATGTGAATAAGCAATGAAAAGAAGGAAAGAAAATGATACAAAAGGGATCTGAGGTTCCTAGGATGGCCAAGCCCAAGGAAACTCAAAGACCTATGGAGGAGAACAAGATTTAGAAGCTGAACATGACACCAAACTTCATCATTTTCATCAATAGAATTACATCCCTGCAAGGAAATACAATGGAGTTGGAAGAATACAACCTCTCTCCACAATAACACTAATGAAAATCTCCACTCTAGAGGAAAATTCGACTTGGTACTTATGAAAAATGATTAAGTATCATTCCGCGTGAATGGAGGAAGCTTTCCCCACCAAAATCCCTTGATTAGTGGATCTAGTCCTCAACACTAGGAATTTGCATTAAATGGCAGGGAACACATTCCTAGATTTTCTCAATCATTCCCTAGAGGAAAATTTGACTTGGTACTTATACAAAATGATTAAGAATAATTCCCCATGAATGGAGGAAGCCTTCCCAACCGAAATCCCTTGATTAGTGGAACACATTCCTAGATTTTCTCAATCATTAGAGTTCCACAATTTGTGCTATAATTCCATAAAATCTTGTTGACTTATTATTTATTATTGATCCTCCAGTAGTAGGGAACAAGTCCCTAAATTATCTCCTCCTCCAACTCTTCATAATCTTCCCAATATTCTCATAATACTCCAAAAAAAATAAATAATATTATGCACAAATATTCAATTATTCATAAACCTTCCTAATGAATATATTAAAGTTAAAAATAAATTATCTAATGCAAAAAGAGAGGTTTGATGTGCTAAAGGATGGTCATAGGCCTTAATTTATGTTTTAAATTAGAGGCATGGGCCTTAATTTATGTTTTAAATTAGAGTCGTGGGCCTTAATTTATGTCTGATTTAGAGGCCCATCATACCCCCTTGCTAAAAGTGTTGCTCATCTTCTAAGAAACTTAGTGACCTCATTGTGCCTCATCCATGGCCCTGGTGGCCTTTCTCTTATGCATTAATAATCTTGGTTGTTAGTTCTGCAAGGGCAAGCCAAAAAACGTATTTGTTCAAACAAAAATCATTGTTTCTTGAGACCATTAGCTTGCTTTCTTGCCCTTATTCAATATGAGTTATTGAATATTTTTTTTTGTTTAGCAAGGTCTTCCATATCCTTATCAACCTTCTGCTACCTTGTTCCACCATTTGGACACCTCTAAAACCTTCAAACTGCCTTTAGATGAGAACTAGGACATCCTGTAGTAATTCCTGTCAAAACTACAGGAAACCCTGTTAAAACTACAGGATACTAGTTTTGAGCATAAATGATAGTCTGAGGTTAGGGAAGGCCCTTACTTGACTTCCATGCCTTTCTCCCATTTTTATAACATCTTTTAGGCCTTGGACAAAATCTAGAAAGAGATTAGAGACCTCTTGGAAACCCTCTTTTTATCATTGCAGTTTGAGTTTTGTTTTCATGGCAAATGCCTCATTTCCTTCTTCTTCTCTTTTGTGGCCTAGATTAATTCCTAATGGCCTTGGAGTTCTCTATTTTGATTAGGCCTCTCTTAAGCTATTCCATCTTGGTGTTTAACATGATTTGTTCATTTCTTCCTTCTTGTGGCAACATTATGTTGTCCTGTAGTAGTCATTCCTCCTCTTTCAGGGTATTCTAATTGTATGGGTGTGATGAGAAATAATGAAGAGGGAAGCATTTTATGGCATAGAAAGTCATTTATTTGCCTTAGGACTGCCTCCTGTAGGATTTCTGGGTCACTGTAATTCCTACAAGATCATCCTGTAGAAAACACAGTCCCTTTGTAAATTGAAGTAAAGGAGTGGAAAAAATGACAGAAATGGTGGAGGAATGAATGGTAATGAGTGGTAAAATAAAAATGTGAGTGACAGGGGTCTCTTTGTGATCCTCCTTTTCTCTTTGACCATCCTTCTTGCTGACCTGCAAATGGAAATTTCATGAAAATGGAGAGGATGCTCTCTTTGTTTTTTTTTTTTTTCAAGAATGAAATGGGATGGATGAATGATGAATAGATAGTGAATATGAAGTGGATGGAGGGCTTGGAGTGCTATGGTGACCTTGGCCTTTGAAAAAATTTATTCTTTTAATTGTTGTCCTCATTCCTTGAAATCATCACCCTTCATAATTTGACTTTTCAACATTGCATGAGTGAAGGAGTGAGCTACAATCAACTAGTTGAAGGCGGTTGAGAATTTTGACTCATCCTTAGCTTATAAAACCTCATCTCTCATGCATTGATAACAAATTTCTAACTATAATATTCTCAAGGGAAGAGGTTAATAATATTGCATACCTGTACCTACCTGATGGTTGTTGGAGAGATATGCATGCTACTACTGAGTTGATGTTGATGTGCAGGTGTTGGATGGTGACGTTGATGATCATGATGTTGCTGCTAAGCTCTAGAGGAGCTTCTTTGACCTCTGGATCTCCTTTAAAACTGCTCACTTCCAATCCTGTAGGTGTTGTTCTGTATCTTGTAGGTTTACAGGACAATGACTCGTTTTGTCCATATCTCCCAAACGGTAGATTGGATTGAGATGAAATGTTTTGAGCATGTTGCCATCACCATTATGCACCTACCCATAGACAAATTTTGGTCAATGGATGCATGGATCTTGAGAAAAACTAAAAATGGCGGAAGGTGATGGAGGCTGATTTCTTGGAAACCATGCACTACAATTTGTTGAAATTTCTTGGGTATGTTACCATCATCCATGTGAATCTCCCCATGAAACAGTTTTTAAAATGGATGCATGGATATTGAGAAAATGCAAAAATGGTTGAAGGTGATGGAGGCCAATTTCTTGGAAACCGTGCACTAGAATTTACTAAAATTTCTTCAGCATGTTACCATCGTCCATATGCATCCCCCCCTGAAACATCTTAGCAAATGGATGCATGGTTTTCAAGTTATGGAAAAAACAAATTTCTGCTCTATGTATTTTTGTATCTTGTAGTAAAACAGAGCATCCTGTAGTTTTTTAGGACAGTAAGGAAAATGAGTGATAGAAGATTGAGAATGATGGGTGATGGATTGGCATGGCCTTGGCCTTGTTGGAGCATTTGAGCAAAGTAGGTGAAAGTTAAATTTTGACTTCTTTTGACTAGGCTTGACCAATTTTCTTTTTGGTACCAACTTGTTCTTGTTGCTTGCAGATGTTGGAGAATACATGCATGCATGGAGCAAGGATTCTTTTATTTTTTTTCTCTCTTTTTTTTCTTCTAGGCCTACTAGCCGCCTCAATGAGGTTTTCAACTAGTAGGTCTACCTAGGCACCTCAAAGGAGGTTTTCACCTAGGATCTTCTTTTTTCTCTTTTTTGTTTCTTTTTTCAACCCATTGACTGCCTCATGGAGGTTTTCAATCAATGAGCCAATCTGAGGCGCCTCCAAGGAGGTTTTCACCTTATATTTTTTTTTTCTCTTTTTTTTCAATTTTTTTTTCCTTCTACCCTACCATACTTGAAAGAAAAATCACTTTCAAGTATAAGAATACTTCCAATGGAGCCATGTGCACATCAAGATGACAGGAAAAATGATGTGGATACTTGAAATGTATGCTTTGACATGTACCTGGATTTCAGAGACCAAATGATTTGACTTTGAAAGGATCAAGCATAGTTGAGGAAGAGAGTGATGCTACAACTTAGTGACTGTCTGGAACCATATTTCAATATAGTTGTGATGCCTCTGGTCCACTTGCTGATTTAGATAATCTTGTATGTCTTCTTCTACCATGACCTTCAAGTCTTCCTCTTTTTGCTGATTGATCTCTTGAATACATGGAGGATTTGATGGTAACCATGAGGGAGCTTTCTCACTCTCCGATTTTGTTGTCTGCTCTTCATCAAATGCAGCCCATGGTTCTTTGATATTCTCTTTTGAGTCTTCTTCTTCTGGATGTGGTCCTTCAATGATATCAATATAATCTCTTTTTTGCAATACTCTTCCTGAGCTATGGTGAATACCATTGAGCTCAAGAGGAGTTGTTTGGAAGTGTTGTACCTCAGCATTGTAAGTGGGCTGAGCTACTTCAATGTGTGGGTTTGGAAATAGTGGTACAGGTAGTTGAGTGGGAGTGTATATTTGAGATGGATGTGGATGGGGTTGTGGTTGTAGTGGAGGTGAATGGTAAGGATAACATGGAGTTTGGTATGTGTTAGCGCTTGAGATTTCACCCTAGGCTGAGGAAGCTGAACCTTCAAGGCAACATCAAACCATTCAGCCTCGTAGCTAGCCCTACGGGGCAGGAGAAGGCTCTCTCCGGTCAATCTCAGTAGATCTTCAAACAGGTGAGATGACCAACAAGGAAACACTGATATTAGGCTAGTAAACTGATTAGGAAGGTTGATTTGGGGTTTTTGGAGTTTTTGGTGGCAAATTGAGGAACTGCAATTTAGGGTGCGGGGATTTGACACAGTTTCTGCAGGGGGTTCCTTGGGGCGAGGTAGGAGCCTGTATTGATGCCTTTAGCTGCGGTGGATGGTTAGGAATGAAAGAGGAGGAGCTAAAGAGAGCAAACAATGACTTTGAATTCTCTTTAGACAGCAGAAAACATAGAAATTAAACAAATTTAAAAGCAGAGCATGGCAGGCATGAGTTCATACTTTAACACTTCATTTGTTTAATATGCAGAAGTAAAGAAAGGAAATGGATCACATAAACACACTTACAAATACATTAGGAAACACACCATAAACACATGAGTCCACAAGAATCCCAAAGATGACTGCAAAACCCTGGTCTTCCTTAGCCAAAAATTGCAGAGATATAAGTGAAATAATACAATGATAGCTTCTCCCTCAAGAGTCCAACCATGAAAATGAGCAAAAGAGTGCATAATATAGATGATCTAACCTCTTTCCCCACCTCTAGGGGTCGATCTCCCCTTCCTAGGAGCTGTTTCAACTACTTCTAAACTGAGCACTAGATAATAGGCAGTCAAAACAACTTGCCTCTATAAGCTAGGGAACCCATCCATACATTAAATATTTACCATTTAAATTCAAGAAACTTCTAGAAGTGTTAAAGAAGAGTAAAAGTGACTTTGAGTCATGATATTTACATAAAAATCCATCATCTAGAACCCCAAAAAGTCAAACTAGGTGAAAACAGTGATTTTCTGGCCGAACTGGTAAAACCTGGCACAAATTCCTCAACGGGTCGCGCACAATTTCTCAACGGGTCGTGCACTTTGGAGCTCTGTTTGGAGGCCTTCTCGGTGTCAGAATTGAGCGCATGATAGCTCGTTGGAAAGGTCTCTAAGTCTAATTTCCAACCCAACTAGAATCTTTGGATTGTGAGGTCATTTGCCCAGTCAAAAGTCAATTCTCCCAAGACTACTTTTGCAACTCAAAAAAGGGGCAGAAAGTCAAAATTTTGCATGTATTTTGACTTTCCGGAGGCCCAAAACCCCACAAAAACTCAATTTCATCCATGGGCATGTGTAAATTTGCAAGAAAAATCTAGAAATGTTGATTTTTTTCAAAACGGAGCTACGATGACAAAGGGTCTCACCGGGGGTGAGACCCGTTGAGAAACCAAAACCTGTAAATTTCCCAAAAATGCCAAAAATGAGCCAAAACTTCCAAAAAATTTTGTGTTTGGTGCTGTGAAGAGGCTAGTAGGTGTCATGATGAGTGAGAGAAGCCTCGGCCAAGATGCGGAGTGGGTTGGTCTTCTTCTTCCTCTTAAGAGCCTCGGTCAACCTTCTTTGGAACATTTTCATCTTTGCTTTACAAACGTGCATCCTAGCCCAATAGTGATTTTTCATATTCCTCAGCAGCCTCTTGTCTTGGTTGGCCTTCGCCAACAGCTTCTCCAAGTGTGCATTCACCCGGATGAGCATTGACTCTCTCTCCTTGGGCAATAGGTCACCGGGCCTCCTACGGTTTATGACTCGGTCGCTGCGTATCCTCCATAACTCATCAAGTTCCTTTTCCTCCTCTAATTGCTTGTTGCGCTACTCAAGATAGTTGATAGTCCATTGAGCCATGTCAAGCTTCTGCTGCAACAAGCGGTTCTCTGCCTCTCTCTGCCTGATAATCTCATGAAGATCTGAATGTATATATGCAGGGATTTTTTTTTTTTTCATAGCAGGGATATGGGAAATAAGGGAAATAAGGGAAATACATGTGTGGACAAAGGAAAAATCATGGGGATTGTTTTGGGAAGTTTGTCCACAATGTCCTTTGCAATTTCATCAATTTTTCTTGTTTACAATATGCTTATAGTGAGGCCAGCTAGGGTTTACAGTTTTGCTGTTTTAGGAGGGGGTAGGGTTTTTGATTTTTTGGTGACTAGGAACAAGGGATGGCCTGCACTTTTATTTTCAACATGGCATGGGAAAATAGGGGAAAATGAACATGTGAGTGATAAGGGAAGGGAAAAAAAATGTGCAAAGGGAAATTTCTTGAAACCACATAAAACCCTAGCAAATTTCAAACATCAACAAGCAGCCACTGAATGATTTTTTTCACTTGCATCTTTGGAGGCTTTAAAACAAGTATGGAGGTCAATCATTCATCATCAACCAACAAAACAATTTGTAGAGAGCCTACCTCAACCCAATTTGCAAATTTGAAGAAGATTTGAGTGAGTTTGAAGTGAATTTGTAGCTTACAGCTCAACGGGTCGCGCCCCTCCCAATGGGTCGCGCCAGTTCAAAATTTGAACTGCAGAAGGGTTCTCAACGGGTCGCGCACCTCTCAAAGGGTCGCGCTTTTGCAGGAGGCTTTTGGAGGCCTTCCCGCTGTCGGAATCAGGCGCAGGATGGAGCGTTGGAAATTTATTTGAGTCTACTTTCCAACCCAAGTAGAATGTTTCAATTTGGAGTTTATTTGACCTATAAAAAATCAAATCTCCCAAGACTGGTCAAAAAGTGCCAAATGAGGCTGCCTGAAAGAAGAGTTTTGTTGCAGTCAACTTTTGAATGCCTTCCTCAACCCCAAATGGAGCTCATGATAGCTCATTGGAAATATCTTTTTGTCTAGTTATCATTTTACCCATCAAGCAAGTCATTTGACCAACCAGGCTAGGAGAAAACTTGACTTTCCCAAGTTCACTTTAGAGGTGCCTTTGATTCTCCTGAGGCAACAGAATTCTTGACATTTCTCTCAAACCATGACACCTGTGTAAAAAGTGAATGATTTTTTTCTTCCTTGGAATGTTTTGGACAATAACCTCTATCAGTTTTCCAAAATTCATCTTTTATTGCTCAGAAACATCATTTGAGTGAAACTTGTCCCGATGTGTGAAACAAGGAATTTTGTCGAAATGGAGCGAAATGAAGGGGATAGGGGGCTTCTGAATTCTTGGGGAAATTTTGGGGGGTAGGGAGGGATGTTAGAAAGTAGGGCAAAGTGGAATCTCAGAGATTGAGTGAGGGGAAGGGGTCCAAAAGGGCAAAACACAGGCCAAACCTAGAAAATTGCCAAGTTGTAGCTAGAAACTAGGGTTTGTGCAAAAATGAGGAATTTGGCAGATCTAAGGGATGGGAAGTGTTTGATAAGGTACTTTAAGGATAGGGGAAGGTGTATGAACATCAGGAAACAATTTTTTCCAGTGATTTGGCCGCCCAAGAGAAATTGGCTTCAAAACCCTAGGAGAGGGAAATGAACTTTGTCTAGGCACAACTGAAGCATGAACAAGATGTAAAATGACTCATTAGACACTGACATGATAATGACAACCATATGAATGATGATAGAATCAGTTGAATGATGACATGGACCACCATTTGGACAACTTTAGAAGGAGTGAAAGAAAACCCTATACCTAATGCCTAGTGACCAAATTTTGCTTAAAGACTCACTGAAATGACAAAATTTGACCTTGACACTTCAAAATCACTTTGTAAGAGCACATTTGATCACTGGAGGAAGGCTGGAAAGACTGACACTAACATTGGCTCCAATGGGGATGGTAGCTCCTTGGAGGTGCCAAGAACCTTAGACCTCTGGGAGAGCAGACCAGTGCTTTCACCCATTGGGCGATGGAGTCATTATTTCCACCTTTGACACAAGACTTTGACACATTTATTGAATGAAAACTTGACTGAAAACTGATTGAAACTTAACTGAAGCTTGACTCAAACCGACTCGATGGCAAACTGAAATAACTTGAAAAAACTCACTCAACAGACCAAACACAAATGACTCATGACTGACTTAAAACAAGACTTTACAAAGCTTTTTGGAGGGCAGCAGTCCATCAAGATTTTGACATCATGATGACAACCACCTATGTTTCTTACAAGACAATATACATCAAACTATATCAAAATTCCAATGCAACCAATCAAGCAGATGCCTTCTTGATTGATTCTCTTGATTAGATCTCCTAGTCAACAGTACAAACCTATCACTGGGCATCCGAAAACATAGTTGACCATGATCTCCTTCATCACTGAACACAACAATAATCACTTTCACTGCCGACTGTAACAAATCTGCCATTGGATCCTGGAAAACATGAAGACTTGACATTGCCACCTCCTACTGAAAGAACAAGGTATCCTTTACTTCAATTTCTGATCTGCCTTCCTCATGTGCTTCGGTGAAAGTATGCTCATGGGCTTCAAAAAACTCTGAACAAATGGATGGGCAGATCTCTTCTTGGAAAAGCATTTCAACACATGAGACATATGAAGAATCTGAAAGGTAATCCTGTATGCTCTGATCTTCTATAGTTTGACAATATGGCAGGTCATCGTCATATGATATCACAACCAAATTATCAATTTCCTTATTACATTCTTCAATAGTATCAAGCACAATATTATCGTTTAGATTGTCTGCCACAAATTCACTCAAAGAAACTTTTTCACTTGCTTGAGCAAAGATCTCACCTTGCTGTTCATGAGCTGACTGAATGACCTCCTCATGAAGACTCGGTTCTAATGACAGACTGGCAGCACGACTGAGAACATTTGAATCCATATCGTTGTCTATGATCTCAACAATAAAATTTTCCTTTTCAAGATTCAGCACAAGGTATTCTTGGTCATCATGATCTGAATGTTGATCTGAAATAGTTGACTTGACTGCATCACATGAATCTTGACTACCTTGCACGCTGTCTTCTTCTGTGGGCAGATCTGAAATAGAACCCTCCCTTTCATCATTTTCAGCCATATGGCCATCTTCAACCTGCTGATCTTGAAAAGTATCTAAGATTTTTGTGTGCTGCTGAAATGGATTCTCATACAGAGCTTCCATGATCTCTTCATCCATGAAATTATCATCTTCATAAAACTTCTCAAGGCTTTCAATAAAACTATAGGCATGCTTGCAACAGTCTTGAACTAAATTTAATGATGGATAAGAGTCCTTATATCTTTCAATGAACATAGCATGAAAATCCTTTAAACAGTAAATACAAGCAGGCGGCAAACTTTCATACCATGATTGGGCTTTACCTTCCAGAGTGGCCAAGAATATCTTCATCAAGCAATCCTCAGGAAAATCGATCTTGAATTTGTGAATATGCATATGAAATCTGACTAGATGTAAAGCAGCATCCTTCTTACCATCATCATTAAATGTAGGCAAATTCCTTGACCAATCTACCTTCGGAATTTTATTCGGAAAACCTGGAATGTGATCTCGGCTCAAGGGAGCATATCTTCTTGCAATTTGATCCATCTTGAGAAATCTCAAAGCTACTGATCTCTCTGCAGTGAAGTCACCATGAAGCACTGATTGCTGGATTCTTCAGTGAAAGGAGTCGCCAGTGAATGATTTCAGCCTTTCAAGTGTCTGATCGTTGTTCACCATCAACAATCAGATCTGAACTTGATACATGTACTGGGGTGAAATGCAAATGAAGTGTTACATTCACAAGCTCACGGAGGTCGACTGAAGCAGCGTTTATCTACTTGCGCTGATGTAAAACAAGAGCGTTTTCGAAGGCTACCTGGCGTATCTTCAGACTCCGTCTAAGCTTATGAATTAAACACATCAATGAGCAAACAATCAATTTGTTCTCCCCAGTATGGTCGCCAGTATGTTAGCGCTTGAGATTTCACCCTAGGCTGAGAAAGGTAAACCTTCAAGGCAACATCAAACCATTCAGCCTCGTAGCTAGCCCTACGGGGCAGGAGAAGGCTCTCTCCGGTCAATCTCGGTAGATCTTCAAACGGGTGAGATGACCAACAAGGAAACACTGATATTAGGCTAGTAAACTGATTAGGAAGGTTGATTTGGGGTTTTTGGAGTTTTTGGTGGCAAATTGAGGAACTGCAATTTAGGGTGCGGGGATTTGACACAGTTTCTGCAGGGGGTTCTTTGGGGCGAGGTAGGAGCCTGTATTGATGCCTTCATCTGCGGTGGATGGTTAGGAATGAAAGAGGAGGAGCTAAAGAGAGCAAACAATGACTTTTAATTCTCTTTAGACAGCAGAAAACATAGAAATTAAACAAATTTAAAAGCAGAGCATGGCAGGCATGAGTTCATACTTTAACACTTCATTTGTTTAATATGCAGAAGTAAAGAAAGGAAATGGATCACATAAACACACTTACAAATACATTAGGAAACAAACCATCAACACATGAGTCCACAAGAATCCCAAAGATGATTGCAAAACCCTGGTCTTCCTTAGCAAAAAATTGCAGAGATATAAGTGAAATAATACAATGATAGCTTCTCCCTCAAGAGTCCAACCATGAAAATGAGAAAAAGAGTGCATAATATAGATGATCTAACCTCTTTCCCCACCTCTAGGGGTCGAGCTCCCCTTCCTAGGAGCTGTTTCAACTACTTCTAAACTGAGCACTAGATAATAGGCAGTCAAAACAACTTGCCTCTATAAGCTAGGGAACCCATCCATACATTAAATATTTACCATTTACATTCAAGAAAATTCTAGAAGTGTTAAAGAAGAGTAAAAGTGTCTTTGAGTCATGATATTTACATAAAAATCCATCATCTAGAACCCCAAAAAGTCAAACTAGGTGAAAACAGTGATTTTCTAGCCGAACTGGTAAAATCTGGAGCAAATTCCTCAACGGGTCGCGCACAATTTCTCAACGGGTTGCGCACTTTGGAGCTCTTTTTGGAGGCCGTCCCGGTGTCAGAATTGAGCACAGGATAGCTCGTTGGAAAGGTCTCTGAGTCTAATTTCGAACCCAACTGGAATTTTTGGATTTGGAGGTCATTTGCCTAGTCAAAAGTCAATTCTCCCAAGACTACTTATGCAACTCAAAAAAGGGGCAGAAAGTCAAAATTTTGCATGTATTTTGACTTTCCGGAGGCCCAAAACCCCATAAAAACTCAAGTTCATCCATAGGCATGTGTAACTTTGCAAGAAAAATCTAGAAATGTTGAGTTTTTGCAAAACGGAGCTACGATGACAAAGGGTCTCACCGGGGGTGAGACCCGTTGAGAAACCAAAACCTGTAAATTTCCCAAAAATGCCAAAAATGAGCCAAAACTTCCAAAAAATTTTGTGCTTGGTGCTGTGAAGAGGCTAGTAGGTGTCATGATGAGTGAGAGAAGCCTCGGCCAAGATGCGGAGTGGGTTGGTCTTCTTCTTCCTCTTAAGAGCCTCCGTCAACCTTCTTTGGAACATTTTCATCTTTGCTTTACAAACGTGCATCCTAGCCCAATAGTGGTTTTTCATATTCCTCAGCAGCCTCTTGTCTTGGTTGGCCTTCGCCAACAGCTTCTCCAAGTGTGCATTCACCTGGATGAGCATTGACTCTCTCTCCTTGGGCCTTAGGTCACCGGGCCTCCTACGGTTTATGACTCGGTCGCTGCGTATCCTCCATAACTCATCAAGTTCCTTTTCCTCCTCTAATTGCTTGTTGCGCTGCTCAAGATAGTTGATAGTCCATTGAGCCATGTCAAGCTTCTGCTGCAACAAGCGGTTCTCCGCCTCTCTCTGCCTGATAATCTCATGAAGATCTGAATGTATATATGCAGGGATTTTTTTTTTTTTTCATAGCAGGGATATGGGAAATAAGGGAAATACATGTGTGGACAAAGGGAAAATCATGGGGATTGTTTTGGGAAGTTTGTCCACAATTTCCTTTGCAATTTCATCAACTTTTCTTGTTTACAATATGCTTATAGTGAGGACAGCTAGGGTTTACAGTTTTGTTGTTTTAGGAGGGGGTAGGGTTTTTGATTTTTTGGTGACTAGGAACAAGGGATGGCCTGCACTTTTATTTTCAACATGGCAGGGGAAAATAGGGGAAAATGAACATGTGAGTGATAAGGGAAGGGAAAAACAATGTGCAAAGGGAAATTTCTTGAAACCACATAAAACCCTAGCAAATTTCAAACATCAACAAGCAGCCACTGAATGATTTTTTTCACTTGCATCTTTGGAGGCTTTAAAACAAGTATGGAGGTCAATCGTTCATCATCAACCAACAAAAAAATTTGTAGAGAGCCTACCTCAACCCAATTTGCAAATTTGAAGAATACTTGAGTGATTTTTGAAGTGAATTTGTAGCTTACAGCTCAACGGGTCGCGCCCCTCCCAACGGGTCGCGCCAGTTCAAAATTTGAACTGCAGAAGGGTTCTCAACGGGTCGCGCTTTTGCAGGAGGCTTTTGGAGGCCTTCATGGTGTTGTAATCGGGCACCGGATGGCTCGTTGGAAAGTTCTTTGAGTCTAATTTCCAACCCAAGTAGAATTTTGTAATTTGGAGTTGATTTGACCTGTCAAAAATCAAATCTCCCAAGACTGGTCAAAAAGTGCCAAATGAGGCTACCTGAAAGAAGAGTTCTGTTGCAGTCAACTTTTGAATGCCTTCCTCAACCCCAAATTGAGCTCATGATAGCTCATTGGAAATCTCTTTGTGTCTAGTTATCATTTTACCCATCAATCAAGTCATTTGACCAATCAGGCTAGGCGAAAACTTGACTTTCCCAAGGTAACTTCAGAGGTGCCTTTGATTCTCCTGAGGAAATGGAATTCTTGACATTTATCTCAAACCATGACACCTGTGTAAAAAGTGAAGGAGGTTTTTCTTCCTTGGCATGTTAGGGACAATAACCTCTCTCATTTTTCTAAAATTCATCTTTTATTTCTCAGAAACATCATTTGAGTGAAACTTGTCCCGATGTGTGAAACAAGGAATTTTGTCGAAATGGAGCGAAATGAAGGGGATAGGGGGCTTCTAAATTATTGGGGAAATTTTTTGGAGTAGGGAGGGATGTTAGGAAGTAGGGGAAATTTGAATCTCAGAGATTGAGTGAGGGGAAGGGGTCCAAAAGGGCAAAACACAGGCGAAACCTAGAAAATTGCCAGGTTGTAGCTAGAAACTAGGGTTTGTGCAAAATTGAGGAATTTGGCGGATCTAAGGGATGGGAAGTGTTTGATAAGGTACTTTAAGGATAGGGGAAGGTGTATGAACATCAGGAAACAAGTTTTGCCAGTGATTTGGCCGCCCAAGAGAAATTGGCTTCAAAACCCTAGGAGAGGGAAATGAACTTTGTCTAGGCACAACTGAAGCATGAACAATATGTAAAATGACTCATTAGACACTGACATGATAATGAAAACCCTATGAATGATGATAGAATCAGTTGAATGATGACATGGACCGCCATTTGGACAACTTTAGAAGGAGTGAAAGCAAACCCTAGACCTAATGCCTAGTGACCAAATTTTGCTTGAAGACTCACTGAAATGACAAAATTTGACCTTGACACTTCAAAATCACTTTGTAAGAGCACATTTGATTACTGGAGGAAGGCTGGAAAGACTGACACTAAGAGTATGGAGGATATTGAGGAAAATACTGAGGATATTGTGGATGGCTCCCATAAGTTCCTTGCCAACCTTGTTGCCAAGATTGGTTTTGGGGTTGAGATGGCCAATGTTGCCAAGGAAATGGTGTGTTCCAATTACTTTGAGGTGGATGTGCATAAGCTTGAAATTGTGAATTAGGCTCTTGCATCATATCAGACTGAATAGGCTGCCATGGTCCTCTTGGAGCTACATAACATTGTTGCATTGGAAATTGACTTGCTCCATTGTCCTCTTGGTGAACTTCCTTCAACCTTGGTAATGAGGAGCAACATTTAACATCATGTGATTTTTCATGGATAACACAAACATCTTATTTTTGCTCATTTTGTATTCTTAACATTTCTACTTATTTGGTTAGATTGCTAAGAATTTTTGTTTTAAAGTCATCAAACAAATTTCCAAGTTTAGCTTGACTTACCGATCTTGATGTTGATTTACCTACTCTTGCTTTTCCTCTTGATATGTGTTGGCATGTTTCACAAATTTCCTCAAATGATAATTGATATACATCACCTTTACTCATGAGATTAAGGAGATCAATCCACTCATCCCTAATTGTTCTAAGTAAGAGGGTTTTTAGTGTGTCAGATCCTAAATGATGTAGTTTTCCCCTCTTAACATTGTACATGAACCTATCTATTAGATCCTCAAGGCTCTCATCTTCTCTTTGATTCATTCTGAATATTTCCTCTTTAAAATCATAATCTTTATATTTTTCTATAAATATCATTTTCATATCATTCCATGATCTTATTGAATTAGTCCCTAAACTCATGAACCATTTAAGAGCTCTATCTTTCAATGTTGCGGGAAACATTCTCAGTTTTTCAGTTTTTAATAAGTAACCATAAGATCTACGAACAATCTCAAATTCAAAGAGAAATGTTTCCAGATCCTTTGACCTTAGACCATGAAATTTTGTAAGAAAAGAGGGAGGGATGTTCTTCATGTGCACACTACCATCAGTATCTTGAATGGGAAATCTAAGAGGATCTTCCTCATTGTCATTATCTCCATCCATTTATTCTACATTATTTGTCATCTTCTTCTTCTACCTGCAATTTTTAATGGTGAAGTGGCTCTTACTGCACCATGTGATCAAATGGGGGGGTGGGTTTGTGTTCGAGATTTTTTTATTTTTTATTTTTTTTTATTTATTATTATTTTTTTTTTATAATGATTGAATGAAAACTATAATGCAACGCAATTTTCTACTTTTGAAATTAAATATGCCTAATGCTAATATTTTGTTTTGAAAAAAGTGAAAAGACATGAATCAACTAGGGAAGAAAACAATGCATACTTTGACACCTCCCCAGAAATGGCGCCAAAAAGTGATGAGCCTCGGTATTGCAACAAGAATGCTGCAACTCCCAAGGCTACTGACTTTAATTATCAACCCAGGGTTCGTACAAACTTAAGAGGTGTCGGCACTATATGTGCGGCATACAATGTGTCCTTACTTTGCTATCATGATGTAATGGAGTGCATGTACTGAAGTCAAATCCTAAACTAATTGCAAAAAATGAAATATTCGAAATGGAACCTTAACCTATTGCAAGAAAGAAAGTACAAGGAAAGAGACATAAATTCAATGCTAAATCACACCATTTCCTAATTAACTGCCAAGAAACTATGCTTTGCAATAATGCTAAATTATCATGAACCAAATGCTACTATCTAAGCATGTAGGTAAGAAGCATCAAACATCACTATTGTGCAAGTAAAGGGACTGAAATAAACCTGTTATTGTCTTTTTGTCTTTTCATACAAAATCAAGTATGCAAACTAATTTAGTTTGGTGATGTGGCAGGTGAATTAAGGATGTTGGAGGTTGGATGGTGTGGGAGACCCTTGGGAGGATTTTGGTGACTTCCTATAGGTTTTCTATCAATCCGGCTTTAAAACGGGCCATTTCATGAAAACCTACAAGATGTATTAGAAACCTACAAGATGATCCTGTAGGAATTACAATGAACCTACAAGATACAACCGAGAGCAAAATGTGAGGTGTTGGAGGTGATGGGAGGCATAGGAAAGATGTGTAATGGGTGGAATGGAGTGAGAAAATGCCTAGGATCACTCAGAACTCAAAACCAAAGTTGGGAAATGGATGGATTTGCTCAAAAATCTTGGAGAAGTTTCCTTGTGAAATGATGAAATTGGTGAGGGTTTAATGACCAAGAAAATCAAATCCAAATTGGATGGGACAAACTTTTTATTAACTAGGATGTCTTAGGTCCATATTACAAGTGGAATCATTCAAAAATATCTTTGTTAACCTATGCAAAAAAAAACAAAAAACATTACTAGTCTAAAATCTAGAAATTCGAGAGCTAGTGAGCTAGTAAATCTAAAAAATCCCTAACCAAATAAAGTGAAAATGCAATAGGGTAGTTTTTGTTATGAACTAGAATTTGTTTTTGATCTGATGCACATGGAATTAATTCAATTGAAGCTCATTAGAATGCTCTAAAAAATAACAGAAATTTACTCTTGTTCGCTAAAAAGGATGTCCAACAATCTAGATTTGGGAATAAGCACACTAATCCAAGAAACTCAATGATTATTATGAACTTCAAAATCTTTTCCAAGGATGAAATAATGCTTTTGATCCTACAAAATAACTTACATCAAACATTTAACTCAATCCTACAACAAGAAATCATTAATACTAAATGCAGAAATAGAAAGAAATAAAAACTAGAGATGCATGTGAATAAGTAATGAAAAGAAGGAAAGAAAATGATACAAAAGGGCTCTGAGGTTCCTAGGATGGCCAAGCCCAAGGAAACCCAGAGACCTATGGAGGAGAACAAGATTTAGAAGTTGAACATGACACCAATCTTCATTATTTTCATCGATAGAATTACATCCCTGCAAGGAAATACAATGGAGCTGCAAGAATACAAGCTCTCTCCAAAATAACACTAAAGAAACTCTCCCCTCTAGAGGAAAATTCGACTTGGTACTTATAGAAAATGATTAGGAATCTTTCCCCACCAAAATCCCTTGATTAGTGGATCTAGTCCCCAATACTAGGAATTTGCATTAAAAGGCAGGGAACACATTCCTAGATTTTCTCAATCATTCCCTAGAGGAAAATTCAACTTGGTACTTATACAAAATGATTAAGGATCATTCCCCATGAATGGAGGAATATTTCCCCATCGAAATCCCTCGATTAGTGGATCTACTCCCTTGATAAGTGGAACACATTCCTAGATTTTCTCAATCATTGGAGTTCCACAATTTGTGCCATAATTCCATAATATATTGTTTACTTATTATTTATTATTGATCCTCCAGTAGTAGGGAACAAGTTCCTAAATTATCTTCTCCTCCAACTCTTCATAATCTGCTCAATATTCTCATAATATTCCACAAAAAATAAATAATATTATGCATAAATATTCAATTATTCATAAACCTCCGTAATGAATATATTAAAGTTAAAAGTAAATTATCTAATGCAAAAAGAGAGGTTTAATGTGCTGAAGGATGGTCATAGGCCTTAATTTATGTTTTAAATTAGAGGCATGGGCCTTAATTTATGTCTAATTTAGAGGCCCATCACTTGGTCAATTAGGATTTGATTAAAACAACACTACATTTTGGCGTCGTTGTTGGGGATGGTAATTGATGATATAGTTAACCAATTTGTTTGTTTGATAATAGAGTGTTCGTAGTCCACATTCGTTGGGCAATAAGACGAGAGTAAGAACATGCACATCGCTCTAACATACTTCGGTGGGCTCACCATTGTGATCACTAGGGCACTTAGGGTGTGGAATTTGGGTGTTTTCTTAAAGCGTCTCTTCAGCTCTTCAATTGTTGGGTGGTAAGACGAGAGGTAAGAACCTGCACATTGCTCTAATATACCTAGGTGGGCTCACCAATGTCGAAACTGAGACACTTAGGATGTGAATCAATACACATAGGGTCCATGTATGCAACTATAAAATTTATAGAAACACCGAAAACACCCCCCCACTCTAATTAGTCACGGGAAAAATGGGTCATTTAAAGGAAAATAAGAGTTTAGATTTGGGAAGGAAAACATTTATCCATGAATTGATCTGAAGGGTAGAAAAAGAACAGTAAATTTCTCAGAAAGACGCAAGGAAAATAGGGCCACAAAAAGTTGTTACTCCCATAACAAGAAAAGAACCCTTTGATTCCTCTATCTTAAGACCATATCATTCTAAATCTAGTGAGAACACTCCCAAGACTAAGCATCCAATTCAGGAGCAATAGGGGGAAGATAGTAATCATAACCTTAGGACCAAGGAGGAAGGGGAAACTAAGGGGGAACATTAGAAGCCTGAAATAGGAGAGCATTTATTGGTTTATCAATATCCAGATTCGGGCAGCGCAGTGAAACAGCTAGCCCTGAAGTAGCCTGAGCTACCAATTTCACCCACAAGACAATCACAAGAACGGTCTGAAGAACACCTATTACAACAAGGATCAGAAGGGTTAACAATGGGGGACAAAAATAAAAACAACACTAAAATAGATGCTACTGTCACCACCTTTGAGTTCCCAATTGGGGATATCAGAGGCGAGGCTCCCATGAAAAACATTCATTTATCATCTCTACCATATTTTCAAGGAATGATTGTAGAAGATCCTGACACCTTCTTGTTTGAATTTGATGTCTTGTGCAAGAGCTATGACTATGTTTCAGATGCTCAGAAACTAAAATTATTTCCTGCTACTCTAAAAGGAGCAGCCCTGAGATGGTTCATGGGGTTAGGCTCTGCTTCTATTCAAACATGGAGCGACATGAAGGAGACATTTTTATCAAAGTATCAAGATTATTGTAGAACCAAGGACTTAAGAGAGGAAGTATTCAGGATGACACAAAAGGAGGACGAGAGCCTGGAGGACTATGTGGAGCAATTTCATTACAATTTGCAGAGATCTAAACACAGTGATTTAGATCACGAGATCTTGAAGACCATATTCATAAGGGGAATGAGGGATGACTGCCTTGATACCCTAAATCTATTAGGGAAGGGGGACATATCTCAGGAACCATTCGCTGAGATAATAAAGCTCTATCTGAGATGCTCTAGAGGATCATCGAAGGGGAGAAGCACAATCTGAGATGCCTCTGCTCGAATACAAAAATCTGCAAGTGGAGGAGTAACCAAAGCAGAGATCGGGAATTTATTTGAAAATTTCAAAACCGACATCCTCAGTACTTTATCTGCCCAGATAATGATGGCACAGATCAAGAAGGCACAAGGGGAAGCTGATACAGCTTTAGTTGTGTTCTGTCTGAAATGCAGAAAGAAACATCCCTTGAGGGATTGTGAAATGAACAACATCATCTTGTGCAATATTTGTGAACTGGAACATCCTACAGGTCAATGTCCGGAGCTTCCCAGATTGAAATCAGTTCTTATGGAATCGAGCAAAGAAGTTCAATCCTCTTATTTCATTGGGCCCAGGAGACCATGTCAGCCACAACCCCCTGGTATGTCCCAAGATTTTTCTTCTTTTAATTCGTGGAATAATGCATATAACTCTTAGCAATATCCATGGAAATAATCACTCCTTCTCCAGCACAGTTTCCTTCTCCCTAGAACCAGTGGCCCCCATCTCCATCTATTCAATGTCCTCCATATTAACTATATCCTTGGAATCAAAATTGGAGGCGGAATTACCAAAATCCAATTCCGTCTGCATTACCAATGTAGCAGTAGCTACAATTTCCCCCTTTCCAAACTCTTGTTCCTACACCTCATGTGCAACACCAATTACATGTGAAACCTAATCCTAACCCAAATAATAAAGTAGCCCAGAGCATAGAGGCTTCGACTATCTTCTAGACTTACATTATTGATGAGCACCAGTATTGCAGCAAGAATGTTGCAACTCCTGCACTACCAACTTTACTTTATCAACCTAGGGTTCGTACAAACTTGGAGGTGACAGTGTTGTATACACAAGTAGATGCAATGGGTCCACTCTTTCTCACTATTGAGCTGGCGATAAACCACTAGGGCTTCTCAAACTAGCCTTCTATTGATTTAGAGGAAGTTTGATTACCAATGGAGAAAGGGGAATTTTATCCTAATTGATAGAATTGAAATATTGTCTACTGCAGTAATGAAAGATTGAAATAAATGCTTTAAACTCACCACTCATATAGATATTTGTTAAGATATCTTGCTTCAAAATAATTCTAAGCTAACATATGTGTAGTCCTAACTATCCTAGGAATGATATCTGAGATAATCAAACACTTTACTACTATGCATATGAATGAACACAATAACCTTTTTTCTTTTTGTCCTTTTTGTGAAAATGTGAATGCTAATTCTTCTTGGTGTTATGGCAAGTGGATTAGAGATGGTTGTGAAAGGTTAGATGGCTTGGGAGTCAATTAGGGGTCTTCTCCTATCTTTATGGATGCATTTTCCACAAATTAGCCTCAAAACAGGCCACTACATGTCATCCTACAGGATGTCCTAATACACATACAGATTTTCCTAATGCTCCTACAAGATCCCCTATATTCCTACAGGATCTGACGGGAAACAAAAAGAGTGGTTTGGAAGGTGGTATAGGGCTTAGGGAAGGTGAATGATAGAAGAAATAAGGCAAGGGAGTGGTTATGACTTCCTCAGAACTCAAACCAAAGTTTGTAAGATGGTTGGATTTGCTAAACAAACATGGATAGTTGTTCTTATGGAATGATAAATTGGTTGATGGGCTTAGTGGGTTTTGGTGATCATGGACGGATAAGGTTAGGTTGGGGCTGCTAACATGAGATATTCCTACACTATTCAAATTCCTACAATACACAGATCGTTGGCATTTACCCATGAATCATGTCAAACAAGAAAGATTCCCAATCAAAATAATAAAACATAATTCCATTATTTAATTGCCTAGTTCATGCATGGAAGTACTTGTAGAATTTTGTAAAACACCATGAGATCTAATACAAATCTAGAGATAGCAAAGATAACAATTGAAACCTATTCTTGAAAACTGAGAAGATGTTGGCCTAATTACCAGAAAACCCTAAATTCCATAAGAAATCATAATTATGTCTTTTTGGGGCTGAATAGGAGTTTTTCCTCACACCATGGTCCCTGAAGTGAGGAGTGAGGCCAAATCCACCTGTTATTATCCTTTTTGGTATTCCTTTATATCTCTAAATATACTGATAAAGCTATGCACAAATGGAAGAAAATTAATCAAAATTCACCACTACTTGCAAAGAAACAATGCCAAAATCAATTCAACAATTAATCTATGAAATAGCCTAAACATATAAGTACAATAAGAGGAACCTTTGCTACTAGGGCTGGGCCCTAACCCAAGAGCTTCAGCCCTCTGAATCAACTCATTGTTGGATCAAGGAAATTCTCATTCTCATTATCATATCAAAAAAAGTTACATAACAGTGTTTTTCCACAAAACTTCAACTCAAAAATACTTAGTGCTCTTACGTAAAAAATTTGAATCATAATGAGGCTTTAGGCCTCCTTATTTATAAAAATGAAGTTTCCAACAACTTCTTTAAATTTGGGGAGGTTTGGCTCCCAAACTCAAGATGAACTGATTCTTAACTATCACTGGCTCGACTTCCAATGATCTTCATGACTCGACTGCCTGCAACTCCGAGATAGTGTGATTTGATTGAAGGATAATCAAATGAGTGAGGATTTAATGAGGAAGATCCATCTCCTATCATCTCTCCTTCTTGTCTCATTTGAGTTCCTGCACCTTGATTAGCCAAAATTTTCATGATTTTCTCCCAAAAACCTGCAATCAATGCACATTAGACCACTAGACATAACATCTTACTTTTACTCATCTCATTAAGAAAAATATAATTAAAACATGTAAGGAATTATGAGAAGAGTTGATTTTAGTAAGCTTGGAGGTGTATTAAGGTCCATATAGTTACCCAATGATGAACCTGATCATCACCCCCCTACTGAAAGTGTTTCTCATCCTCTGAGCAACTTAATCTATGTCCATGTCCTTCATTTTTCTAGTGGCTTCCCTGACATCCCGTTCTTTCGTTGTAGTCTACTCTTCCTATGAATAAAATCCTACCTTCCTCTCTATCTCTTCCCACTACTTTCTTTCTTCTTCTTCTTTCCTTCCTTCCAACATTCCTAAAAGCAATGATGGATTGAGCCTCAAGCCAATCCAATTGACTTTGAGTCTTTGTAGAGCTTGCTTATACATGGGTGTTATGTTTAGTGCCTCTCTCATTCTGTCACGAGAATGGTATTCTCTGATTTTTAGGCTGTAAGGCAAGGTGCCCCATCTCCTTTGGAAAGCTTTCATGTTGTCATCTCCTAACAATCTAAACATGTCTTCAAAGTGTGTTACTACTTGTTCTTGTGTAGCAAGGTACCTAGGTGCAAGATTAGGATCATTTGCAATTAGGTTGTGGGTGTTGATGATAGACATTGGGTTAGATTGTTCAGCTCTGATCATAAGGGGTTTTATCTCTTCTATTGATATTACCTTCTTCATCTTTGTAGCTATTCCCTCCTCGTGATTCATCCATGATGCTAAAGCCATCAATTGCAAATCTCTTAGTTTTGAATTTGGGTCCCACACATTTAGATCTGTCAGGGCCAAGTTGTGTAGGTAAAACTCAGACATTTTTTCTCTATCTTCCAAGGTTCTTTGATCACAGAGATCAATGAATTGTATGTAGTCTTGGAAGGGAATAGTGCCTCTTTGTGATAGAGTCTTGATTTGGAATTGTAGCCATCATTCCTTGATATACAAGGCATAAGACTTTGCTGGCATCCTGTGCTAGATTGCCTCCTAGGATAAGCTAGCCATAGTTGCCAACTCACTTTCCTTTCCTTGTAGCTGCCCCCTTAGCCATGCATTCTCTGCTTCTAACTAAGATTTCATTATTTTCTCTCTATCCCTTATGCTTCTTAGTTCTTTTCCCATCTCCTTCATTTTTTCCTCCATGCAGCCTACATCCTCCACTCCTTTTGATTTGGAAATTTTCATCCACCTGTGTGTCCTTGCCCTCTCTTTTTCAAGTTCAAAGAATAAGGGAATGGAAAAATTTTGTGGGATTACCCTACCTCCTTCCATGAATTTGTAGTAGGAGCTAAGGTTGGGTTGTGGGCTAGGTTCTCTCAGTTCTGGGTCTTCTTTCCTTGTTTCTTGCTAAGTGATACCTTCTTGGTCCATTTTCTAAGTTTCCTGTAGGTTTAATAGAGTTTCCTTTAGGATGGCCTCTACTTCCTATAGGTCTGTCTGTGTCTCATGTAGGAGACCTTTTCCTTTTGATGAGGCTGACCTTGTGACAGGCCTCCTAACATAAGTGATGGGAGATTTGGGAGAGGCTTGTCCTGATGATCCTTCTCCTTGATTTTTCTCTAGAGGGGTTGCCTTTTCTTTTTGCTCTGGTGAGTCTTCAATGACGATAGGAGTTTTGGTGGGAGTTTGATGTCTTTCTTGCCTAATCCTTGTGCTCTTTCTTGTCCTCAAGTACAGTGGGGTTTGTCTTTGCCTCTTCCCTTTTGACTTGATAGGTGTACTTAGGGCAGTAAGAGCAGCTACTGCCTCTTTCTTAGTGGGTTCTAGAGATACCCTTGGTGATTCTTCCCCTTATTTGCCTTGAACTATAGACCTTTGTTCTTCCTTCTATCTTGTCCCCTCTTTTCCATTCTCCTTATCATCCTTGTCTTTCTCTCCACCTTGATCTATTTCCTCACTCTCCCCATTTATCTCTCCTTTTGTTTCTTATTCTGTCTCTTCTTAATTCTCCTCCTCTATTTATTCTTCTTTCTCCTCCCCTGTTTCCTCCTCATTTTCCTCCTCTATTTCTTCTCCCTTTCCACTAGAAGTGGGACTTTTTTTATATTCAAGAGCTTGGATTTCCCCTCCTGCCTGTATGTATATGAAGGTTGTCCATGTAATAGGGATTCTTAGGTTTTGCAGAGAATCTTCTAGGATGAGTTTGATCAACCCATGATGGGCTAGTTGTTGATGTTTTCCCTCCTGCACTTTGATGCTCATGTCTATCATTGATTGAAGAAGAAAATAGGGGATACTCAATCTATTTTGAGGAGGTGTGTTTTCTCCAAATCTTAGTTCTTGGAGGAGTCTGAAGTGGTATCCATACACCACACTGTATCTCCCTTCACATGATATGTATTTAATGAGGTGGTAACTAACTTCATTCCAAGGGTATGGAATGCTTTCTCTTCTAACCCCATTTTTGTCCTCCATTGGCTCCTCCCCTTCCAAAAATAATTTCTTCTTTGCAAGGGTGTTGTTACCCTTATCTTATTTTCTCCAAGATAACCCTAAAGGGAGTGTAGTGATTCTGCTTATAACTTTAGGGGTGATTACTATTGATAGGCCTTGTTATCACCTGGATTGAACCTCGAGCTGAAGGAAGGCAATGCCAGAGCAACCACAAACCACGCTTAGCCAAGTAGCTAGCCCTACTAGGCTAGGAGAGGGCTCGCTCCGTAAGGATCTCAGCCAAATTGACTGGATCTAGAAACTGATATTAGGCTAGGTATAGTAGCACAAGGTTTAATTTTATTTTGAAGGGGTTTTGCTGGATCAGGAGGAGCCAAACAGTAAGGGTAAGAAAATTAGGTCAATATTGCAGAGTGTTCGATGGGGCAAGGTAGGCACAAGGCTCGACACTCTAGGGTTTTGATGGGTGAGGTGATTCAAGATAGGTGAGGAGCTAGAAAGAGCATGTAAGCAACATGGATTCTTCCTAAACTGAAGAAAACATAGACTGTGAATATTTTCCCAAAACAGAGCATAAATATTATGGGTTCTACCTATCAACTTGAAAACATCCACTTAAAAGCAATGAAATGATTGATGAAGTACAAAAAAAAATTTAACATATGATCACAATAGAGAAAACTGAACTGAACATCATACCACATGGATCCCAAAGAAATAGCTACAACTTTTCATTAATCTCCTGCTAAAAACTGATACAAAATGATGTCTACTCAAAGCCTAAGCATCTAACTGAGTCCAGCCCTTTACAATCAGAAAGAAAAGGGAGATATAGACCTCAATTCAACCTCCTCCCATCCTCA
Organism: Pinus tabuliformis; assembly: GCA_031772625.1. Taxonomy (NCBI): domain Eukaryota; kingdom Viridiplantae; phylum Streptophyta; class Pinopsida; order Pinales; family Pinaceae; genus Pinus; species Pinus tabuliformis. Next base: position 518,921,183 of record CM062806.1, on the reverse strand, counting down.
GGGTCAAATCCCTAAGATGAGGAACTAATCCATCAAAAGCTGAACAAGAAACTAGAATCTAGGCAACCCTAACAACTTGCCTCTAAAAGGGAGGAAACTGATTCATTTGACTTCAAGAGAACTTTTGGTCCAATGAATATACCCTCTGGTAACTAATATTCATCCTATTTACATGCCTAGCCACCATTTAAATCAGTAAAAACATCATCCATGAGAGAAAACCCAAAAATTACAGTCATGGCACAATAAAGTGCAAATTGAGCAGAAAATTGTCCTATGCGCAACGCCCAAAGCCTATGTGCAGCACTTTTTGCAGGCCATTTTGGAGGCCTTCCCAATGTCCCAATTAGACCCAAAATAGCTTGTTGGAAATATCTTCAAGTCTACTTTCCAGAAAATCTTGAATGTTTTCATTTGGAGTTCATTTGACCCCTCAAAAACAGATTCTCCCGATACTTCTTCTGTGGCTCAAAAAGAGGGCAGAAAGGTCATTTTTTGGGTGTTTTTTAACCTTTTGTTTGACCAATTTTGCTCCAAAAGCTTAGCAAATTCACAGGGTGCATGTACTCATCATTGTGAATCTAAAAATTCTAACCATTTCCTCATTAGATGCCCCTAGGAAAAGCACAGTGGCAGTGGCATTGTGCATAGAGCCAAAATGTTTGTGTCAAAAACTGCTAAATTCTTCAAAAATGAAAGAAATTCTAAAAACATGCTCAAAAATTTCTCAAAATTTGTGGGAGACCACCACCATCAAGTCTGGGTTAGCCAAGGAAGCTTCAACAAGCAACCTAATCCTATCACCCTCCTTCTTTCCTTTGAGTGCTTGTTTTAGCCTTGTCTTCATTTACTTGACTCTTATGTTACAAATCTTGTTCCGGGTCTTTTTCTCTATCCTTGTTCATCATCCAGCTCTCCATAATCTCCATAAGCCTCATCAAGTTGAAACTTGGCCTTCTCAGCCTCCCTCTTTGCCTTGATGTACTTGGTTTGCATCAATTCCTACTTGACCTCTCGCTGCTTGTTCTCTTGCTCATTAAAGGAGATGTTATATTTGGCCCTTTGTAAACTGCTCTCAAGCTTCCTGATTTTGGCATCCTTTGCTTTCAAGGTAGCCTGAGTGATTTTAACTTTCTCCTCATAATCTTTATCCTCTTTATCCATGTTTTTGAGTTTGAAGCTTCAAAAACCCTAGAGAAGGTAATCAGGAAGTGGGAGTTAAGGTGAATAGGGATAGGGGAAGGGGAGAGGATTTTGTGTGATGTAGGATGAGATATGTATGATGTGAGAGTGAGAAGGAGGGGTTATTTTTTAGTAGGGACTATTTAGTAAATAGGGGTTTAAGGATTTTGTTTTGGGGGATTAGGGTATAGGGGATAGGAGTAGGGATTTTGTTTGGGGGATTAGGGTATAGGGGATAGGTGGAGGGATTTGACAACAGAATGTGGGAATAAGGGATATGGTAAGTAGGGAGGGTTTTTAGACAACCTATGGTTTGAAAATTTAAATAGCAAACAAACTTCAAAATCATGAAATGAGTGTGGGGAGGATTGTTCAAGGAGTGTACTTACTTGACTAGAGGTTCTAGGTATCAAAAGAGCATTTTAGATGGTTAATAGGGTGGTCTTGGTGTTTGCTGGCCCTATGTAGAGTGCCTTGTATAGGTGCACATCGCTCCATTTGTATGCGCAGTGCCATGCAAAAAAGTAGTGGCAAACAGGCTCTATGTACAGCGCTCTGTCTGTATGCGCAGTGCTCCCTCCTCTATGGTGGCTCTTTTGCAAGCCACTTGTGGAGGCTTTCCCGGTGTCCAAATTGAGCCCATAATAGCTCGTTGGAAAGGTAACTCTCTTGGGTAGATAATGGACCTATCAGACACTGAAAATGATCAACTATAGCCCCTGAAAGGTAAATTCTCCCAAGACTGGTCAAAAAGTGCAGAATGAGGGTGCAAACATGAAGTGTTCTCTTGCAGGAAACGTTTGGAGGTCTTCCTCAACTCCAAATGGATTTCATGATAGCTTGTGGTAAATCTATTCTTTTCTATCTATCATTTGACTCATCAAGAAAGTCATTTGGAGACTCCAGCTAGAAGAAAAGGTGATTTTTCCAAAGTCACTCCAGAAGTGCAGCAACTCTCTTGTAGCAATTGTATTTTTGACATTTCTCTAAAACCATGACACTTGTGTAAAAATTGAAGGAATGTTTTCATCCTTGGCCTATTATGGACAAAAAACTCTCTCACTTTTGCCAAATTCATCCTTGTTTGGTCTAAAACATAGTTTGAAGAAAAATCGGCCCTATGTGTGGCAAATGATTTGTCCCTTGGAATGACTTCTTGAAAAATGATGGAGACATGATGTTTATGAGTTGGAATGTCCTCATACTTGCTAAAATGACCTCCCTTATGCCTCATATACTTAGATGTCTTTGATTCCATAGCCAACCCTAGTTCAGTGGGTGAGGAAATTAGGGTTTAGTGCTTGTGGAAAATGATGATTTGGACACCCTTGGGAAAACACAACTCCCTTTGGCATGCACTTAACCCTTTCAAACTTTACCCTTTCACTTGACTATTTTCTTTGACAAATTGATCTTTTGATGATATGGCATCTTTGGAACACTAAGTTAACAGCTTGGGATTGATCCGGATTTAAGCAGGAACGCAATGGATTACAGAGATAACCATAAATATAGAGATGCGATAACCATAAAAATAGAGATGCAGCGGAAATAATACTTCATTTCATTAATGGAGAATATTGAAATATGCTTACAAATAGAAATAAACCAGCTAGGGCGATGGTAGCTTATCTCTGAGAAGAGATGTGTCGGCTACATGCCTCTGAACTGTTTCGAACTGTGTTACAATGAGGCTCGAGGGCCTATTTATTGTTGAGAAACAATGGAAAACCCTTCACATTCCAAAACCTAACCCTAGAAGATGAAATGCCAAATTGTGGGCCTCGTTTTTGGGTAAGTTGGTACATCAACTTCCCGAGGTCGCGAATTGGTCGTACTATCTCCGTTTGACGCGCATGATAGCCCGTTGGAAAGATCTCTCCGAGGACTACGACGAAAAAGACGATTTTTATCAAAATAATTGCTAGCGGTGGATTTCCCAAAAAACGTCGTTTACGGCCTCAAAACAGCTCCGGAAGTTTAGGACCCGAAAAACTGCTAAAAATAGTAAACTATGCTATAATTAAGGAAACTGAAAAACTGAAAGAGACAGTTGTGGGGGTCCAAATGGGATAGGTGGGTGGCCACCAACATCCACCTGGATCATTCCTCCCCCCTTAGGAAGCAATGGTCCCCATTGCGTTGAGTTTCTCCCTGAGATGAGGAAGCTTCTACTGAGCTGGGTCTCTGGTGAGCTGTTCTGCAATCTCTGATATGTCCAGAAATGGTGGGGAGCATGGTCGGCGACGGTCCACATTGAACACTCGGTGCAAGCGAAGGAATGGAGGAATGTTGTGCTTCAAATCATTGTTTCCCGTAGCCTTGTTATTGGTGTAAGGACCATGTCGAAGTGGTCTGAGTTTCTGATGGGTTCTTGTAAGGCGCTCCCTCTGCAAATGTAACCAAACTTTGCCGTCCACCTGAAACTTATGTGGTACCCCTCCGGGTAAGGAGAAGTTGTTCCTGTGTCCTGTCACGACTGTATCCCTCTGTTGTTGCTGCTGTGTGGAGGAACCCTTTGCGGGGGTCATGGATGTAGCAACGATCTTCCCCTTACTTTGGGAGCGAACCAGACAGAAAATAAATTTCCTAGTCTGTGAGATGAGCTTGCTGCCTTTCTTAGCAATAATCAAAGAGGTGGCAGTAGGTGGGGCTACCTCCGGTATCCTGTATAATGAATTATCCAAAGAAATGATGACAGCACGAGGCCTTGAATCATACACAGCATGTCGCCTCCACAAGAATGGCTGGCCTAATAGTACATCACAAACATCCAGAGGTGTAACATCACACAATACCTCGTCTTTGAAGGGCTTGATGCTATAGGGAAGGCGGCACTGCTGGCGAACTTTGAGATCTCGTCCTTCATGAAGCCAACCGATACTGTACGGCTGTGGGTGTGGTGTAGTTGGTAGGCCCAACCACTTCACGTCCTCTGCTGAAATGAGGTTCTTTTGGCTGCCATTGTCGACAATGAATTGCAGCAGCGAACCCTTCACCCACATCTGTGAGTGGAAAAGGCGTTCCCCCTCCTCTGGATCTTCGGGCTCATTTTTCTGGATCTTGGCAGTAGCAACAGTGGTGCTGGGATCCGCATCAATGATCTGCTTCCCTTTGTCATTCCCCTTGTCGGGTTCTGACTCAGAGTCGGAACATGCATCTGATTCGGAAGCCTTCAGCTCGGCCACCAGCGACTGCTTGGTCCGACACTCACTTGTGTTATGAGTGGGACTCTTGTGGAACTCACACCACTTTCCTGTGTCCTTCTTCGGCTTCGTGGTGTTGTTCTTTTATGACAGGTTGTCTTGGGTCACCCCGCCTTGGCTTTGTCCTTTGGGCTTTGGATTTGCAGATCCAAAGTCTCGCTTCTTCTGTTTGAACTTTTGCTCGATTTTGACAGCATATTGGTATGCTGTGCCGAGTGAGGAGATGTTCAAGAACTCCATCTCTTCCTGGATGTATCTGTGTAGGCAGCCACGGTATTTGAGTACTAGATGTAGCTCAGAATCTTTGATACCCAATTGTGTGCGAAGGGTATGAAAAATGTTTGTGAACTCCGGCACATCTTGGTCTCGTCCCTGCCGTAGGGTGGTCCATTTGATGTATTTGTCCTCATAGCTTTTGACAGGGTAGTACTGCTCCTTGATGGCATCCCGGAAGTCATTCCAAGTGGGTGTGGCTGAAAACAGTGAGCCTGTGCTTTCATCCTTCTGTTCGCAGTAGGCTTCCCACCAGTACTTGACGTGGGGGGCTGCTTTGAGAAGAGCGAAAACAATCTTTTCCTGACTTCAAAATTCATGAATAGAAAAATACCCATCGAGCAGATTTAACCATTTATCTACGGCATCTGCATCTATTTGACCCTCGAAGATGGGGATTTCAAAATTTACTTGTACCTTAAATGGTGTGGCATTTCCAGAGTAACTGTTGGAAGCCGATGCGTCGCCTCTAGGTAGCCGCTGAAGGATTTGGGCAAAGCTGTCCATCATCGCGTTCCTTTGTCGCTCGAGGGCTTCTTCGAGCAATATTCTGATAGGATCTCCTGCCCCCTCGTCTTTCTTCTCATCCGCCATGGGAGGTCGTCGAGATTTGCGAGGCTGGTCTTGCAAAGGTTCGACCAATTCAAGCCCTAACTCCTTATATCCCGACCTCGTTGGGGACATGCAAAGAAAAACAGAGAAAAAGCAGACCGCTCTGATACCACTGATCCGGATTTAAGCAGGAACGCAATAGATTACAAAGATAACCATAAATATAGAGATGCGATAACCATAAAAATAGAGATGCAGCGGAAATAATACTTCATTTCATTAATGGAGAATATTGAAATATGCTTACAAATAGAAATAAACCAGCTAGGGCGATGGTAGCTTATCTCTGAGAAGAGATGTGTCGGCTACATGCCTCTGAACTGTTTCGAACTGTGTTACAATGAGGCTCGAGGGCCTATTTATTGTTGAGAAACAATGGAAAACCCTTCACATTCCAAAACCTAACCCTAGAAGATGAAATGCCAAATTGTGGGCCCCGTTTTTAGGTAAGTTGGTACATCAAATTCCCGGGGTCTCGAATTGGTCGTACTATCTCCGTTTAATGCGCATGATAGCCCGTTGGAAATATCTCTCCGAGGACTACAACGGAAAAGACAATTTTTATCAAAAAAAATTGCTGGTGGTGGATTTCCCAAAAAACATCGTTTAGGGCCTCAAAACGGCTCCGGAAGTTTAGGACCCAAAAAACTGCTAAAAATAGTAAACTATGCTATAATTAAGGAAACTGAAAAACTGAAAGAGACAGTTGTGGGGGTCCAAATGGGATAGGTGGGTGGCCACCAACATCCACCTGGACCAGGGATGGTGAAATTATTACATTTGAAAGACATAAAATTACATAATGAAATAATCATTTCTCTTTACAAATCATCTTCACATGGTGAAGGGATGTTATTTGATCACCCTTTACTTGGTGATCTTATGCAATGGAATGCAACCTTGGCAACCCTAATGACCTAATGAAACCTTGAAAAACCCTAAAAGACCTAATGAGACCTTGAAGGACTAAATTTCAAGATGACATAATAGCCTCATGACTGATACAAATGGCATGATAAAAATAACTTTATGGATGATGCACAATCAACAAGATATGAAACTATGCCAACAAGTAATCACATTTAGGGAAGAGTGATGTTTTTGGACTAGGACTACCATTAGGGACTAATTTTTTTGCATGAATAATTTTTTTGCATGACCTACTGGAATGATAAAAAAATTTATGTGTGGGACACCTAAAATGAATATGAAAAGAGCAATTTTGATCACTGATTGCAGTATGCAAATACTGACTCTAACATTGGCTCCATTGGGGATGATAGCTCCTTGGAGGTGCCAAGAATACTGTAGACCAAGTAGCCTTATCTATTAGGCATGGAATAATAAAAAAAAAAAAACTCAACCTGAAATACATGACTGAATTGTGATGACTCAAAGACACAAACTGACTTTTACTCAACTGAAAACTGACTCAATACTAAAACACAACTGACAAACTAAAAAAGATGCTCAAAATGGAGCTTATTCAATAAAACCTACTCTAACTGTTCCATTCATCACCTGATCAAGTGAAATGAAACAACCAATGCAACCAAGTAAGCATTCTGCTTATTGTTTGAATTCTCGCAAGTGCTTGTTTATGAGAAAGAAGAGAGAACTACTGAAAGGAAACTCCCATGAAAATTTGTCAACAGATTGAATCTTGATGAAATTTCAAAGCACAAGCCCACCTTCTGACCTCAAGAATGCTGCGAAAGTATCTTCATAGGAATACATATTGATTTCTAGCCCATATAATACGTCACTGCTCTGCTGCAGGTAGTCTTCGTACTTTCGTTTTAAAATTTTCCTAAGATCTATGTTTTCTTTCTTTGATGACTGCAGCAAATTAACAAAAGGATCCTGAAACTCATGATTGACTAATTTTTCTTAATGATCAACAACAAAACAGAAATATTCTACATTACTCTCATGATATGACTTCAAATCTTGGTATGAGATTTGTAATGAAAATCCTACTAAACAAGACAATGAAGTTGGTTTTCGGATCAAGTTTATATCAACACTCTTTTCAGGCTCATACTTAGCTAATGGAGAAGGACTTTTACTACATATATCATCCAAAACATCAGCTATTGGGTCATGAAAAACTTGCAAAGATTTTTGCAACCTATTTTCCATCAGTTTTAGTGAGACTGCATGACACTCTATAGGCTGCTCATCCTTTGCTTTAGAGATATTATGAAAAAATTTCTTTAAAAATTGAAATGTTTCAAAACATAGTGGTACAGAATCATCTTGCATAATTTGATCATATGTTTCAGCTTCCAAGCCTTCATCTGCAATTTGAAATTCAATGGAACTCGGTGGCTGCAAATGTAGAGCTAGGGAGACTTCTATGTCGCAAATTATTTCCTCAACCAATTCATGAGAATGTTTATCCTTTATAGTGTTGACCACTCGCTTATCTACTTGCTTATAGTTTTCTCTTATTTTTGCAAATGAGGAGAAACACAAGGGTAAGGAGCTCTGATAAAAAAATTGATTATCCTCTTGATTGTCAAGATCAAAACTCAATGAGTGTTGATTTCTAATCACATCAAAGTTACCTCTAATGAACTAAAATGAAGTAAAACAAAGAGGCAAAGATCCTTCACTTACTTCCAAATTTTCTACACTTTCCTCATCACTTTCATAACTGATATGTTTTGGCTAATAACTATATTCAAGCTACTGAAACTGAACTTCCTCCCCCCATAAACCAACTTTTGATTTCTCTGCAAGATTAGCTTCTGTTTGGAGAACATAAAAATTGATGTACTGATCAAACTTTGGCAAATCATCAATATTGTTGGACACCTAATCCTCTAAGGGTTGGTGTGGAATCTGAATAGACTAAGGAAGTATAATAGACCTTGGGATGTGGAACCCAACGGTCACTTGAATGTAGTATAAATGTATATCATTGTCAATAATAAATATAATCTCATGTTTATCTTTCATATTTTGTCTCTGCCATGTGTGTGTTTAACATGGTATCAGAGCTACTACGTTCCTAACCTGCTCAATCTTAAGTGAGCCACTTGTTTTTGTGGCCTTTATGTCTATTCTACTATCAGACCTACGCTGCTCAGAAACGCCATTTTGGTGAGCCTACCAGCACTGACATATAAATTATGTGGCCATGAGTGCTTCTCAGTCCTTAACGCTCAACACTGACACACGCTAATTCCTTCCATTTTTCAAGTTTGCCATGATTGCATAACGCTCCTCTGGAAATGCAAATGGTTTCAACAGTTTCTCTGCTAAACCATTGTCTATGTAGACGAATTCCATAAGCCTCTCTCCTGCGTTTCGTGACCTCTGGCACTATATACGCTGCACTTGACTCTTTGACGATTTTAATGCCCCTGCTGCATATAGTTTTGAAAAGCAATTCAAAAACGACTCATATCATTTACGAGCTCTGTTACTCTATGTTATTTTCTATGAATGTTTTCTGTATCAACATTTTTCCTATGCATAATAACGCCCTTTGTTTTCTCTTAGAATTGGTAACGCTTTTTGTCTAGTGTGAGAGCATTAATCCATTATCATCATTGGGAGCCTGGATTGATTTCCAATTCGTTCCCGATGCTCTGGTTGTCAATATCGGCCATCAACTCGAGATATTGAGCAATGGGAAATACCGGAGCATTGAGAATAGTAGCGTGGTGCACAAAGACCGCTCAAGGATGTCATGGGCTGTGTTTTGCACTCTGCCATTGGATGCGGTGATTTCAACCATGAGATATTAAATCATTGCCACTATTTGAAACTGAGTACCCGCTTTGAGTACTCACTGGATTTTCAAGACCAACAACGTTGAAACCAGATCCTAGTTTTTGTTTCAGAATTTGGCATCGCAGAGTTTATTAGTTCGTCACCCTGAAAACAAGATTTTTCTGAAACAGTTTGACTTCCTCTTTTGGAATTAAACTGCTCGTCGCCTTCAAAATATTTTATAGAAGCACTCTGACGTGGTTTCTCGCAGTTAATCTCCTCGTCGCTCTGAGAGATTAAATCATTGCCAAGTGCTACATAACTCCAAGAAGTAAATGGTCGTGAAAAGGAGTGGGATGTACTGGCCCCTTCTATAATAACCAAAGTCGAGGGAGAGCAGGGCAGAGTCGATGCTGTGAGAGCTCGAACCAATACTAAGGATCAAACTACTGCTGAGACTGAACGCCTCGAGCCTCTGATACCATTCTTCTGGCACGCCCGGTGGGACATTCCAGCTAGACATAATGCCGTCTTAGAGATCCAAGATACTATTCCTTCGAAGCCAGGGAAGCCATCAAAGATCCCTATGTGGCGAAGAGTTATCTTTGCATATACTATATTTTCTCTCTGTTCCAACATCGCTGCTGTGATTTCAACATCGTTTGGACTGTGCTGCGATTCAAGAAAGCAATCGAATGTGTTGTGATTCCAAAATCGCTCCTTGTGTTGCAACTTTGAAAATAATTTCGAGAAGTGAGAAGCACCGAGCAATGGTTTGGTGAGATATCGTTGTGTTTATCATTCTATAGAGGGTTCAACCTGTTTCCTTCAATCAAATTGTCTTGATTCATACTGGTTTTCTTTGTTTTGCATTTGTTGGACAACCAGTGGTTGCAAGATTTGCTAGATTTTATGTGATGCATTAGAGTTGTATTGACGTTGGAAATGGAAACATTGTGATTGTGGATTGGGCTTGGAACCACTCGACAGAGAAACCATTCCTTCTCTTGTAGTTGGTCCTCACACATTTGGGTCAATTCATCATGTGAAGACTATGGATATTTGCACTCTAGATACTTTCACTCTGTTATAGTGTGAAGACTGGTATGATTTAAAGCTATGCGCACTCATTAAGCATTACACCGAAAGCATTGTCCAATAGGCACACCTGTGAGCTGCATAGCAACAACACTGCAAATTAGACAAGTGAGAGGGAACCGGTGATGCCTTATGAACTGCTGCAATGCAAGCTAGTGATGTATTAAAATTCCAGGATGCTAATTAGAAGAAGATGAGCCAAGGCTATGTGGAGCCTATATCAAATCCTTTGTCTGGACTCCGTAGGTGAGGAATTTAGATAACAGTGCAATTTTGAGGGATTACATTCCAAAAGGCCTATGATAACACTAAGTTCAAATGAACGTAAGTCAATAGATTCGGTAATTTAGTTCAAGGTTGCAATTCTGTCAAAGACTATTTTAAATTGTTTAGAACAGTTGAATTCAAACGAGTTTCTGTATAGGGCCCAATTGCATTTATTTAAGAGATGCATGTAAGATGACTATGATAATGTAGGATAAGTCTTTAGAATGTAAGGTATGGTATCTTCCTCATTGGTTAAATAGTTGTGATCGGTTTCTTTAAAGTGTAAGTTTGATAATGAAGAAAATGACCAAACTTGATAATGCATTAGAGTTGTTAAATACTCTGATACATTCCACTATTGATGAGATGGTTAAGATCAACAAAACCTCTCTTTCCAATATTAAAATGTGTCTGCAAAATGCACAGGAGAATATTGAGTTTTTGCAGCTTGAGACAAAGCTACAACAAGAGGAGTTACAACAGTATAAGCATCATGACACCCATCAACAACAAATCAATAATATTGATCTAGTACCAAATGAAGCAGCAGTTTTACATGCAGATGCAGAAATTCAGCCTGCACTTCCCAATTCGGTCATCAGACCTTGGGAAGATCTTGTCCACAACAGGAATAGAACTGGTCTTGGATATGACAAGGATCTATCCTTTCATATTCCAGATTACTCAAAGCCCATCCAGTTTTAGAGTGTTGGATTCCTTCGTGATAGTTCACCTTCAGCTGTTCTAGATTTTGTTCCTCTTCCACAGCAACAACAACAGATTGTGAAATTCCAACGCTGTGACCGAGTTGGCCATCTGAAAGATCATTGTTTTGATCTTCATCCATGTAAGCACTGTCATAAAACCAGTCATTCTTCAAACAAATGCTTCAGAAACAAACCTCTGCCAGAACAAAGATTCATCTTGGATGGATTGCTTCTTGGCAATGGGCATCAACAGCCAAGAAGATATTTCAATCATATGTCCGAACTTGTTCTAAAGTATTGAACAGTCTTGCAGTTGAGTTTTCTCCATCATCTCACCTTGTATCTAATAGGGGGGGGAATGATGGTCATCTACAAGCCTCAAAGCCACATCAAGCAAGCCTGAGCCACAACTTGCCATACCAGATTCAGAGTTGTAGCCAGATATAAAGATGCCCCTGAGCATGCCTTCAGTTGGTGATGCCTCTTCAAAGAATTGGGGAAACTTCCTCTAGCAGAAGACTTCATCTTCTTGCCAATTTTGGAAGAGTTCCAGGAATTGCATTAAGCATTCCAGAGTTGGTGGTAATCCTTAAACCATCACAGGTTGAGACTTCCATTTTCAGATTGAGGTTCTCCCTTTTATGCGGGGTGAGACATCCCTTTATTGGTTGAAGGTTTCCCTCTTCAAAACATCAAGAGCACTTCCTGTTACACAAAAATATCGTCACCATGACTATCTGCAGTCAGTATGGGTCTATCAACACTTATACTATCCTCCTAAGCAAGTCTCAGACCTCATCTCTTCAAGTCAAGCTTTGAAAATGAGAGAAAGACATCGAAAATCAACAAAGCTCTGGTTCCGCACTTTCTCTCACTGTTACCTGCGGGCCCGCACCCTTTTTTCGTGTAATCTGCGTATCTGCACGCTCTATCTGTAAAGGGATGGGTGCGTACCCCTGTGAAAGTCAAAAAGGCGCAAGTTTATCTTAAAAAACTCACTTTAGGTTAATTCTAGAGGATTCTAGAAGGAATTTTGACGTGGATTGTTTGCTCTAAGGTGGTTCATGCATCCCAAAAGAGAAGGAGCTAATCCCTTGACTAAAGGAGCTATCCCTTTGAAGGAGGACCTAGTAACTTCCCTCCATTGCACTATGAATACAGGGATTGGGTTGGTTGCTAGGGAGGTTAGAAGCTGAACATTTTTGAGGGTAAACGCTGGTGAAATTAAGACTTCCTAGTTAAGCTTGAGAGGAGAGATCACATACCTTTTTGGCTTCATTGGGAAGAGAGTGAAACTTGTCAAAGTAGAGGAGACTTCTTGTTGGACCCTGGGAGGAGCTTGTATAGCATCAAGGCACAGGTTGTAAAGTTCTTCTTTATTTGAAATTAATACAATCAGATTCATTTTTCTCAACAAAGTGTCTTATGTCATTTGTTTCATGAATTCCTTGATCATCATGTTAAGTATGCTTTATGATATTGGATTTTCAGGGGCTATTTAATTTGTTTGCTTGTTTGTATTTGCAGATTTGCAACAAGGGAGCTCATTTGGATCAAAAGAGCGAGGCTTCCACAAACTTGCATTGGACCCAAGGTAGGCCTAAACACTTGATTGCCTTTGTTTATGAATGCATATTTAGAGAAAGATAGTTTTTGATTGGCTTGCTTGTCACTAGATATTGTTAGATTCTAGGAAGGTCTATCTTGTCCGCAAGATCGACTCATTCCGTGTGACAAAATGGCGACTCCGCTGGGGACTTGATTTTTCCCTTGTTTTTACTTTGACCTGAGAAACTATACTTTTTTTTTCTAGTTTTTGACTTGATGATTGTGGGATTGGGTAGATTTACTTGATTTTGAATTAGTTTTTATTTTTCATAGTTTTTGGAGAGGAATGCACCCTCTGAGTTAATCACAGTGCGTACTTGTACGCACTTTTTCTTTGTGCACAGAGCGGGACCGCACCTGTGTAAACAGGCTGCCTGCGTACCTTGTCAAAATTTTGAGAAATTTTAAATTTTCTCTTTTTTATCAGTTTAGAATTTGTTTATAGGTTTTTAGCCACTGCCCAGACCTACTTGTACCCTGTCAAAAGCTTTCCTTGGTTTAATTTCATTAGTGTTAGGGTTTTAGGTGAAATTCGTTGAAATTTTGTGCTTAGGCTTGATTTTCATCCTGGTCTTGTAGTAGCTCTGAGCTTAGAAGCTGTAGAAACCTCTGATCATTTTGGTCTTTACCAGTCTTCTTATGAGTTTGACCATTTGCAAAATCTACCTTTGTTGAGGAACCTACCTTTGTGTTTTCTCTTTACGAAATTTTGATAAGCTTGTGTTCAAAGTGTGAATTTCATTTTTAGGAAAGGAAACAAGAGATCATTGTTTTTTGACTGATTTGTGATTCTGCATAAATTGGTCCTTAGTTTACATTTAGCTAAGTAAAACATCCTTGAAAAAGACATCTTGTAAGCTTTGACTTCAAATAGGTTTTTATAGTTTGTAGATCTCAAGATTAGTCATTTCCATAGTTTTGAGTATTTTATGAAAAATATAAAAAATCTCTCTTTTGGAAAAAAGTTTGTTTTTGTAGCGTTTGAGTGTTTTGAGAAAAAAGGGAAATTTTTGTGAAGTGCATTGGAAAAGATAAAAGCTCTTCTTTTAATTTGTTTGTTAAGAAAGATTTGTGTTTACAAGTATTTGCATTCTCAAACTCTTTCCTAGCTAGAAGTTCATTGAAGGGAAAAGATAGCTTAATCATCTTAAGTGCATTTTTTAGTGATTTCAAGTCGAGTCTTTACACCACAAGTTTCATCTCCGCCACCTCTTGACTTAAAAAAAATCCAATAAAAATAACGCTTAAAGTAAAATCTATCTAGTAATTTTTTTTATTTTTTTTCTAGGGCTCTGATACACCAACATAGCTTAGGCTAGTGTCTTGGAGTAGGGAGTAATTAACTCTCCAAGACAGTAAAACAAAAAGGTAGTTGTATCTTGCGGTAGGAAGAAATCCAATTGTTGCATTTATGCTCTGGGAAAGCTCCTCTTAAAGGAGAAGCACGAGATCGTGTCCGAACCAGTGTGGGAATCAATCCTTCCTCATTGGGAATGACGCCACATATTCACGTATTAAAAACGGTAAACCTCGGATTAACCATTGTCGAGGAGCCTGGGGTCACTTGTTGGTAAACCTTGGATTATGTCAAGGAGCCTTCAAGGGGATTGAGCTTGCTACTCTGCCCTTGCGTGTGTATCGGATCGTAGACTGTTCCCCTAGGTATATTTGTTTCGGTTGGTAACCTTAGTGACCATATTCTTTAGGATTATTCCTAAGGTGACAGTGTGTTGTGCCCTACAACAACCCCCCATTTCATAACATTTTTATTACAAACAATTAACATATGAAATGGGTCCCTTTTAAAATTTTGATTGGCATTAATGAATTTGTTCGAAAAAGGAATGATAATCAAATGAATTTGTGAATAAAAGCCTTTTTGAACAAATAATAAGCAATTTTTGGTTAAGTCCGAAAAAAAGCAATCGCCGGATCGCTTGTTACCTTGGTTCTTTCCGATGCGATATCGCTATCGGCCATCGGCGATAGCCAATGCACACACAGAAAAAGCACATGTCTTTTCCCCGATGCGACACGATATCGGTGATCAACTATCGGCGCTGCTTCTTATGAAAAGTCTTTTAAGCCTCGACCCGATGCGATATCGCTATCGGCAGTCGGCAGAATCCCACGCATTTTCATAAGACGTTCAGATCTTTACCCGATGCGATGTGATATCGTTATCGGTAGTCGGTAAATCATTTGATATACATCTAGGGATTATGTTCACGTGCTAATATGATACAATGTCGCAATCGGCATTCGCCAAGATCTCTCCCAAATGATAATGTCACTCACACCCCCGATGCGATGCGATGATGCTTAATGATGACCAGAATTCCTAAAAGGTGATTATTTCAAAGCATTAAAGTTATATTTAAATCCGATTTGACAAAAGCACAGATTTCAAAATGCCGTTAATTAAAGGGATAAGGTAATGCATGCGTATTTAAAGCTTTTCCCCTTCGAATTAACGAACAATTACGATTAGACCTTTGAAAAAATCTATTGCACGCTTTAAGGGGTCATTCGGTTTAATAACTTAAGTAATGGTCATTTATGGAGCTGCAGGCTGTAAGATCACCATCATTGCATCTGCGGTGCCTTCTCAAATCATTAGATTCGCAGCCACTTTTTGAATAATCTCACCACGCTTCAAATAATATATCTATCCCATTATAGATCGTCATTGTTATTTCCTTGTTACGATTTCTCTTGCATTTGTGTAGAATTCAACCGTCGAGAGAAGTCTGAATATGATGGGAAAGAAATTCAAGAAGGTGGCAGGGTCTACTGCGACACCTGTCTCAGGCCAAGCTGCTATAGTTTCAAAGAAAGGCTTAATCTCAGATACTACATGCACTGGTCTTCCTGGCACTACATGGCAAGGTACATACAATTTGCTAGAAGCAGAACAACCAGAAAAGACAGTAACGGAGGCTAGTGTGGATGAACTAAGAAAGTCTGAGGCAACTCTTAAAGATTTGGCTGACTCCTTTCTGCACAGAATAGCAGCCAGAGAACAAGTCTTGCCTTATACTGATGTGGTACGCTGGGCAATTGAAGAAATTACTCTCACTAATAGAACCTTTCATACTAAGGATGGAAGGATTTTCGGTTCCTTCAAGCCTGATGACTTGAGACGGATGTATCATTTGCCTGAACCTGAGCTAGTCTATAACAGAGCCTTTCTGGAGAAGTTCGCGAAGGAGAATGAATCACCATCCGAACCTCTCCGAGATTGGAGGCAGAATCCAGCTAAACACAAGCATGATATGTCGGGTAAGTACTCCAATGCTTCTTTGGCTTCACCTTATTGCTATGCTGGGATTATGATGTGTAGATTGTGGGGATTACATGACTCTGCTAATATCCATATTGATATGGTCCCCTTGATGGAAGCGGCCGTAAATAGTACAATCATGGATTGGGCCACTATTCTATCTGATAAATTGGTCATAGCTATTCGTGAGTTTAGGGCCAAAACCAGAGTCACTGAGAGAAAAATCCCACCCTTTTATTATTCTGCTTACGTTATGGATACCCTTTGTTTTAATTCTGAGTTTCCTGTCCTTGGTTGGAGATGGACCACCCATGACCCAACACCTATTCACTTGTACCATCTGAAATTGTGGAAACCCTCCCACAAAGACCATTTGTATCAAATTTGCAATGGTTTTATGGTTCCCGTCCACTATTCTATTTTTGACAGACCTATCCCAAGAATTTCCTATGAAGCTTCTTTTGACCTACCAGCCGTAGCCCATTGGTTCGGCGAAGAAAATTTTTCCTATATTAGAGTTTTTGGAAGCAAAGCTAGGCCACATGTTCTCCCCCTGTACATCCTAGATAAATTGTTAGCCCGGGAAATCTCCTACCAGATTATGTCTGAGGGTGTCACACAAACTCTCAAAGAGGATAAAAAGAGAGGATGGCCCTCTTTTCCTTTAAGAATTGGAGTTTATACGCTGCTGAACTACAAACATGCAGAAAAGGAAGCAGCAAAACTCCAAATGATATCTCTGGCTTCTATTCCAAATAGACTATATGATCCAAAAAAGACTGCTTTCATTGCCTTGGAACAGGCCAAACTGTCAAAAGTTGTCCATCAGGAGGATCAGTTTGACGACCTGTTCATGAGTGCTGATTCAATAAGCCAAGTCAAACAACTTGCTGCAATGAGATATGAAGATGTGGAGTTAATTGAATTTAATAAACTTAGAAAGCAAAGGTTGCAAACTTTGCCTCTAGATTTATTATCCACAACCCCAACATCATCCTCAAGCGAGCCTGGTCAGCAGAAAATAAATTCACCTCCTGTTGCAATTAAAGAACAGGAGGAAAGGCAAAACAAGCTGCAGGAAGAAAGGCAGCAAAAGGCACAAAAGGATCAAGAGCAAAGAAAGCAAAAGGAGCTAGAATAACAGAGGAAAAGAGAAGAAGAAGAGAAAGCAAAGAAAGAACTGGAAGATAGGCAGAAAAGGGAATTGGAGGAACAGCAGCGAAGAGCACAAGAGGAGCAACAGCGGGAGGCATTCGAGGAACAGCAGAGGATTGAACAAGAGAAAGAACAGAGTAAAGCCCACGCAGAACAAAGTGAGCAAATCTCTACTGATCCTGAATTGATTAAAGAATGGAACCAATTCGATTCCATTATAAGTGGTAAGGAAGCCTCCAAAGACTCAGACGCCTCCAAAACAAATAATTCTCCCGATACTACTTCTTCTCCGGTTCTAGAAGGAACCAGCGGCCCACCCATGGTACAGAATGTTGAGGTAATTACTCAAAACCCATCCGATCAAATTGATCTTCAGGTGGAGGAAATTCCTCCCCTAGACATTTTCTACAGCCCAAAGCATAGAGCCATTGTTAGACGCTCTAGGAAAAGACGAAGGCTTGATCAACCTTCTATTTCACCTGAGCAAACAGTCACGGGCAATGTGGTCTGGAAGGGAGAATCAAATCCCTCTGAAGATCTGACAAAGCTATCGCAATTTGCGGGAGCTTATTCAGCGACAACTATTGACAAAGCCTCAGAAGTAAGTCTTCTTTTGAAGACTAAAGATCATGAAATATATGCATTGCAAGCAGAAATAATTGAGGCAAGGAATAAGGCAGCACAGGTAGAGGAACAATTGCTGGCCCAACAGCAAGAAAATCATTTGTTAGCCCAGCAAATTGAAAAACTGAGGATAGACCAATGTGACATTCAGAAAGCAAAAGAATTGTCAGAGGCATTATCCCAGTTAAAGGCATCAAATGAGCTGATGATAAAAGCTAAAGACGAGCAAATAATTCAGCTATCAGCACAGCTCGAAGGTATCAAAGGCGCCCAGAGTATTGATGATTTCAGAACAGAGGCAACTCGAATAAACAGCGCATTGATATCTCAGATCAGGCTCTTGTGCCAACAACTTGTTGACGCTGAGTTACTTTGTGAAGCATCTACAACAGTATGTGAGCAAATAGAGAAAGCCAGGAATAAGTTGGATCAAGCTGAAGATGATATAACAGAGTATATTGAATGGCAAGACACTCCAGAAGGGAAAGCGGCAAATTTGTCCCGAATCTGTGTAACATACAAGGATATACTCTTCATGGAATGGAACACGCAGGTAATGAAAGCAGAAAGGGCATCCTCGAGATGCAAAATGATTGCCAGCAACATGATCAATCTAGTCAATGATACATTGTATCTGGCAAACATGATCTCCCAATGCACACCTGGAAACATAACAACAGCAAACATGTTGGAGCACAGGAATTACCCTGATCTGGAGAAACAAGGGCGGTTAATCGCTGGAGTAAATACCTTAACCGCCGATGCATACTGGCTCTTTCTGATTAAACCGCATTCTCAAAGGTCGGCTCTTAACTGTCTAACAAATGCCCTCCGATACCTGATTTCCGACATTGAAGATGCCACATACGATGCACAGCTGACTTCACGCCTTAATACTCCACCAGAAGTAGAGCCAATGCTGGCGATATGTCAGCGAAGGAGTAAAGGCAAAGAGACCTCTGAATGAAGCATCGCTGCCGACTGCCAGATCACCAGAATACAAGATGATGTTTATTAATGCCAATTAAGTAGCTTTTCAGTTTTTAGATATTTAGATATTTAGATTAGTATAGTATTTATAGATCCTTTCATTGTTTTGGAAAGGGTCGTAAAATTTTGTAAAAGACTTAAAGGCTGAAGTTTGCACTATTGTGCTTCAGTCTATATTCTTTTTTGAAACTCGACCATTGGTTCTTAATTTTGCTTAGAAGGCTGTTTTAAGTAAATTGTGCACTATTGTCATTTGCTTGGAATGCTTTCTGGTTTGAAGGAAGGACCGCGATATAGTGATTAATATACTGGATTGATCAAACAGCTTACATGGTACTATTATATGTATCTGTTCTCTTTTCTATTATATGAATTGCTGTGTTATTATCTTTGCTATTGTTGAATACATGTATGCAATATAACAGCAAGTCTTCATTTCATATCACTATTGAATGTTTTGTGATTTGTTATCTCTCTTACTCATGCGTGTATCAATAATATAAGTGACTGAGTGCAGTAATTCACTATTATCGCTCTGCATAACTAATTATGCAGAGCAATCTTAAATGATTTAAACATCTATGCTTATTGTTAGTGTCATCTATATGCCTGCCAATTAAGCACAGACTATCAAACGCTGCATTCTATGAATCGATAAGTCCCGGGATTAGCTTATAGTTATTATATTTCTCTTGTAGTTTAGTTATTTACTTATTATCACCTCATATCGTAAATCATTCATCCATCCCGTTTACTTATAATCTTTGGGAAACTGGTCCCATTATCCCCAGTCGGAGCCACTATTCCAAACGGAAAAGGAGCTGCACTAAGTTCCGGACCGGGTGGTTTCCCCGATGTTGTTGCAACGAATTTCGGGGCATCAACACAGTGGTGGGAAGATCCCACTGTACCTGGAACAGACGTCGGCTAGACTCACTTTGATTTTCTGGGGGTTTCTCTTCACTCGAGACGGTTTAGTGGAGGAACTTGTGCCAGTCTATTCATTAAGCAGGTTGTCGGGGTAACTGTTCCAACCGCCATTTCTGTATTGAACTCTGTGACGTTGGATTTCATCACCAACTAGTGTTTTCAGTATGGAAAGTTACTGTTTGTGTGTGTTTGATCTCCTAGATTCTTTAGGTGTGTGATTCAAATTTGTTTGGTTCTTTAGAGGCTTTAGGTGGTTTTCATTGAGATTTTACTTTGTTTGTGTGTGAAGTAGTTAAAATTTTTAATCGTGGCTGAATTACCGAGGAAGTCCCGTAGACTTCGGGGCCAACCTCCTGAGTTTTCACCGAGCCAGCCTGAAGGGTTAAGAGCCCTCGTAACTCCTAGAGACAGTAGAGTTGGGTCACCTGAAGAAGGAGAGTCTTCTTTGGTGGTACATCCTAATTTTCAAGCTTTAGTAGTAGATTATAATCCACAATCAGTGTCCATTTCCGAAATTACTGGTAGTTTTTCATCTACTAGTGATATAGGTGAGGAACCTGAGATATCTGAACCTGCTACTCCAACATCGGGGTTTGCCTCTCCAGCTTCTAGTGGTCCTGGTTCACCTAGGGTAGAAAGAGTAATTACCCAAAATCTTCCTTCTGGTTTGATAGCTATTGAAGAACTTGCTACTCCAGAAGAAGAGGTAGGCATCCCTATCCCTGAAAATCAACCTGTTATTGAACTAAGGGAGCGTGAATCAATTTTTTACAGTCCACCTAGGAGCAGTGCTTGGTATCTTTCATTGACCAATTTTTTGGAAAACCCAGGGTTAAGTTTTTCACCACCTCGTATTCCTTATCACCCAACACCTAGAGGTTACTATCCTCCATTAAATATGTCAAGACAGTCGTCCATGTTTACTCAATCGCCAGAATCCTTTTTGTACGGCGGTCCTTCTGTTCCCTCTGGGTATCAGTCACTTTCTGGTACTTTTGCGGGAGCATCTCCTCAACCCATTGAACAAGGGTTATTAACTAGAAACAATGGTACTAAGCCGTTGAGTGTAGAAGATATTCTCATGATGTCAGGTACTATTCCTAATCCTCAACCTCAAGGTGGCCAGTTACCGCCTGGGGGGCAGCCTCAAAATCCTCAATTACCGCCTGGGGGGCAACCTCAAGGTACCCAAATTGCATCTGGGGGGCAACCTCAAGGACAGTACATACCTACGGGACAGTACGTTCCTCAAGGTCAACCCCAGACTCAATATGTACCTCAAGGTCAACCCCAGTATCAATATGTACCTCAAGGTCAACCCCAGTATCAGTACATGCCTCAAGGTTTCCAACCCCAAGGTCAGTACTCGAACCCAGGTTTCCAACCACCTTCCAGTCAATCATATGTTCAAGGAACTGGAAATGTGCCTCTGAATTATCAATCCTACCCTCAACCTGGTTATGGTCCTCCATATCCTCAACCTGTTATGGGTCCGTACCCCGGAATGAATTTAGTGTGGGATCCATCTCAATCTCAACAGGTCTTGCAACCGAATGTGCAGTTGTCATCTCAAACTGGACAACCCTTGGTTTCTGGTTCACCCCAACAACCCATCCAGTCTACTATTCAAACTTCTGCACCTTCTGTAGTTTCTCAGCCTGGGCCTAGTGCGCCTCGTACTCCGTCTCAAACGGCTGCTGCGACTGCTACAACATCTGTTCAATCTACCCCACCTACTTCTGGAGTATCGACAGCTCCGGTTTCTACTGTTCTTGTATCAACTCCTCAGGCATATTTACCTCAGTCTGGACCCACAATTCAAACTTCGGTTCAGATGCCTGTAGGACAGCCTGGTTCAAGTACGGTTGTCACTAGTCAACCTCAATTTTCTTATCAACCGTACCAGGGACAGTACCAATTCGGTCCTGCTGTGTAGCAGCCAGTCTATCAGTATCAACCGTACCCTGGGTACACATATCAACAACCTCATCAACCCCAATACGGTCCGGTTAATCCTGGTTTTCCGGGAGGATACAATATCCCAAATGAAATTCCAATTCCTAGTTATCATGGATATCCTCCTCTTGGGGCTGGTCTCGTGACCCAGAGTTTTAGGGACCCTAATCGTCAGTTACCGTTTATCACAACTTTGGACTTGCCTGACTTGTCGCACCTAACGAACGATCCCATTAATTATCTTCTGTTTTGGCCACCAATGCCGAATAAGTTGCTTAGTGATATTCCTAAGTTTGAAGGCAAATCAGGAGAGGACCCGTCGAACCATGTGATGACTTATCACCTCTGGTGTGTGTCTAACTCCATTTCAGATGATTCAATCTGTCTAAGGCTTTTCCAGCGCACTCTAATTGGTCTCACGGCCAAGTGGTACATTGAGTTACCGCGAGGCACTTTCTATAATTTTAGTCAGTTAGCTACCTCGTTTTTAACTCATTTTCAGTTGCTAGTCAGATATGACAATGGCACGGAATTACTAACTTCATTAAAGCAATCGACATCCACTTACATTTCAGATCACATTTATGAATGGAGACGTCGACGACGTTTAGTGAAGGTTTTTATTCCGGATAAGATCTTGGCTAAATGGTTTGTAAAATCTTTGTTGCCAAAGATCACTGAAGATGTAGCTAAGGCCGGAGTCGTTACTGAGGAGCAAGTAATTGCTCAAGCACAGTACCTTGACTTAGTTTATACTTAGTCGGGTACGTTACACGAGAAAATCCCCGATCTTCCCAAGCAAAATCAAATCGTTGTAGCTCCTTATGGGTCTCATGCCACTGACGGTATGAATGGTACGGTTAACACCAAAAGTAAGAAGAAGTCTTCCAAGAATTCTTCTCCTATCATAACCTTGCCAGATTCCCCGACAGGAGATTCTTCCGCAGAATTTTTCGCTGATATTCATGTTGTAGAGTCATCTACAGCTAAATCCAAATCCGGTGGAAAGAAGAAAGGGAAGAAGAAAAATAAAACGGACAAAAATTCAAAAGAGAAACCAGAAAAAGTGGAATCCAATGATGAAAAACGCAAACCTCGTTATCCTTGTCTCATTTGTGACGAAGAACATTTTACAAGAGACTGCCCTCATCGTGCAGAGGTTGCGAAGATTGTCAAAGGTTCCCAAACGCCTGCTGTTTTGAAGGATCCTTTTCCAAGTCAAGACAACAAGATGATAGGTTCTTCCTCAAATGCCAATGAGGAACCCATATTGATGATGTCCCATGTAAGGATTGCGACTCGATCGCAAGATTATGGAAGTAAAAGTCCTGTTGATGGTAAAGAAGCAGAATCTTCTCATTCTAACCCATCAACCTTAGCTCCCGGTTCCGATCCGCTACAGATCGAGAAACCTAATCCAGACTTAGTAATCAAACCGCCCGCCAAGGGTATACTTCGGAAGTCACCTTTCAATCCACATGCGAGAGTGGCTCAGAACTATAACATTGTTGAAGATTTAGTTGTTTCACCTTCAGCAATGTCGGCTTTGGAAGTGCTGCAATCATGTCCAGCACAGCGTAAATTACTTTTGTCGGCTATAGGATCTGTTGACGTTCAGGACTCGAACCTAATAATTTTCGATCTAGAAAATAGTACACCGCGTTTACCCCATCAAATGGCTTTCCAGATCCTAGTGATAGTAAAAAACAGGCCTATTCATAGAACTGTGATTGATGAGGGAGCCTCAATGTGTATTATGTCGATACAGTGTTGAAGATCGCTTAGTTCTCCTTCACCAAATCAATCCCCGACGATTCTTAAGGCCTTTGATGGCCGTGGGTTTCATCCTTTTGGCATTCTACAGGGTCTACCTATAGGGGTTGAAGGAAAAACCATTAATCTAGATGTGGAGGTGGTTGATGCCCCTCTAGATTACAACCTTCTCTTGGGTCGTAGTTGGTCTTACGCTATGACAGCTGTCGCTTCATCGGTCTTTCGGGTTATAAAATTTCCTCATAATGGAAAGATCGTAACAATAGACCAGCTAGCTTACTTTTCATCCGACCCAGCCTCTTCTGAAAGCATTTAGCATGTCGGTAAAACGACTATCCCGTATAAGGATGTTGGGGTAGGACTAGTTAAAGATGCCGGTTTACTGGGCACTTTTCCTTTTCATCCTATCAACACATCGTCTTCTTTTGCAACCATTCATATGATTTCGTTAGACACCACTGTTTATGATGATCCTTGGATTGTTCCTTCTGAATCTGAGATAGACTCATTTGGTGAGGTTATGCTTTTGAGTCCATATGAAATTGCGTACGAGGCCGTGCAGTTGCTTTCCGACCCATCTTCAACCAAAATTGACTTAATGAATGTGGTCCGTGAGGAATCACTTTTCACATCAAGCTCGGATTCAACAACATTTTCTGAACTTGTTCACTCTGATGAGAAAATTTGTGAAACCCTATGTGTAGATGATTTACCATGGGAAGATATCCATCACAGATCTTCGTTCTTGCCCGAGAATGATCGTTTTGAAAATGATTTTTCATCAATTTTTACGACTGAATATGTCAAGGAACCTCAGAATCCAATGAAAAATCCTGATTCAGAGTTAAATTTGGGAAACATCTCTCGGACTATTCCTATTGACATTTCGGTTAAGTCCGGAATTGTTGAGAACATTCATATAGGTGCCCCGTGTACAGAAGATGAAATTCAAATATATAAGGCCCTATTTCAAGAATTCTGCGACGTGTTTGCCTGGTCATATGAGGAAATGCCAGGAATTGACCCTGCAATTGTTGTTCATGAAATCAAGACTTACCCAGATGCTAAACCCGTCCGGCAACGTTTGCGTCAGATTCACCCGAGAAAAGCTGCTACTATTAAAGAAGAAGTTGAAAAATTACTCAAAGCAGGTTTCCTTTATCCGATCCCGTTAACGGAGTGGGTATCGAATATTGTTCCGGTTAACAAAAAACAAGCGACAATAAGAATATGTATCGATTATAGGGACATTAATCGAGCCTATCCAAAGGATAATTACCCAACTCCCTATATCGATCAAATCATTGATGATTGTGCCGGCAGCGAAATATTCTCCTTCATGGATGGTTTTTCTGGATACAATCAAATCAATATTCTACCTGCCGATCAACCAAAAACAGCTTTCATTTGTCTATGGGGGAAATTTGCTTATTGCAAATTACCTTTTGGGATCAAGAATGCCGGGGAAACTTTTCAAAGGGCCATGTCTTATGCGTTTCATGACATCAAGCACATTGTGCAACCCTATCTCGATGATTTTCCTGCTCATTCATTACATCGAGCTGATCATCTCATCCATTTATGAGCAATCTTCATGAGGTGTAGGCATTATCGGATTCGGTTGAATCCACACAAGTGTGTTTTCTGTATTGAAACGGGTCGATTGCTGGGGTTTGTTGTTTCGAAAGCCGGAATTCGCGTCGATCCCTTGAAGGTTGAAGCTATCATCAAATTTCCTCCTCCTTCGAGTCTTCGCCAACTCCAAAGTTTGCAAGGGAAAGCAAACTTTTTACGACGATTCATTCCTAACTATGCCGAGGTTACAAAGGGTTTTACCCGATTGTTGAAACAGAACACTTCATTCTATTGGGATGAGATAGCTAAGAAATATTTTGATGCACTGAAACACGCATTGACCCATGCACCGTTATTGCATCCTCCCAACTACAACTAGGACTACTTTTTGTATCTCGCCGCCTCTCATTCCACCATTGGAATGGTCTTAGTTCAGGAAGATGAATTCGGTACTGAACATGTGATATATTACCTTAGTCAAACTTTAAATCCAACTGAGCTAAAATACTCACATGTGGAGAAATTGGCATTGGCAGCTGTTCAAGCTGTCCAACATTTTCGTCACTACATTTTACTACGTAAAACTACAGTAATTTCTGATTGCAATCCTATGATCTACATTTTGACCAAGCAATTGCTATGGGGCAAGTACTCCAAATGGATTGTGATCCTACAGGAGTTCGACTTGGAATTTGAAAAATCTAAGTCTAAGAAATCTTTAGTTTTTGCGGAGTTAATGTGTGACTTCCCGCGTGTTGACACAGAAACTGTGGCGGAGGAGCCCATTGCGGACGAATCCTTGTTTCTAATCAGCACTTTAGATCCGTGGTATGGGGGTATCATCGTCTATCTCCAGAACCAATCCTTTCGGCTAGAAATTTCAAGGTCAGAACATCGAAAAATACGATTCCATTCCCAACAATTCAGAATTATTGGAGATACTCTTTATCGCCGTGGGGCGGACTTTGTTTTTCGACGTTGCTTAACTCATGAGGAAGCTGAAAGGGTTCTAAATGACTGTCACTCTGGAGCGTGTGGCGGTCATATGTTTGGGTATGCCACAACCCAAAAGATATTGCGCGCTAGCTACTTCTAGCCGTCCTTGTTTAAAGATTGTATTAACGCGGTCCGAAAATGCCACAACTGTCAAGTGTTTGATCGAAAGATGCGCGCTCCACCTGCTCCTCTCCACCCTATAATTGTCGTTGGTCCTTTTGCCAAATGGGGTATCGATTTTATTACATGTAACCCTCACTCGGCCGAGGGGCATGCGTATATCATCCTTGCGGTAGATTATTTTACCAAGTGGGCCGAGGCGATGCCTACATTTGAGGCAGATGGCAAAACAGCTGCAATTTTCGTGTTCAATCATATAATTTCTAGGTTTGGTGTTCCACAAGCGATTATCACTGATCATGGGCGCAATTTTCGAAACGTTATGATGACGGAACTTACAGGCCAGCTTGGCTTGCGTCATGATAGTTCAACTCCTTATTATCCACAAGCTAACGGTCTGGTTGAGTCCATCAACAAAGTTCTAGTTGTCATGATCCGACGAATCATTGGGATTCATCGGTCGAATTGGCACAACATGCTATTTTCAGCGCTTTGGGCATACCGAACCTCAGTAAAAACATCAACAGGGTTCACTCCTTTCCAACTAGTTTATGGTCTGGAAGCTGTGTTACCCATTGAATGCGAAATCTCGTCACTACAAATGGCCATCGAGTTACTTCCAGCCACTTCCGAAGAGGAAAAACGTTTATTATACTTGGCTCAATTAGATGAGAATCAACGTGATGCTGCATTGGCAATTGAAACTCACGCAAAACGTATGAAAGCTCAGTATGATCGAAATGTGACCCCTCGAAATTTTTCGGAAGGAGACCTAGTGTTATTGTATGATCAAGCTAATGATAAATTAGGCGCTGGAAAATTCGTTCCTATGTGGCATGGTCCCTATATTGTCAAGCGAAAGCTAGCAAAAGGGGCCTATGAATTGGTATACTTTGACGGGGACTCTTTAGGTAAACCCAGAAATGGTCTTTACCTGAAGAGGTATTATGCTTAAAGAATGGGTATGGAGATTTTTAGTTAGGTTAGTTTTTTCTTTCTAGCTGGTGTGTTTTAGTTTAAAAAGTGTGCTTAGTTTAGAGAGTTTTTTTCGTCATTATTCCTGCTTATCTTGGTTTTACTGTTGATATTGCAGATGTCGATGCCTCTCCAAACATACATTGGATTCACTGATGGTGCTTGTCGTAATACACAGAACATTTCTTCCGCAGCTTGGGTTATTTATTCGCCCTCTGAGGAGTTGGTATCTATGCATGGGGTAAGCCTCAGTTAAACAACAAACAACATTGCAGAGTACAGTGCAGTGATTGAGTTATTATCTGAATCTATTTCATTTGGGATTCAAAGTTTGATAGTGAGGTTAGATTCTGAACTCGTTGTATTACAGCTTAATAGAGTATATGCCATTAGAAATCCAGTGTTACTGAGATTGTTTTTGAGAGTGCGTCTCTTGGAACGTGAGTTTGATTATATTGAATATCAACATATTCCAAGATCTTTAAATACATTAGCAGATGCAATTGCTTCTCGAATGTTAAGTAGACATTTGCAATAATCATACATGTAAATTTAAAAACATTTCATAACACATGTTTAACAAGATAAGCCGGTAATAGTGATATAATATAGGAGTGTGTCAAAAAATACATCGTCCTCGATCATAGGTTGAAAAACACCTTATGATCGGCAAAAATGATAAGTACAAAAAGAAAAAATGTCATATGTGCCTACAATAGGCGATCATCCTATCACTGGTGATGATCTCGATAAGAAACCACTACATGGGCCACTTTGCAAAGGAACCTCCTAAAAGGTCATGGGACCCCAATCACATAGCGCTGAAGTTGACGAGGAATGTCATCTATGCCGATCTCGGGAATGTCTCCTGTCAATCGCTCTAAATGGCTCTCCAACTCGGCCAAGGTCTCTGCTGATTCGTCCTGTGGCGTTGGTGTGGCTGCAACTGGTTGTTTCCTCTCATAAGGCTGAAGAGCGGCTGGTCACTGTGGACCCACATCTGCATTCGAAACTTTTACTATCAGTTTTGGGACGATATAAAAATAAAAAATTTAAAATAGGAAAATGTTGAAAATGATTTTACCTGAGTCATCCCATTGCTCTCCTGGTGGAAGAGCCATGTCTGGGTCACCACGAAAATCTACCCCAGAGTAAGGGAAATCCTGAATAGAAAAAGCCTGGTTTTCCAACCATTGGAAATACTCAGGTTTGA
Organism: Pinus tabuliformis; assembly: GCA_031772625.1. NCBI lineage: Eukaryota > Viridiplantae > Streptophyta > Pinopsida > Pinales > Pinaceae > Pinus > Pinus tabuliformis. The sequence continues at coordinate 518,892,917 of CM062806.1, read as the reverse complement.
ATCGAACAACCTCTGTCCCCTCGTCCAGATGACGGGCCATAACTGCAACCCATTGCATCAGTTTGGGCTCTCGAGGAAGCCCAACTCCAACAGTAAGGTGCTGTGGGATCAACATTGGTACCCTCTCCAGACCAAAGCTCACAACTAAAGCCCCATAACCAAAGGTCTTTAGTTGTCCGTTCTTGGCTCTGGTCAGTTGGCCTTTTACATTGGCCAACACAGCATCGCACCAGTTGAAGATGGTGCTTCAAAAGCAGTCAACTGCCATCCACATCTGGGATCCAGTGGCAATATGTAATGCGGCACTCCTGCAAAGTCTGGTGACAGTAAACGCAATCACCATGAGTTCAGGACGGGATATGGTCTTAATGTCTATCCCTTTGTCTCTAGCCTGGCTGTTGCAGAACTCTAGCCGGAGGCTATCGACAGACTGGCCACCTGGCCTAGTCCCGGATAGAGTCAAGCCTTCGCCTCTCTTAGGCAAACCAGTCAAAAAGTATATATCTGCCGGCTCAATCTCGAGCTGGTGGCCACCAATGAAGAAGCACTGGTCCTGTATGCTCCATCTGTCTACCAACCACTGTAAGAAATCCACCTGGGCCCTCATGCTAGGTATGGCCCAGAATTTGTACATGTCATATGCCTTCAATGCATCAATCGAAGGTTGGTGATTCAACGCGGCAAGATCCACGTCCTCATGCTCTCGTTCACGCCAATCTAGCATGATGTACACTCTGCATCCAACAGAAAGGCAAATTAGAACGCAAGAATTTAAATTGTTTGGGTCAATTTTGAGAATTTTTGGGTTAAAAACCCTTGCCGCGGCATACGCACCCTCTGCTTTAGGGACAGTGCATGGGCCCACACCTTTCCTTCACGGCAGGTGCGGGCCCCTGAGTTTTTTCCCATTGCGAAAAACTCGGGGCACGTGGGCTACCAGTGTTACGCCTGCGGGCCCCCGCACGCGGGTTTTTAGCCTAAAATACCTCCAGAAAATGAAATAAAACCCTAAAACAAAAAATGAAACGGTTGAAATTGAAGAGTAGGATGATGTGGATTACCTGGAGAAGACGGCGTTCAATTCCGACGGTTGGATTTTCCGTAATCTTCACGGGAAGTTTCTGAACAAAAGCACTATTTTCTCACCCAAATCTCAAATGGTAAAAATGAATTGGTGAAAGCCCTTTTTATAAGTTTTTTGAGTAAATAAATTGCAAATTTGTTTATGTTTCACTTTAGAAAGGTAATTTTTGCAGCATTTTTATCCATTTCAAACAGGTATGAGTAATGTTTGCATTTTTGTTCAGGATAACGGATTATTCAGGCAAAATCTATCATTTTCAGTGAAAAAACGTTTAGAGTCACCTTTAAGCTCTTTTATGACTCCTAAAACATGAAAAGATCGCCGAGTTTTTTCTTTTTAAACTCGTTAAAATGGAACTAAAAAGACGGTCCACTTACAGCTCTTTTCTGACCGTAAAAACATGAAAAGATTGCTGGATTTTTGTCGTTTCAAATTCGATATTGGTTATAAAACGACGTGTCCTTGATCGCTTTTTTACTTTTTCGGATCAGGGGCACTAATTACGAAAAGTACTCCTTGGTTGTAAAGATCAAGCGGTTCTCTCAAGTATTATTTTATACTTTTTCGGGCTTGGGAGACACAAATTTATGAAAAAGGTCAACCCTGGAGTCTTCTTAAGTTTTTTCAGACTCTCTAAAAAACACTTTTCAAGATTTTTTTGGTTCACACCACTTATCCCAATTTTTGGATCAAACTAATCCATTGACGGAAATAGCTCATGGGTGAAAATTGAGCCATTTAGGTCCTGGGGGCTTAACAGGGCGAACTGCTAGTTTTCGGACACGGGATATTCATCCCAGTTATTATGGGCGTATTTGTCCAATCGATACGTCCGAAGGAATGAATGCTGGACTTGTTGCATCATTATCTATTCATGCAAAGATTGGTGATTGTGGTTCTTTACAAAGTCCATTCTATAAGATCTCCGAGAGATCGAGAGAAGAACATATGGTTTATCTACTACCGGGAGAAGATGAGGATGAATACTATTGGATAGCTACGGGAAATTCTTTGGCGTTAAATCAAGGAATTCAAGAGGAACAAATTACTCCAGCTCGATACCGACAAGAATTTATAGTTATTGCATGGGAACAAATCCATTTCAGAAGTATTTTTCCTTTCCAATATTTTTCCGTTGGAGTTTCCCTTATTCCTTTTCTCGAACATAATGATGCGAATCGCGCTCTAATGGGTTCTAATATGCAGCGTCAAGCAGTTCCACTTTTTCGACCCGAGAAGTGCATTGCCGAAACTGGGTTGGAAGGTCAAGTAGCTCTAGATTCAGGAAGTGTAGCTATAGCTACACAAGAGGGAAGGATCGAGTATATCGATGCTGTAAATATAACTTCATCGGTTAATGGAGACACTGTACGAACAGAATCGGTTATATATCAACGTTCTAATACCAATACTTGTACGCATCAAAAACCTCAAATTCATCAAGGGGAATGTGTAAAGAAGGGACAAATTCTGGCGGATGGTGCGACTATGGTTTGATAGTGATTGATATCCTTTGCAAGCGGCACTCATCCTCTTTTTCGGTTCTAAAGTCACCCGTATGCAGAAGCTAATTCCAATCGAAAATTTCCACTATGCTATTGTTACAACATCGATTGAGGGAGTTGGGGTTCCTTACGCCCGGACGGACCTTGGAACATGCAATATTCTCTTCTTTCTGTTGGGATTTAGTCGACCAAACAGAGATAGAATAACTGCTGGCAGGAACAGAATCATTCTATCCTGTTCCTTCTCGATACTCATCAAAATTGTATTGTTGTGTCAGAAGAAAGCTAGCTATACTAGTCCAGTAGACTTTAAAGACACCCTTGGTATAACATTGACAATCGAACAAGGATTGGAGAAGATATCAGTAGTTTTCCATTTCCTGATCTCTATCTTTCATGGGATCAATTCCCCCTTGACTGACTTTACAATAATATATGGAGCTGAGCATGTCTGGGAATACGGGAGAATGCTCCTTTGCTGACATTATTACTAGTATTAGATACTGGGTTATCCATAGCATTACCATACCTTCTCTATTCATTGTAGGTTGGTTATTTGTAAGCACGGGTTTGGCTTATGATGTGTTTAGGAGCCCCCGGCCAAATGAGTATTTCACATTACATCGACAATTGGATCAGAAATTGCATAAGCCTCAGGTAATTTTCCAAAAAAGGGATTATTTGAATGAATAAAGGCATCATCTAGAAAAATATTGAACATAACTGGCATTTTTATTCTCCAATAAAAATTAGGGGGGGGGTAAAGCCAGAAAAGTCTTTGATTGATCGAATCGATCGAAGCTCTTCGGCAAATTTGACCGGACTTGGGATTGGAAGGGATGATTCTTTCATACATACAACATTTTACCCAATCTAATAGAAAATGATCAATGAATGGATATTCTTGTCACTTTTTCTGTTTCTCCTATTATGTCCAATTCCATCAATAACCTATTTTGTTGAAATATCCACAAAAATTTTTCCCCAATTGAGATCTGATCTAATGAATCTTGGATACTAATGGGTTGACAAAAAATTTGATATAAGTATTCATTAGCATATGAATAGGGAAATAGGATGGGAATGGGGCGTGGCCAAGCGGTAAGGCAGCAGGTTTTGATCATGTTATTCGGAGGTTCGAATCCTTCCGTCCCAGACTTATTTCATTGGTTCATGTTTTCCCTTCCTTCGCTCTTCCCTTTTTTCTTTCGTAAAAGATCCAACTTTGTTTTCCTTTTTATCATAATTTAACCATACTTATCAGAAGGGAATGTGATTACAATAGGGAAGAGATAAAGGGATATATCTGTGGTGCAAGATGGGAATACGGATCAATTTGAGATAAGGTTCAATTTATGAAATTAGCCCATTGGATGTATGTTGGTCCTGCTCATATTGGAACTCTACGAGTAGCTAATTCATTCAAAAATGTCCATGCCATTATGCATGCTCCTCTAGGAGATGATTATTTTAATGTAATGTGTTCTATGTTAGAACGGGAAAGAAATTTTACTCCTGCAACTGCTAGTATAGTAGATCGTCACGTACTAGCACGTGGATCTCGAAAAAGAGTTGTGGATCATATTATTCGAAAAGATAAGGAGGAAGGTCCCGATCTGATAATATTAACACCTACATGTACCTCTAGTATCTTGCAAGAGGATTTAAAAAACTTTGTGGATAGAGCATCCATAATCTCCGATTGCAACGTCATTTTTGCGGATGTGGATCATTATCAAGTGAATGAAATTCAGGCAGCGGATAGAACTTTGGAATAGGTAGTTTGATATTATTTGGAGAAATCCAATACATTGGATCAATTCGTAACAGATGCACCTTATGTAAATATAATTGGGATTCTTACTCTGGGTTTTCATAATCGACATGATTGTCGTGAGTTGAGACGTTTATTAAAAGATCTGGAAGAAGCCATACAAGGGTTTGCCTGTTCTGAACACCCAAATAAATCACTACTAGCTCTTAGGATCTAATGTTATTGATCTTATGATTTTTTCATTAGTGTAGATATAGAGATCGAGGAAGCCTTCGAATAACCGGCTTGAACCCATTGCTTAATCCTTCTCATGAAAATATGGAGATTTTTCCTTATGAAGGAACGAACTAGATTGCCCTTTGATAATTTGCCCTTTTATAATAAAGTGATGGATAAAACTGCCATTAAAAAGCTTATTAGCAGATTAATAGATCACTTCGGAATGACATATACATCACATATCTTGGATCAACTCAAGACTTTGGGTTTTCAACAAGCTACTGATACAGCTATTTCATTAGGAATTGATGATCTTTTAACATTTCCTTCCAAAGGATGGCTCGTCCAAGATGCGGAGCAACAAGGTTCTGTTTCGGAGAAACAGAATCATTATGGGAATGTACACGCAGTGGAAAAATTACGTCAATCGATTGAGATATGGTATGCTACCAGTGAATATTTGAGAAAAGAAATGAATCCGAATTTTAGCATGACTGATCCTTTAAATCCAGTACATGTGATGTCCTTCTCAGGAGCTAGGGGAAGTACATCTCAGGTTCACCAATTAGTAGGTATGAGAGGATTAATGTCAGATCCTCAAGGACAAATCATCGATCTACGCATACCTTCTTATCTGTATAACTCCCTTCAAACCCTCAGAACAAGACTAGACGCAGTAGAACCCTAGAAACAGCTTAGCCACCTTAAGACAGTCTGACAAACTTCCTACAAGCAAACAACCTTACATCTCATAGAAGGATTTAGAACACCACCGGCTTAGGAGTCTTACAATTCATGAAGTATGCCTACACACTTGAAGATGCTTAGGAGTCTTAGAGTCAGAACCCAGATGCTTCTTAGTATTTCACATACGCACCATGCCGATGATTAGACCAACCTTATAACAATTGAACTCACCTCTGACCTTGAAGTCATCCAGTCTTACAGGAATCTAGTATCCATCTAAACCAACCAAAAAACCACCTTTAGCTTGAGCATGTGGATGCTTAGGAACTACCAATCACACTCACCAGGAGCTTTAACCTGAGGATGAGCTAGTAGCCATCAAGAAGCCAACCAAACAACCAACCAGGCTTAGGATTATATTACCTTCGAGAACTAGAACTCCCCTTACAAGCACCCTTCAGACCAAGACAACGAACCTTGAGCTTCAGGATTTAGATGCTTTTGCAGTATGCCAACACCACACCGTTGCTAGGCCAGCTAGCCAGCAAGCAAGTAAGTAAGCCCCCTCCAGCTTCGACCGGTAGACACCGCCTCCCCCTTTCTTTCATAGCAATCGTCCCCTCACCGATCCATCCAATAGGGTGAGGATGAACGCCTCTTGGCTTGGATGGACATCTTTTCTTAAGTGAAAATAAAGCCCGTACTACTGAATATTACCCTACAGCTATGAATTTCATTAGCTATGGATCATCAAGCCTGTCAAAAAGCTTATAAAGCGCCTTACCTTCCATTAGGATCCCTACCTCTGCTCTGTATTTATTCCCCTCAATCCATTAGGATCCGGAGCTAATTGATAGGAGCCAGCCAGGGTAAGGAAAGCACAGCCAGGCTGGGGAAGGAAAGGACCAGGGCCTTCCGAAGGAAAGCACAGCATACCTACCTAGGCAGACTTACTTTTCGTAAGTCCCCTTGCCTATTGCCTATCCTAGCCTGGTCCTAGGGATTAGGATACATAGCTGCTATCGGCATAGTTGGGTGGGGCTATCCCATGCCTATTTAGACTTTACCCTCTATGGAGACCTACCCTTTACGAAAGATAAGGAAAGGTTGACCTCATCTTTCGTTTCCCTAGAATACCGGCAAGGAGATCAGTCATTACCCTCCGGCCGTAAACCTCCTTCCGATCGCCCTCTTTCCTTCTTTCCGCCGACAGATCGCCTGCCCGCCCCTACGGTCCAATTCCTCGTGAACCTCCAATTAATAGAGATTGGGAACAATTGATAGAGGAGATTGGGAACTACCCGTCCACCTCCAATTGATAGAGATTACCTCTCCTCCGATCCTAAATCACCCTCCCATCCGCCCGCCTCTTTCTTTTCTTTCTTTCTCTTCGTTTGGCCACCCGGCTATAGATAGATATGCTCCGGCTCTGGATAGGTACGCCCGCCGCCCCTCCATTTGCCCAGGCCCGCCCATAGGTGCAGTAGGATTTCGATCAATCCATCAATCAATATGAGATGGTCAATACGGAATTTCGAGATTGTCAATGTTATGAAGCTGGCTCATGCTTCTTCAGCAGGGCAGTTATAATGCCATTGAATATATATGAGGAGCATCGCTTTATTATATGATGCATACCCCTAGTGAGTCGTTGGTTGGTTAGTTTGGGGGTTGGTTGTTCTTGGATCTGGAATTAGTCGTAGGTGAGCTCCCAGATTGCTTATGGAAATAATAGTGAGCTCTGGGAATGGTTCGATCTGTGGAAATGGGGTCTGATCCCCGGCGGATAGCGCTTCTGGTTAGTTCGGGTTGGATCGATACCGCCCACGTCGTATGCCCCACGAACGAGAATATCGCCCGCCAGGAACAGCTAGGCCCGATAATACCGCTTGCCTACGTCCTCTGATCTCCTACTGCTTGCCTACTTCTCTCTGGTTGCTTGCTTGGATCTAGTCGTAGGGTTTCAGATGGCCTTTGATCAAGTGAGTGGCGTTGATCTGGTTGCTGGTTGGAGATGAAAGTAGTTGTTGTAGGTGAGCTCCCGGATTGCTTCTGATTCTGGTTTGATACGGCAGATTGCTTATGCCTTCAGGTTAGCTCTGGAAATGATGGTTAGCTCTTCTGGTGGAATGGATATGGAATCTGGAAAAGGTTAGCTCTAGAAAAAAAAGGTTGAATGGAAAAGGAGTAGTTGTGGAAAGAAAGGGAAAGGGATCGCTGCTTGATCGCTCACGCTGCCTACTTTGGCACAGCCAAGAACAACTTAGATTGGAACAGAATTTGGGAAACCTTCTCAGTTGCTGGGTTTAAGCCATAAAAACGCTTCTTTAGGCGGTCAGATGGCCAATGACTCATCGGAACAATGAAATGGATTTGATTCTTTATGAACTATACCCTCTCACTACTACTATTTTGCAAGCGGGTTCGTATCCTCACCCCCTCACCCCCTCGCCCCTTTCAGATAGGTTACCTATGATTGCCTGGTGTTGATTCATTAGATGCTGGTGATCCCAAACCTCTTACTTCAGCCAGGAATGTTGGTGGGTACAGCGCTTTGAACAATCTTTACTATTAACCCTTTACTATGCTGCCTACTTATACTTTATAACTTTTACCAACCGGGCACCCACCTTACCAACCTTTCACTACCTACCTCACTTACCCCACTTACTTATGCTGCCCCAACCACTTGCTTCAGGTAGGAATCTTAGTGAGTTAGTGGAGTGGTAGCAGCACTTTTCTCTTTTCGGGATGGGCTTAACCCCAGATACTATCGATGAATTAATACAAACAGTGGCAGCATTGCTACGATGCGCAAGCAGGCCCTCACCATATGAATAGTGAGTGACTTTCGTCCCTTTTTTTTACTTATTTTATAGGGGCCACCCAATAAGTAAATTGAACTGGGCTATTCCATGGAACTGGTTGTGTCGTTTAGCTAAGCTTTACTTATAGGTTAGTATCTATGATAAGCCACACTCTCTCTATCAACATGTCTAGCTCTTGCCTAGCCTGGTTCAGTTCATATAGCAGCTGACTTACGGTTCATAAAGCTTAGTTGTACCAGCAGCTTCCTTATTTGTAATACCCTAGCAGCTTCCTTAGTCATAGTTTCAATCTAGCTTGTCTCGCCATACGTTCACATTATAACAGCCCTCGGTTTCTTTCTCCCAGCTTCGAGTGATTTCGTCAAGCCTCGGGTTCAACCAGCAAGCGAGAACAAGCACTTGGTTCATCAACCAGCCTTTTGAATTGAGGGGAAGAAATCGATCTATCATTCATGGCATAATAACATATATAATATATGCATTCACGCTCTCTCGATCGAATAGGGTGAGGCAACGAACGCTCGACCACCGGGCCGCCATCGAAATTGTTTCTGATTGATGATCAATGGAGCGGCACGAAGCAGGGTCTCGCATCCGAGTTGACTTTCCTTGCCTGGCAGGGTGGGCACGAGAACCAATGTCAATGGAAAAGGGGATTGAATCATAAGGCCCCCTAAAGGCCAGACTTGACCGACTGCGAAAAAACCACTCTCCAACCCCACCAATCTATGTCGATCCTACGAGTGATGGCTCACTCTATTATATACATATTAACGGACATCGAGAGGTGCAAAGTATCGAACTTAAGGCGATGCCGAGTAGATGGAATCGGAAGCTGGGATGACAAAGCCAGAATTAGCTGCATCCATGGGTGCCGAACTATGGTCTATGTGGGTCGATCAGGCCCCGTACCAGCTGGCTCACTCAGTCGGAAGATGGGTCGAGCGGCCTTCCTTGATTCTGATTTGATCGACCTTTCCTCTCCTTATCAGTCGAGCCCCCTAAAGGGTCCTTAAGGGACTCATACATTCATATGTGTGAGGGATTTCTCGCTCGACCGACAGACGAGGTCGAGGGCCGCCATCATGCCCCCAGCAGGGCTCGTGGTGAGGGAAAGACTTGTTATTGCCGGTTAGAGCAGGAGGCAGATAATGCATAGAATAATATATGTCATTACGCTTTAGCGTCGTATGGGATCATAGCTCGAATCATTGATCCGTAATATTGTATACAAATATATCTCATTATATATGTCATTATGCATTTCTTCCAGTCATGATGCTAACGCAGGCTCGACCATCAGGCCCGGTAGGGTGAGGGATTTATCTCTCTATTTCCTAAAAAATAGAGGCTCGGTAGGGACTCACTATTCATATGGTGAGGGTGAGCTTGCCGAACTCTCGACAAAGGCCACCATCGACTCCGTATCTGTCCTCCATCTCCATCGAGAGGAGAGGGAGTGGTTCCGTGCCCTAATCTTGAAAACCTCCGCCAAACTAAAATAAATTAGTAGGGACGTAGTCGCTTGTCCGCATCGGGCAAGGACCGGTAGGGGCTTGCTTGACGCTAGGAAAGCAAGGGTTTTAACGCTCGACCAGTTTAGTTACTTATTTGATAGGGGCCACCCAATAAGTAAATTAAGGGAAATATTGAAAAACCTCCGCCGGAACATAAAGCACCTGGACTTGAACCAGGATTTCCCACCCCGATGAGCAGGATTTCCCGATGAGGGGGTGTCTTTCCATTTAGACGATGCCTTAATCGGCGGACCCTCAGCTCAGGGGTCCTTATAGGCAACTTAAGTCTAGGACTTAAGAGAGAGGACCGGTAGGGACGGAGTCACTCACTATTCATATGGTGAGGGGCTCACCATTCCGATGGTGAGGAAACAACCGCCTCTCTAATCAAGACTTTACGTGCGATGAGGTAAAGGCTTGATCTCACCAAAGAATTCAAAGAACCGGCTTTTTCCATAATATTGAGTAAGCCAGCCCCCTCAAAGATACCCCCTCCCGAGCATTTCCTATCTATTCGACTGCCCAGAACATCAAAGTGGGAAGCCCCACTCCCTCCCCTATCCATCTATTCCTCCTGGGGCCTTAACAGACAGATAAAGCAGAAGTTTCCGTCTACGTCACTCCATAGAAAGCTAATAAATATCATTTGCTTCTCAATCAGAAAAAACTGCTAAATCTACACCCGTAACCGGATCTACAGCATCTGTCTTTGCCGGTGATGCTTACCTTGTTACTGTAGGTGCCGTAGCTTTTGCTGTTGGTATTTATGTTCCCTCCACCACTTTAGCCTCTGCCTATGACTCTGCCTTTGCTAGTCAATCTGATTCCGATGGGTGTACATGTATGGATCCTGCCTGTGCATTGGATCACCGGATAAGGCTAGCAGGTGGTAGGTAAGGCTGGTGGCTTTCTGGCTGTGGTAGTAGTAGTGGCGGGTGGCTGGATATACTTTCGCTGGTACTGCATCGTGATCAAGAACTGCTTCCTCTCGACCCGGAGCGAGCCGCTAGGAGCAACGTTACAATAACCCATAGATGTGTACGTGAAAGAACCAACCTCCTAGCTTCTTGATGCATCGTAATATAAGAGAAATGTACATACCACCTTAGCTGCTAGGAAAATGCGCAAGGTACCAAGTTGGCTGCGTAAGATATCATTAATTGGATACTGGATTGCGCGAATAATGCATCATCTAGAATCTGTTCATAGTCAAGTGCCTGCTTTCGGGTGGTAGGAGCAAAAGCGATTTGATCGGTGGATGCGGGTCGAGTCAATGCTGCTATCTGGTTTAGCCTTAAGGATAGAGAGGTGGGTCGAGTGTCTCGTTGGATCTCGAAGCAGTCGTCGGAGGCCAGAGTCCCTCTTCCACTCAGAAGGGGGCAATTGAGTGTTCGGTGGAGAATCCTATTGTCGATGTGGGCGGAGTGCTCTGGATGAGGTTCGATCTCTTCATGTATATCGGTTCACCATAGATAGATTCATTGCAAAGTGAGAGTAATGAATTGGTCTGTCGGAACTATATGAACACTCACCCGATTCTATATATAAAGCGGTCTGAAAAATGCTTTCGGTTAGCCTGAACACCCATATCCTAGGGATCGAATTGAAGGCATAGGACTAGCGATGTTGTTTTTATAAGCCAACCAATTCTCTATCGCTCGGCATTGCCTTGCTTGCGGTTCATTCGGTCGTTCGGTACTGCACTTTCATTTCGATGGTTGCTCTCGGCAGCGCAGAAAGAGGTTGGAATCGAGTTGTTATTACGTAGATAATTCAAAGCTCGATCGAAGTTACGTATTAACGGAAATGAAAGCGAAGAAAAGGTCTTGGTTTCGAAGTCCAGCTGGTTCAACAAGTTCGTTGGCGATCCAACGGCCCCTGAACACCCATATCCTAGGGCCTGTTCCGCGAGATTAGCAAACTTCATGAATCGGGGCCCTGTCTCTTCTCAAATACTGGTTCGTCGTGTTCCAGTGCAAGGATTGATGCCTGAAGTTGCTTCTGCATCGAAGTATATCCAATATTGTGTCCAAGGTATGGAGGGCTCTTTCGAGAAGGGAGGGAACCGCATAAAGAGCCGTCGATTTTGGACTTTCAAGAAAGAACGACCAATCTTCACCTAGAGACTTCTTGCCCGTGTCCATCAATTCTACTTGTAGTATTCGAGCAAGGTCTGGTTGTTGGCCATCTTACGAGAGAAGGCTGCAAATGGGGGAAATTAGGCACCCCTTCCATAGTTGGAGAAGAAATAGGTCGCATAATAATCATAATAGTAATAACGAGAAGCCGCCCAATTCCCTTTGTGAAATGGCTCCATAGTAGACCCTATTATGATGGTTGTGAAATGCCCCAGCGAGGCGCAACAGAATGAAAAGGAAAGGCTAGTGTTCCGCCTCTCTGGAACAAATGGAACGTAAGAAGACCCGCCTTGGCTGGGTGCAGGTAGGTGCGGGTGCGACCCACCCCATTTATTATGGAGGGCTTGGGCCCCTCCCACGCATTTTCCAGTGGAATGTGTGGAAGGTCCGTATCGTAGTCATGTGAATGGTGGGAAAGCTCAAACGTAAAGCGTGAGAAAGCTCGTAGTTGGTAGTGTTAATTCCTGCTACTATTCATATAACATCGTAGTCCTTTCTATATGAGAATATTGAAACTACGAAAGTAGTAAAAGCTGCTGCTTCCGACTGTAGGTCCCAATATATATTCGTGTGAATGTGTCCTACTGTACTTGTTAGTATGAGAAATTCCTCTCCTTATCAGTCGAGCCCCTGTCGGTCCTCTGATGGCTGCGACCTTGTGTGTATTACTGTGAATAAGAGAGATGTAGTATGTGGGTGAAAGCGTCAATGTGGTGTATGTGTGTGTTCAACCTGCCCTGTAGTAAGGTAGTGTTTGAAGTAGTTGTCCCCTGGGCAGTGTTTCCCTCGCATCAAAACGTTGGTAAGTGTGTGGGTAAGCGCCAATGAATAGTGGATCCGTGGAAAGTTGTGTGTGGATAATATATATTCGGCGCATGCATCCCCTGGCTGTGTCAAATGAATGGAATCCGTTGGAAGGGCTGGCTGTGTCATTATATATGATAAAAGTGGGTATGTGTCTGTGGACGTGAACTAGCATGGCTGAAAGAAGGTCCCGGAGGGGCTTGCGCTTCCTAGTGCAAGGAATGTGTGTGGCTTGTCCCGTGTGAGTGTAAAGGGTGTAAGGACCTGGGCGAGGAGTGTAGGGGTGGGCTGCAAATATATATGGCGGAATACTGCATGTCTAAGTAACTGGGGTTTGTATGGCTTTTCATATTAGATATTGGGTATGGTGGGCTTCGGGCCGAGGTAATGGAATGTCCGCTAAAGTGGCTGTGTTTTTTGGGGTATATCCCTCGCAGGTAGTGTGTGTTGGGTGTGAACCGTGCTTCGTATTGCTCGTAGTTGTGTCTTTCTATACAAAATATGTTTGATTGTGGGGCCCCGGCATAAACCCTTTACCGGCGGGCATCGACCCCCATATATATAAGGGCATAAACTCCCCCGCATCAATCAGTCACCATCACCCGAACGAATGTAGATAGTGGCAGCATCACTATTACCGATCGTGAAGGAATTCTCAAGGAAAATTTTATTAATGATATTATCGAGGAGGATTGGAAGGGTACCGATTTCAATATCGTGAATGATTCTCGTTCTACTGTTGATATTTACGATGCTATACGTTCTTGTGATTACGATCATACAACAAGTATTGACAGGCAAAAGAAAAAGACTGATCTTATTACGAATCAGCAGGGGATTGACGAGACGCGAAGAGAAAATGTTGGCATTATGGATTCTTCGAAAATCGAGAAGAGAATATCCCAATTAGATCTCAATTTCTGGTTATTCCCGGAACTTTCGAGAATAAATAACATATATTATGAAACTAAATCGAAATTCATACCAGGAAATTGTCTTTTACGGGAAGAACGAGAGCGGAAAAAGATAGAGGAAGAAGAACGGAAGGAAACAACAAATGTTCTAGGACAAATAATAGGTATTAGATCAAATGTTAAGAACAAACAAGTAGAAGATGGTCAAGATAAAAATGGTCAAGTAGAACATCAAGATGGTCAAGTAGAAGATCAAGATGGTCAAGTAGAAGATCAACAAACTGATGGAAAGAAAAAAACTAATAAAGGTCTTTTTCAATGCAAAGTAGTAGACGTTCTAGGGAAAAAACGTTTCTTCTATCTGGCGAATATTTGCAGGGTTATGTCCGGAATGAAGGATTTGGGAACATATCTTCAGATCCAAGAGAGAAATATTGACCTGAGTCTAATGGCCTTTTGCATTGCTATTCAGAAGAATAGTAGTGCAAATAAAATATCGAAAAAACTTGCTCTTCAGAGGAATGTTCGAGGAAAGGTACGCAATGACAATGAAATAAGGGAAGAGTTAGACAAGCTCATGAGAGCTTGCGTAACGAATTCGCACTCCTCGGGCTTTTTGACCCCCGGCCATGAGTTGCTCAACGCTTCTGAGCAAAGCTGCTTCATTCCGTTCCGCTTGCCCGGAATGGGAGATTCTCCTCTCCCTTATGGTCGAGCCCCTGCCGGTCCTCGAGTCAACTATTTTTAGCTCCGCGGATGGCGGCGAGCCCCCGTCAATAGGGGGCTTTTTCAGATCCAGGTAAATGGGGGGGATGATCCAGAGGGGGATTATGAATATAAATGCCTGAATATCTTCCCGGAGCAGCCCCCCCCCTACCGACGAATCTGGAAGAGGGGCCGGCCCCGTAGTTGCCGTCTCTCTCTCGGGAAGATATATGAGCGGCTCCAAGGACCCGAAGGTGTCCGAGGATATCTCCAAACCAGATACGGGGGGTTGGCATAGAGCCAACCGGAAGCCCACGCCGTTTCCAAGGATCTGAAAGATAACCCAGGTGATGAATAACTTCAATAATCAATCCAAAAAATTGGGATTTCCTCTCCTCTCGATGGCGGCCCTCTCCTTAACAGTCGAGCACCTAAAGGTCCTTATGGTCGAGCACCTAAAGGTCCTCTTGGTCGAGCACCTAAAGGTGATGGCGGCCTTAACAGTCGAGCCTGCTTACGCATCCTTAGCAGTCGAGCCCCTGCCGGTCCTCACCCATCGGAATGAGTGAGTCGATGGCGGCCTTATAGTCGAGCGTTCGTTCCTCACCCTACCGGGCCCCGGGGATTGGGGTGGGTGGGTAAATAGTGGTCGAGTGTGCTATCCTTGATGCTTATTGGGTGGTGGGCATCGGAATGAGTGAGTCGATGGCGGCCTTATAGTCGAGAGTTCGGCAGGCTCACCCTCACCATATGAATAGTGAGCCCCCTAACGGGTCCTACCGGGCCTCAAATTAGATTGCGTAATTACGTATATAATGACTGGAATCACGGACAAGTTTCAGTGATGGCGGCCTTACTGCTTACGCATCCTCCCCAGGTTAGATCAGTCCAAGAGCAGGCTGGTTCCGCTGGGCTCAGGGAGTAGGGAGGCCATTTCCAGGAGTGGGAAAAGGGCCCGGGAGGGAAGGAAGCAAAGGCCCCATACTACTATGGGCATGATTCGATTAGTCATGATGTCCTCTCCCGTTGGTCGAGCCTGCTTACGCATCCTCTCTTTGTCAGATCGTAGTGTCTTATATATGTCATTATGGCATGACTCGATAGCAAGCTCATAAGCCAGCCTATGCCAGCCTATGTTGCGGTAGTTTTCCAGAGGCATGCATCGAGAGTGGAATTTCGTCTGAAGACCATTTGCGTGTGTTTTACGGCTACTTGACACGCCCAAGCTAGGGAACCTGCATAGACCTAAGAAATAGCCTAATTTGCTGCCATAATGACATATATAATGAGAGTGATTTCCTAGCTAGAGAGAGAGAAGAAAGTAAGGCCGTATCTCTTCCAGAGGCAGGAATAAAGGCAAGGGGCTAAGGCATAAATGGGAGCAGGACCAAGTGAAGTTGATACGGATCCTGTTATAAAGTCCGTAGCAGCCATAATTACTGCTATAATTCATGACGTAATTACATATATAAAGAGTGAGATTCCGTAATATCCTTATATACGAGTTACCACTTCGTTGAAATGAGTTAGTTTCCATCTATTCATCTATGATTTCTTTTCCTTTTATTGGTCCCCTCGGAGAGTAAGCTCACTACTGACCATGATGCATCGGTCGGTGAATCTACCCTCACACAATAGGGCCTGCCAAATAGACTATTTTCCCTTTGTGGGCATAGAGACAGGAGAGGCAGAGCCCATTGCAGTTCGAAAGCCAGTAGTTCGGGAGTCCATCCGCCCAGAACAAATACACGAAAGACAATGTACCTTTAGTATATAACACAGCTAGGCTAACACTGCTACTTGAGGTCCAAAGCGTACCACAGTCCAGACGAAGAGGTGAAGGTGTATAGCATACCAACGCATAGCAAGAGGTACTGAGCTCATTAATGCATACATAATGTACACATCCGACTATGAGGTGTAGATCATTAGAAAATCACTATCCCATCGGCTTGATGTTCAGATTTTGGCGGGATACTTTACGAATCCGCCATGATTATGCAGTGGAGTTTAGGATGGGTATTTCAAAAACTCAAATGCTCAATGACAAATGTTCTGATCGGGAAACAAACCAAAATCACCCAGCATACTCCAGTTCAATGCTTGAAGGAGTCCCCACCCCCACGGCTAGGCTAGGCTGGCTGGGCTGGTCAACCTGTACGCTAGGATGCTGGGCTGGTCAACCTGTACGTAATAAGATTGATTCCAAAATCCCATAAAGAAAGAGGGTATATTCTCTCAAGCCCGACCCGAGATGCCATAATCAAATTTAAGGTATTTTATAGAGAACGCGTATGTAAAGGCCTGTCTGGTTTCTATTTCTGATTTAGCATCATCCAGCCGAGCTGCCTTGCCGTGTTTATTCTGGCTGTGTCTATCCGGCAGTAAAATGATATCAGCTAAAGGAAGACCCTCTCTATTGGGACTATCATCCCCGCGGAAGCATATAAAAGTCCTTGGCTACTGACTTGACCATCCATCCGGTGTTTCTAATAAAAGGTAATGCATGCATGGTAAACTAGTCAAAGTCTTGGGCTATTCAACCCCATCCTATCCCATCCCATCCATCTGGTGCTTATAAGGTATTCTAGGAGTGCGTCTAACTGGTAACTTGAAACTGGTAACTGGGAAGACCTAATGGTATAGGGCCCCAGATAATCTATTTATTGCAGGTGGGTGGGTTATCTAACCAAGGTAAGTAAGACTGTTCCCTTCATCTATTGCTGGTCTCATTCATGGGTTGGTAAGTAACTCAATCCATTCCATCATCGTAGGGTTTCGGGAGTATGATATAGAAGGGTAAGGCGCTAATCCAACCCATCCAAACCCGGGGCTTCTAAGGTATCATCAACAAATCCCAATGCCCATCCCATAAGCTGCTTCTAAGTTCTACCAACATGGGTGACTAACAACATGCCATGCATTTAAGGTCTAGGGCTAAAGATCTACTAGTTCTGGGAGGTGTATAAATAGAAGAGTAGGTAAAGGCTAAGGTCTAGTTCCCTACAGCTAATCCTTCCTGGCTTAATCCAATGGCCTTCATAGTTGTGGGGATATATGGCTTGCCTCCTGACTTGCCTAGCAGTAGCTAAGGACCAACTCTTCCTCTCAATTCATAGTTTTGGGTCAATCTATCTCTAAGGTTAGGTTA